>ML776906.1:753969-802613 GCA_009831015.1 Picea engelmannii | reverse complement strand
GAGAGAGAGAGAGAGAGAATCAAAGAATTGTATTAACCGCATTCCACACTCAAAGAGTGAATAATTTACAATATATATAGGCTACATGAGTAACTAATGTGCCATAGTACTGATCTAGAGAGATATAGACACTCACTGATAGACATTTGGAGTGAACTGCTAGCTAGTCCTAGTTAACTGATCCATGCAATCATCAGTTAATTGAGTCACGACTTCAACTACTCTAATTAAGTGTAACTGACTGTAACTAGTTGTAAATGACTATAAACTAAAGAGGAACATCCTATTTTGTAGGGGAATATTCTCTAGAGAGAATATTTTCATCTAAGGAAGAGTTCTCAACATTGGACGGTAAAACTTAGGAAAATAATTATATGTGAGTGTGTAATATCTCCAACAGATTATGCACGAGGTCTTGGAATATGGAATTGTATTCAATTAGGCCAACTTAATTTCTCATATCCTCATTCACGTACTGCAAAAGGATAAGGCTCCCCAGAATGATGAAACAACATGTTTCTGCATGGATTCATATCTCATGTACAGTGTATGTGCATGTGATTTTTCAATCTTCAAAACATCATGGGAACATGCATTTGACTTGGTGAATGTGTACTACCAAAACTTGTGTAGGATGAAGTATTTATAGGGCCATTTCAATGAATATACCTACATATTAGACTTCAACATAAAATCATCTACTATGAACAATGTGTATGGTTCACTACTGTCTCCATCAAAGAAATGATTCCAATCATGGATTGGAATATGCAAGATGAAATTTTCTACTTCAAGATTTATGCAATATCCACTACTTCCCAAAACTTGCCAAAATATGTCCTTATCATATTATGAATTTGGGAGATAGATTTTGAGACAACCATGCATGGGGTGTCTAGGACTCTTAAAAAGAGTAAGAAGGAGATTTGACTAAGCTTCCTCTCATGATCAAAAGAATACCATATAGAGGATGTATCCCATCGCCAACAACTTGCTTCAGATCTTGAGAACGCCATTTTTAGTTACAAATAATCAAGGATCATGACCCCCTAAACATGGTCAAAAATTTCTTTTCATATCAAGGTTTGATTTGGAGATCATATTCCCAACATAATGAATAGGAGGAATTATACATAAGATCCAAGAATTCCATAGAAGTAGAAGGGTGAAGAGGTAAGTAGGTATTGAATTCACCCATCCTAAAGGATACAATACCATTATTTAACCAACATACAAACGTTAAGAGGAGATTTAACATCCCCATTTACAAGAAAAGGTTAATCAAAAAATAAAATAAGAGGTCTTAATGAGGGATAAATAGACGAGTGATCCTAAACCAAGAAGTGTGCAGGAAATTAAAATATCGTATGAAATTTTTCCTATAGACTCTATCTACCCAATCCCAAGGGAAACTTGTGTAAAAAGGATTGATTATTTTCTCCTTAGGTTGGCATAATTCCATCAATTTTCATATTACATGTAGAGTTAGTGATAATGGGAAGTGGGATGAAGGGGATGTAATAGAGTAAGTAAATCAAATAGTTGGACTAGCACTATAGTTCATATAGCAATTGAACAATCCAAATGATGGTTGTGCAGAGTATCAATTTGACTATTTCACATTTGACTTCCAAAACCCATATTTCAAAAGGTTAGCTTATAAGAGAAAGAAAACAATCATCAACCAGAATTTGTGGCTTCTATCATAGACCTTTTCATTATATTCAGGATATTTGATCATCTTGGCATATTTGTTTGTGAAGGAAAACTATATGTGTAATTATTGGGTTGTATGTAATGTATTTATGGTACAGTAGTTTTGGTTGGTAGGAGACACCCACTATTTTGAGGCTAAATGTCGGCGACTTTACTTGTATTTTGGGACTGAATATGGGACAATTGGAAAATATACTAGAAGTAATGATGTTTAGTATGCATCATCAGTTTAGAACTACAATTTGTTGGATAATATATATAGGGTTGTTTCTAATATCTTCTATATGTGTATGTAATTTTTTTATAATATAATGAAATTATGAATTTTTCTGAGGAAAAAAAAAGAGAAAGAAAAGAAAAAATATGAAAATGGAGATACAAAAAACTAAATAATTTGTCTCCAATGTCCACAACACACATATTATATCCATTAGGGTGGCAAGTTTTGATTTCACAAAGTTATCCAATGCAAAGCTAAAGAAAATGTCCGCTAACCTATTATCTGTTATAAGAAAAATACATTAGTTGTGATAGATCCTACCTATCAGACCGTTGAGATGATTATGTGCCTATTTCGTAGCTCGACACAAGCCAGAAGCTACCCACACTTTGGATGGTCATGTCTCTGCAGCAATTAAATGAGAAGAAGGAGAGGTAAGGGATGTGTGTGAAATCCTTCTTAGGACCACCAAGCAAGGTATTGTCCTCTGTTGACTCCCTAGAGGGTCGAAAAAGATGAAAAGTGATGAAAATGTACAAGGTAAGGGGATTATGAGTTCATTGATTTTTCAGACAAGAAAACGAAAAGAGAAAATAATCAATTGTTATGGCTCTTACACATCTGAAAGATATATTTTAACAAGTTTCTAGGGTTAACCAAATCCTAAATCAACTACCTAGATAAAATTTCCAAGCAAGGGTGTGTAAAATGAAGTCAAAGATTCCTATAAAACCCACATCCCAATGATTTCTTGTCTAAAAATTGAGGGTAGCAAGCAAGAAAAGATGAAAAACAAGATGTCCATACTTATCTGGGCTCATAAAACAAACCTAAAGTGATCCAAAAATCAGTTCGTCAAAAGTATAAGTGAGATGGGTGAAAATACTTTATTTGGTGACTCAAAACATATTACTAATAAGCTTTAACAACCATAATAATAAGCATGTTTGAGTCTATGATAAACTTGATAAAATAAAGTGTTCATTTTCCTATGATTTCCTATTAGATCATTTACTTGTTTCAAATGAAAATATCAAGTCCTAAAAACATGGTCCATACTTGACATGCCAAACTCTAAAACAAAAAAAGTGTTTTTTAAACCCCTAAGGGTGGCTAGATAGTAAAAATGTAACAACATGATCACTTTCTTGATGAGTATACAAACCTTGTTGTTTGCTAAATTTGTTGAGTCTTTGAAAAAGTCAATGCTACAATAATATAAGGCACAAGGTGGCCTATCAATAGACTTAAGTCATTGATATTGTAAATTTTATCCAATTTTTAACTTATTAATCATTCATGAAAAGGAAACCAATATGTTTTAAAGGTCCTCCCAAGAGTTGAGAGAGAAATTGTAATGTTTCATTGACAACACTTTGAACCTTGTAAGGATAATCAAGGAAATACAAGAATGGTACCATAAAATTAAATCCTTAAGAAATGGTGCAGACTACACATTCATGAAGTCTTAGTGTTTAAGCTATTATTTAAAATGTTTAAATATGTTTTCCGAATTTTTTAGTTTTCTTCAATTATAAATTCAATAAGACATAAGTAACTACGTAATGAATTGTAAGAATGAAAATAACAATAAAATACTTTACAAAAATTAAAGTAAATAAGATATATACTAATTACTTAAAGAATATAAAAAATAAAAATAAAACCAAAATAAACTTGCAGCAATAAGAGATGATAAACAAAACAAAAATAAGTGTATCGAAAACTGAAATAATTCACTTAAAAAGTAGAATGAACTTAACAATGAAAGGAATGCAATGACTCTTTACTGATTAACCATATATCGGTTTTGGACAAAATAGTTTCTTCAAATTCCTGCAAGACCTTGGACCAAAGAAATCTTTAGAAGCCTTAGATGTAAATAAAATCGTACAAAGGCAACCAAGTGCTTGAGAAAGAAAAGAAATTCTATAATCTGATTTGGACCACCTCAAGTAGTGTGATGCACACAATTTATAATCTCGAAAAAGAAGATTAAATCAATCTCACTTTACCTTTCTCTTCCACTCTTATAGAAATCCCTCTCTCTGAATGAATCCCCACTTTCCATTGATCTCTCCTTCTCCTTTTGTATTATTTTCTAGAGGTTATTTGGTTTCAATCATTTTCTATTTAATAAATATTTATGAGAAATGGAGGAGAAAATAGGATCAATAAAACTTAAATTAATAAATTAACTTTAGGATTATATTAGTGATTTTATGTAAGATAGACAAGGGTCCCACCAAACTTATTAAAAACTTATGTCTCCCATGAATTTAGGTACCTCTTGTAACTCCTATTAATCTTCTCAAAATAATCAATACAAAACCATATACACATATTGACCATAGCATATATGAAAACCATGAATATATATTAACATCATAATATTTTCCCTCCATATATCAAAATAAGCATAAGATATAAAACATATTCCTCATAAATGTCATAAGCATTATAGCTTTTAGGTCAAAATTTTAAATGTTGAATCTAGTCAAAATCAAGCACATAACATCAAAATGATCATAAACATAAAAGTATCAATACTGAGATAATTCCAAAAACATGTCCACATGTGAAATATCCTTCCTACCATCTCCTTGTAACTCCTCGGTGTATGATTTGGAGTGAGAAAAAATAGACTTTTAAGACTCAATGCTAGAGGATTTATCCAGAGGTTTATTTCCTTTTACATCTGTTGGCAGCTTCTGTGAAAAAGAATTGATTTCAATGCATGGTTGGTTTTGAGCGAATGAATTGGAGGAAGCGACAATAGGGGAAAATATTATCTCGGGTTGTTTTTTATGACTATTGGTCCAATTTGAAATTCCATAGGCGGGTCTATTTGGATCCCCCCTCACCCATCATTAACAAGATCTAGTTAAGGATGCAAAGGAATGTATTCTATGTTGGGATGAGGCTATAAGGGGCATTAACAAGGATGAATGGTTGATGTAAATCTTGGTGTCCACCCAAGGAAACATGTCATGTTTGTGTCAGCTAGTTAAATTCATCAAAGTGAACAGAAAAACGTAGTCTAATATTCCTCTCGTCTTTCGAGATAACATTAGGTCTTCTTCACTGTCTTCTTCTAGATCCATGTGAACCTCTACAAAAAAAGCTCGTCTAGTAATATGAATACAACAACATTATTTCCATTTTATAACCATTCAAGCAAATACTCATTATTTGTTGCACGTAAATAAAATGGAATCTACTTCACCTAACATTTATTAATACAACAATTGATGGCATATGGTATGGGCATGAAGAGTTTGGATGCGAACATTTGATATTGAAAAATGCATGTTAATCAACCATATTTTATATCACACACAGGCTTGTAATGATTGTTGCTTTTACATCTAGCATATGTTTTTTTATTCATAAGACGCTCGTTTGGTTAATGACAAGCATGACAACAGAGGATGATGGGAACAATACCTAAAATGCCAATATCCAATATAATATTTTTTTGTTCATAATATAAACTTCATATAACAAAAAAATTTAAAATAAAATGGTGTGCCATATCCTATTCCAGGTATGCGGAAAATGTAATATATGAAGTTGAATAATTCATTCGAAAATAGAAAGAGTTATTATGAGTGCACGAATGGCCTATTTGTGCATCAATTCGGCATTTGGGTATTGTGAAACTAGGAAAAGAAAAATGGAATAAGCCATTCAAAGGATGAGTTTAAAAAATGAAGGCTTCATAACATCCCATCTACCTATAGCAAGAAGAGAGTAGTGAAAAACCTTGTTTCTAAGCATTGAAAAAACTGATTATGTTGTGTGTTTATGAGCTCAATGCATCCAATTCTTTTTATCCCTTATTGAATTAGTTAGAATGCATCCACTTCTCACAAATTTGGGTCGAGTTTTACTATCTGGACACTAGTAACTTCTAGCTCCACTATTTGTTACTAATGTTAAGTGAATCATCCAACAAACATTGAAATTGATACACCCCGGTCTCATTAACTCCAACACACATTTCCATATCCATTTCCATATTTGTTTTATGGTGGGAGAATTTTGCATTCTATAAATATTGTACTCACACCAAATTGTTTTAAATATGACAACAATGGTAGCTTCCAACATATACCTTCTCAACGCCTCCATTAATATGATGCTCACAAATTTATAAAATTATTTATAATGCATTTGTTATAGTATGGTTGTCAAACTTCAAAGGTCAATCTCATACATAACATCGAGGTTTCATCTCATGAGCATACACCATATCATATATCTTTAAAACTTTGAGGTAAGGTTTTTAACTTATGATGTAACCTTGTCTTCAAGTGAATAAACTCAATCGTACCTTTGATATATAGTGAGTTCAACTTGCATCCATTGTATGATGTGAACCATGGAACAAGTCTTGCATTTCGAAAGCATGTGTTGCCACTTGTAAACCATGAAAAGAGATTTATCGCAACATTCATATCTTATCATCTTTTTAACTAGATCGTGGAGATAAATCATAATTTTCCCAATGTAGCAAACAAACCATAACATCAATAATATAAATGTTTTCAAAAAAAATGTTGATGGGACCCTAGCTTACCTTTGTATTTTTATAAATAATAACTAGGCAAGGTGATGAGATAATATTTTCTTGCACTCTCTGAAGGATTTTAAATTAGTTGGGCCAAATTTTGGGTTGACAAACATTGACTCCACAAGGTGGCCCGCTTATAGTAGGTTAAGACTCAGGATTTTTAGTTAATCAAATTGGATGGTAAGTGTAATGTCCTTCCATTTATAAACATTTGAATATTTTAATTTTGGTTATTTGTATTATGAGATGTTTTGAGAAAAAGAGTTATGCTAAAATTATATCACCCTAAACATTGGTGATGATGAATACTTTTGTAATTATTATTTTTAAATTATTTTATTTAAACTAGAGACAAACTTATTAGAGAATCCAATTACAAAAAGAGTAATTCATTATTCCATGGGAGAGTGAAAAACGATAAAAACCACCAGAGTAAATATTGTCCATGAGGACAATTATAAACCTACTCCCAAGGATGTGGGATGTGAGAGAACAAGCTAGCACAAAGTTAGGCCAAGAATATTCCCTAGGGTTAGGAATGAGATTAACTTGGAAAAAGACATAGGCAAGCTATCATTATTCTTGGTAACATAAGAAAAGACAAGTATAGAGGAGGAAGGACACTGCTGAGTACTTATGAGGAGGATTTGAGCTTGATGGTTCTAAGAAAGAGTCAAGATCTGAGTTATCTGGAGAAGGCTATTGAAATTTCAGTCCCTATGGAATAATGAATTAGGCTTGAGGGTGACAGGAGAAAGTAACTTGGATGTTTAGGTCTATGGTTGGGAGGAACTAGATCCTCTACTCAATTTGTCCCCAATTTTTACAGCAAGCTCATATATGTTTTCTCTGCTTAAGAATAGTTTTGTTTGGAGTTATAATTAGTACAATAGGAATCATTATCAGGATTTTGTTGGACATATTGGCATTGATGTCAACAGTTGATGATGCACATGAAGCTCAGAAGGGAAAGCACAGTGCAGAAACGTGATCAGAATTGAAATCCCCACAGGACAAACCAGGATCGTTGGATACGCAAGTGCCAGATCAAGGGAAGGGATTGATTGCGGAGCGCGAAGGGAGAATTAAACTACAAATTATTTCCAATCTCGCAATTAGTCTAGACCGTCAGATCTCATCAATTAAAAGATCGACGACTATGGTTGACCCACCAACAATTGCACAACTTCAATTACGGAGTTTGGGCGACGAATTAAACCACACACAAGTTATGATTCTGTAATCCACATCGACCATTGGATCAAGTTAAGTGGAAGGATATGATAAGAAAAGACGAAGACCGTAGCCTCAAAGTCCCGAAGTAAATGAGGACCGTCTGATTTGTTCAGAAGAACGCCAAGGTAGTAGATGTCAACTTCGGTGTTGACCACTTCGAGAGAAAAGGGTTGAGAACAAGTAAGATCACCCAAAGGCCGAAGTCTCGAAGTAAATGGGGACTTTCCGATCTGAAGAACACTTTGGTAGATATCATAACCGTCAGATCGAGGAAAGTAGAAGGATAGGATAAGCAAGGCCAAAGGCCCGAGATCCCAAATAGTCGAATTCTCGACAGTTGTTGGATCATGTTAAGCATTTTCGGGTTAAATAATGACCATTGGATGAAGTCAAGTTACTCAAGGTTTACACTTCGGAGAATCTCACTTCGAGAGAATTGGGAAGTGGAGAAAGCGAATTACCCGAAGTCCCGAAGGCCGAAGTCCTGAAGTGGACATGAATCGTTCGATCATAGGAACACTTCGAGAAGTATCCTGGCCATCAGATCAAGGAGAAGAACATGTGCCACATGAAGAGATCTACGTCAACAAGGACACGTGGCGTAATCAGATGATGACAAGTGTCAAGGTCTCATAGGTACTTTAGGCATACGTAAGCCATGAATCTAAGTGACATGTGGCAGTCACTCAATCAATGCCACGTCAACAAGTGATGTTAGCAAGTTACGTCACTCCGGGAGTTTTCAATTTGGGAGTTTCACCACCAGCAAACACCCGAAGTCCCAAAGGCCAAAGTCTCGAAGTGGACATGAGTCATCCGATCTGAAGAACACTTTGGGAGTGTTCTCGACCGTTGATCAAAAATAGTGGAAGGATAGCATAAGTGGAAGTGTCAACCAACAGCAAAAAGTCTCCACCGCTTTATGACTTATTTGGCAGGTGATCACTTCGGAGGAAATTGGAGCAGTTATTATTTGAAGCCCCGAATTCCCAAAATAAACATGAACCGTTCACTCACCTGTAGATTAAGTCATGGTCATCGATTTGTTTGAAACCTTTCGACAAGCCAGGATCATTCAACTAATGGAAGAACGAATGTTGATCGTCCTATATGTTTCGGTGGAATTTGATTCAAGAAGATTTGAAAGATTCAAAGGCATGTCGTCCCGAAGGACGAAGTATTGAAGAACACGGTCCCAGCACTGGACATACGGGGGATAAAAGGAAAGGGGAGAAAGAACAGATTGCGCTTAAATTAATAAGCTCGTAGGTATGTGTCTGTGGTCACATGTAAATGGGTTGAAGGAAGCACCTTTGCAGAACTCGGTTTCTGCAATATTTGCAAAGATATGGAATCGAGTTAAAAAAAGAAATCTATCCATACCTGTGATCGATTTATGAAAAAAAAGGTCAGATGGTTGTTAAAATGATGTGTGGTTGTGAAAAGTCATGTTAATGACTGTGTTACTTAAAAACAAGGGTTATGTAATATTAAATGAACAGACATGTTGTTTATGAAGAGTTGTGTTGAAAAATTTAAAGGCTTATAAATATGTTGAGATGTGAATTAGAAAGTGTGTATGTCAATGTCTTATTGAAGATCAAGAACAGAAGAGACAGAGTTGCAATTATGCAATCTAGTGTTTGATATAGAAGGCCTTTATTGGACTGCAACAAATACATTGAAGATTAAATGACAGAAGAAGAGAGAGGAGCAGTCAAGACATGATACATAAGTTTTCCAAATTCATAAATTAAGGGTGGTTGGGAGGTGCAAGGCAAGGTTGGAGCCTGCAGGGGAGTAGGTGCTTCCTTGTCAGTTGTAGTTGACTAAATAGGCGGTTGTAACCTCCTACCAGTTGGTGCTGGTGAACAAGGGTGTGGGTGCATCCAGATCAGTGGGTGTTGATCTAAGAGGATGAACATCTTCCTTCTATGTAACTTGTAAAACAAAATTTTGCAGTTAATAGAAAAGTGTTCGTGGTTTTCCCAATTGGGTTCCACGATAAAATATTGTGTTAAAATATTGATTGCATTAACAAAAGAAAATTTGATAAAATTATTGTGTCACTGATTCACCCCCCCTCTCAGTGACAGGATCGGGTCCTTCAGATTTCATTATTGATACAAATAGAGAAAGATAATCTTTATATTATTTTATTGAAGGGTATTGTTACAGTAAGAAAATATATATACATACAATAGGAAATAATTACAAAAATTGTAATAATGGTTGTGACTAGTTATAGATAATAGAGAAATATAAGAGTATTCTTTAATCTTGCTTATACAAATAGAGAAAGATAATATCTATATTCTTTTATTTAAGGATATTGTTACAATAAGAAAATACATATGTATATAGTAGGAAATAGTTATAAAAATTGTAATATTGATTGTGACTAGTTAAAGATATTTTTTTGCATATTATTTGATTGCTAGTTTTTATGGTAGCAAAAGGGAAATAGTCCCTAAACCTGTAACATATTATTTCTTGTGGAAAATTATTCTATTTAAGTATGAATATTGAAAAGAAAAAGAAATATTTTGTAGAATAACTTATGAATTAATATGTATGCCAAAAACTTTCTCTACTTACTATTAAAAAAAATACATGAAATATATAGAAACTATAGTAACATAACCAATATGGTTGCACCACATTACTTGGACAAATACTTCAATTAAATCCATTTAACACAAAAATAAACCAGAAAGATATAGCCCAGCTAGCTACTTTGTGTGTTATATTTATTGTCTTATAAAAGTAATAAGATCATTCATACCAGAATATGTGCATGTAAGTAATAGAAAAGGTAACAAGCATTTAGATAAAGGGTATTGTTATTAACATGCATGGCCATTGTACTCATAAAAATAATTGTATAAGAATCTGAGAATGCAGCTAGCATTTAATTATACCACGAAAAAGAAAAAGAAAGAGATTCTCTTAAGCATGGTTCAACGATTAAGCATGTTTGTATCTGAAATTAATAATTAACTGAATATATTTAAGAACGTAAGAACACATATTGATGTTAGTGATTTGGAAGCAAAATCATAAATCTATGTCATATATGCTAAAGCTTCTCCCTTGGAATAGAGCAAGAGAAAGACAAGAAGAGTTGGGAAGGGTTGTTAATTTTATTTTCTATAAGATATAACTCTGTAAATGGATATTTACTTAGCATAATGAAACTATGAATACACCCAAGAAGTAATTCATTGTACCTGAATGTTTGCATTCATCAAAACCATATCAATCAGTGATAAATTTGTAAATACACATAAAACCACAAGACTTGTTTGGTCCAAGCGTGATCATAGACTCAATCTAACGATATAAGTCATGATAACGAAAGCAATTAAAAGCAATCAATAAAAAATAAGAAAAGAAAATTGGATAATTTAAGAAGAAACTTACTAGAAAACAAAACGAAAACTCATTTATTTTATTTACATTGTGTTACTTTTAAATTTTTTATTTTAAAAGAAATCATTTTGCTTTTCTTTCTTATTCAATATAATATTTCAGGTGTGAACCATTAGTAGTATATGAGAAAACCCCGCCCTCTTCGTCCTTAAGTAAATAAGAATTATTTCCAATGACAAAGGAAACTAAATATGGACCCAACCATAATTTCTAAAATTTTGAATGCTTCCCTTTATCAGCGTGAGTTGAATCCCATAAAAGGACTTTTTGGCCAACTTCAAAAGTGGTTGTTTTGGCCTTTTTATCAAAATATTTCTTAATAGTTTGTTGTTTATTCTTTAAGTTAGTTAAGGCATAATTTCTCTATTCTCAAGAGCCAGCAAAGCATTAAATCTTTGAGGAATATCCGTTAATTTTAACTCTTCAGCTTGAAAGGAAAATATAAACTAAGTCAATTCAATCTCAACAAGCATAACAACCTCTTGACCAGGATGATTCACACCACTTTGGGTTGGAAAAAATAGAGGTGAGGACGATGATGGAGCTCTTCAACGACAATGACGGGATAGGGTTTGGTTTTTATGACAGGGTTGGGGGTTTCTCAGGCATTGGTAAGGGTTTAGCAGGCTGACTCGGGGGAGCTTGGTCAAGGTTGCGCTCGACTATGGCAACGGAAAAGGAGGGGGGCGACCCCATCAACTTCGAAGGTGTGGGGCACTCGGCATCCTTCTCGACAGGGACAGTGGGGTGCAGTCTTTTGGAAGTTTGGAAGGCGACAGGTGGGGTGCGGGGCTTGATTGCGAATGGGAATACCAAGGTTGGAGGTCAGTGCGTCGGGGATGCCCATGTGTGCGGAGGTTGTGGGCTAGGAAGAAAACATGACAGGGGTGACAGGTCAAGAATTCTCCTCGGTGGGTGAGTTGCCCTTTTTCGGAGGCCTGGGTTTCTTTGAGGGTTGGGGAGAATATTACACGTGCTTCCCCGACTCGGTGGGGGCTCTTGCAGGGGTCTTGGGGTTTGTTGAGGGGGGGATCAGCTCAGGTATTAGTGTCTCATTATCGGGTTTTCAAGAGGAGGCAACTATAGGTGGGCATGTTTTGATCTCGGAGGGTTTCAGTTCTCCTCTTGCATACTCATCGTCTGACTTTCTAGTTGACGTTTCTCTAGGTGGTGGAAGGGGAGTTGGGGTCATCTCAAGCAGGGGTTCTACTGAGGTTCTTGCCAGTTCGGTTCCTAAGAAGAGGGGAGCAATTCCATCTAGAGACTCTTAGCAGGAAGAGTGACCGCTAAAGGAATTTAAATGTGTGGAGGGATGTCTCACTTCATCTTCAAAACCCATCCGATGTGCTCATGATAGATCCTGCACTGAACGGCTTTCATTTGGTGAGGATATTGACATGGAGAGGGTGGTGGATTTTTTTGAATGGGTGATGGTTGGTCGGGTTAGGGGAAACAAGTTGGGCATGGCCTATCTGAAGGATTGGATAACCAAGAATTGGTTACCGGATATTGCTAAGATGCCACACATCCGCTTACTAACGAGAGGATGGTTTTCTTTCATTTTCTCCTCCACGGAGGATGTTATTTGGGTGTTAAGAAAGGATTGGAGCATGGCAGACACTCCCATTATCCTTAAGCGCTTGACCCCTTCTTTTGACGCAAAGAAGGAAAGGATCGAAGAAGAACCAATCTGGGTCAGGCTCCTGGGGCTCCCAATGTAGCTCTGGAATCCACAATGCTTTGTTGCCATTGGAAATATTTTGGGGTGTTTTTTAGAAGTGGATATGTCCTTTGAAAATTTGGGGTAAATTTCAGTGGCTCGAATTATGGTCAGGCTTAATTTGCGACAAGTCTTACTACAAGAGATTATGATTGAATCAGTGGTCGGGACGTTTGTCCAGATTCTAGATTATGAAGGGATTCCCTTTCAGTGCCATAGATGTCATGCTTATGCTCATAGAGTTGTTGATTGTCCCTTGCCTTTCAAAGGGAACGGTCGTAAAGCCAAAGGCTCGGGTTCACCCTCTTCTCTCCCAAGGAAGTGTTTGGAGGATCAGTTGGACGTCGGTGAGAATAAGGGGAGTTTGAATATTCCATCTAAGGACAAGGCTTCAAAAGGTTCACGCACAGGAAATTTGGGTAACTTGGGCTGTGGAATAGTCTCGTCAAATGTTGTTGGGCCAAAATTTTCTCCATCTTTGGAGGACATTCTTCACCGAGAGTAGGATTTCTCGGGTAAGTCCTTATTGGATGTCACTTTAATTGCTTATTATCCTTTTACATCTGTGGATCTTGATGGTATGGTTGGGAATGATGTGGGTTCTCTCTTGAAAAGTGGTGGGAAGGGTAACTCTGTGGCTCATTTGATCACTCTTTCATGCCCCTTGTCCTCCAGTGGTTTTGTTTTTTCTCCCTCTTTGGTCACGTCTTCTTTGAACATGGGGAGGGGGAGGGGGCTTACGCTGCCTGAGGTTTTTCCTTTGTCTGGTCAATTTTCCTTACAAGAGGTTGGTGTCACGGTTCTTGGTACTGACCTTCCCACTTGCTCTTCATCCCTGTCTCCCTTTGTCGAGGCTCCCTCTTCCACTCTCTCCTCTTTCTTAGCCACCCCCTCTACTTCCATGGACTCCTCTTCAGAAGATTGTAAGGTTCGTTATCACCTTACAAGTAGGTCGATGGTTAAGGGGGAACTCTTGGAGGCTAGTTCTTAGGCTTTGGTTGGTCGTGGATTGGGACCTTTTCCTCAGACTATTTCTATGGGTAAAGGAAGGGGTCGTAAATAACATCTACTCTTAGCACAAGATCAAGCCAAAATCGAACTGGATTCTGGTAGGCAATCTTCTATTGTTTGGGCGCTTAGATCAAAGAAACCCCATGAGATTGTTACCTCATGAGGGTCATGTCTTTAAATTGTCGGGGGTTGGTGAACCCGTCGAAAAAATCGTCTCTTCAATGGTTGGTGGATTTAAATTCATCGGATGTCATTCTGCTACAAGAAACATTATGGGATAGCGTTCTAGTGGTAAAGGCTCTTGAATCCTTGTTTTCGGGATGGATGTTTGCAGCAGTGGATGCCATGGGTCGCTCGGGGGGGGTTGGCCACTGGGTGGAAAAAAAAAAATTCAATTTGGAAAGTGTTTGGGAGTTTGCTTCAGGTATTGGTCTGACGATTTTCTATGTTGATATGGGGCATAGCTTAACAATTATCAATGTCTATGGGCCTTATCAAGAACATCAGCATTACTATAATTCACTAGCTGACTGTGTATGGATCAGGGACAAGAATCTTATACTTGTTGGAGATCTCAACTTCTCTTTAGGGGCCTCGGAGGTGTGGGGTCAGCGGGCTGCCCAAGGCTCCCTAACCAATTTCTTTTTAAATTTTTTTGACCAGGTGGGTTTGGTGGACGTTGAACCTCAAAAACTAACCCCCACTTGGTGCAATCGAAGGGTTGGGGATGGTTGGGTGGCTAAGCGTCTGGACAGATTTCTCTTGGCAGAGGAGTTCCTGGATTCTTTTGATTTGGTTTGCCAATGGGTAGATTTTCGAGAGGAATATGATCATTTTTCGATTCTGTTAGACCTTGGGGATAGAAACAGAAGGGTGTCGGGCCCTTTTAAATTATTTTAGGGATGGATCTTAGATTCCTCCTTTCAAAAGCTAGTGAGGAGGCTATGGTTGCCAATAGTGGAAGGAATTCAGTTGCCTGTGGTGGTCCAGTTTGTGGAGAACCTCAAAAGATTGAAACAAGCGACTAAAGTCTGGGCTAGGGAGAAAAATATCAAGGATGATCAGGAGTTGAGAGACATTGAATCTACTATGTCGGAGCTCCAAGGTGGGGCAGGGCAGGGGTTCTCTAGTCTCGATGCTAAATAACTTTTGTTTGGTTTGGAGAAAACACAGAGGGTTTTACTGGAAGAAAAAGAAGCTATGTGGAGACTAAAGAGTCAAGCATTATGGTTCTCTTGTGGAGATGAGAACACTAAGTTTTTTCAAGCCATTTCCAAAGGTAGGAAATTGGCTAATACCATTTGGAGTTTAAGGGATCAAGTTGGGGAGGAGGTATCTTATTTTGAAGGCATGACCAAGCTAAGCACTGAACATTTCAGTGAGTTATTTAAAGCGCGAGAGGGTTCGAATATTGCATAAATTGTTCATGTGGCTCATTTATTCCCCTGTTTTGTAGAGGAGGATGAAGTTGGACCCTCAATGGCTCATGTATCTAAAAAGGAACTACTGGAAGTTCTTCAATCCTTCCAAAAAGGGAAAATTCCTGGGCCTGATGGCTGGCCTATCGAATTTTATTTAGGTTGCTTCGATGTAATTGGACCTGATGTCCTGAAGGTGGTTGAGGAATCAAGGGTGAATGGTCACATTCATAACCCTATAAACTCTACCTTCTTAGCGCTCATTCCAAAGATAGATAATCCCTCCTCCTTTGAATATTTTTAGCCTATTTCGTTATGCAATTGTCTGTATAAGATTATATCAAAGGTAATCAGTAGAAGGTTGAAGGAGATTCTATCTAAACACATTTCCTATGAACAGTTTGGTTTCTTGGAAGGAAGACAGATCCATGAGGCCATTGGTGTAGCACAAGAAGGCCTTCACAGTATTAAATTGAGGAAGCTTAAAGGAGCTGTGGTGAAAATTGACTTATCTGAAGCTTTAGATTGGGTAAACTAGTTGTACTTAAGAATTCTCTTGATTCATTTGGGGTTTGGTTTGGACTTGACCAACTGGGTGATGGGATGTATGAACTCGGTTTCTTTCTCCATTCTTCTCAATGGTTCAGCCTTTGCTTTTTTCCAAGCAGAACGAGGATTGCGTCAAGGTTGTCCCCTGTCTCCTTTACTATTCCTCTTAGTAGCTGAAGGACTCAGTCGATTTCTGGCGGGGGCAAAAATTGTTGGGAGATTCACAGGTATAAAAATTACTAATGGGTTGACCATCACACACTTTCTCTTTGTTGACGATATCCTAATTTTTTGTGATGGCTCGAAGTGAGAAGATGACATTTTAATTGAGGGGCTCACCCTGTTCAAAAGAGAAACCGTTATGCGGGTTAATGAACATAAATCTAGTATTATATTCTCTCTGGTTGAGGCAAATTTTATTCAACATTTCTTACATCAGATCCCTTTCCATATGAAAGGGTTGGTTGAGGGACTGAAATATATTGGCTTTCATTTAAAACCCAATGACTATCGGAAGACTGATTGGTTGTGGCTTTTGGAAAAATTGAAAAAAATATTGAAGGTTTGGAGTATTAAATGGTTGTCTAGGGCAGGGAGATTAGTAATGATCAAGTCTGTACTGGAGGTAATCCCGGTTTACTGGATGTCCCTCTCTTGGATTCCAAAGGGCATTCTAGAAAAAGCTAGAAAAATGTCTTTTTCTTATCTATGGAGGGGAAAGATGGAGAATCGGGTGATGCCTTGGGTCTGTTGGGAGATAATTTCAAAACTGAAAGCTCTTGGGGGCTAGGGATTAAAGAATATTTTCCTGTTTTCCAAATCTTTAGCAGCAAAATCTATGTGGAGACTGATTTCCACAAAAAAACTTTGGACCAAAGTAGTCATCCAAAAATACGTGGCTCCACTCTCTTTGTTGGAGTGGCTCAGGTGTCCTGGCTTTCGGGTGACGGGGATCTCTGTTATGTGGAAGGTGGTACAAAGTGCCTTTGATGTGGTTAGGAATGGATTGTCCTGGAGTGTTGGGTCTGGAACCTTCCTCAGGATTGGTCGTGACCCCTGGGCAAGATGTACTGGAGAGCACCTACTCTCTGAAGAACTCTGATCAACCTTGGATCGAGGGGGATATTTCTATCTCACTCAGGTTGGGGATCCTCTCACCTAAAATCTTTGGCACCAAGGCTGGAAAGATGGGAGAACATTGGGCTTAGTAGGGGCTGACGTAGTTACTTGGGACCATTATATTAGTGCTCTCAGGAGAGAAAATATTTGTTTGACCGATTGGGAAAATGAACTCCTTTGGGATGGGGATTCAGAAGGGTTCTACACCCCAAAAGCTGGTTATGTACAGTTAAGAATTGAACTCTTGCAAAAAGACAAAAAGTGGTGGTGGAGAAAAATCTAGAAGCAAAGGTGCCCAGCTAAAGAAAATATTATGGCCTGGACTATTCTGGAGAACAAAATTCCAACATGGGAAAATGTACAGAAGCGACAATTCAATGGTCTGAGTTGGTGTTCGCTATGTAAAGATCAGGAGGAAATGGTTGATCATCTCTTTATGCGATGTCCTTTTACCACTTCAGAGTGGGTGGAAGCAAACAACTTGAACACCTCCATTGGTGGTTAGCACTGGGCATCCTTCAAAGAGGATTTGGAGGTACGACTCTCATCAAGGACTCTGCAGGATCTTAAGGCTTTTCCCCTCATTGCTACATGGGGGATTTGGCTAGCCTGGAAATCCTCTCTTTTTTGGGATGAGCTCCAGTCGCCACTTCATGTGGCCATCAATTGCCTTGGCATCCTTACTCATTTAAAACCAGTGGTTAGGAAGGGTCTTGGAAATGCTCGAGGGGTTCAGGAGGAACAAATGGAAAGAGAGCAGCCTTGGGATTTTTTCAATGGGGTGGCTTCAGGAGACCAATTAATTTGTTGGGGGTGGTTGTTTATACTTATCTGTACATCATTGTTTTCTTCTCAAGGCTGGGTTGGGAGCTGGTACAAATAATTTCTCTAGTATTATGGCTTTAAAACTGTTACTTTTATTTGTTGTGGAAAAAGGTTGCAAAACGTTACACATTTTTGGGGATTTCTTATTAGTCATCAATTGGGTGAACCGAACTCAAATTTGTCATATGAACCGTCTTATGCCTATTCTCGAGGAATTTCTGAGGATTATCTCTACCTTTTAACACTATTTTTTTCTCTCACATCTACAGGGAATGGAACAAAATGGCTAATAGGCTTTCCAAAGAAGCCTCGCAGTTAGACTATGGTAGCTGGCACAACACTGAACATACAGCAGGGGACAATTTTGATTATCACATACCTTTTCAAGGCGGTTTACTATAGGAGAGCTTCAACTCTTCATGGAATTCTAATCCAGATAATTGTAAATCGATATATAAAAATCATGTTTTTGTTTATTGTATATGGTATGTGAGAACCGTGACACAGTATGTGAAATATGGATAGGAGGTTTTTTTGGCTTATGTCAAAACTGTTAATTTTGTTGAAACTTTCAGTATTGGAAGTGACTCCACCAAGACAATATATATGTGGCTATTTTTCATAGTCAATATATATCTATGAATGTAATTTTGTACCAAATTAATGAAATTGCGAATTTTTTCTATGGAAAAAAAAAAAAACAACCTCTTGACCATAAATTAAATGGAAAGGGATATGGCATGTACTAGTTTTTATGGTTGTGTGGTCTTCCCATAGATCATATGTCAACATAGTATGCCTTTGGAAAGGTTTATTACTGATAATCATTTTCAATATTTTAACTGAATTTTTATTTGTAGACTCATCCTACCCATTTCCCTCAGGCTAATAGGTGAATGAATTGAAGTGATTCACTCCAAATTTATTGCAAAAATGGGTCAATTTTCTAAACATGAAAGTTGGTCCATTATCATAAACAATTTCAATTGCTAAGCTAAATCAAGAAAAGATATTTGTTTCAAGAAAAGAAATTACCTTCTCGTCTTTGGTGTGCTTAAGGGGAAGTGCTTCAACTTTTTTTTTGAAATATATTTCTGCAGTTAGAATAAAGACATGGCCAATAGAAGAAGCGGGATTAATATGCGCTATAAAATCTAGTCCCCATTTTGAGAAAGGAAACTTAATTATAACAGGTTGTAAAGGCATGGCAAGGAATTTTTCTTTCCTAACAGCCTTTTGGCATTCATCAATTTATATGAATCTTCAAATATAAAATGCCATTAATAACATGTCCTTAATATTTTATGAGCAATATTTTTCACAGCAAAATGACTCCCAATATGAATAACTGAGTCAGCAGATCCATGTAATTTTTTCAACATATTTTGGGCTATTATTTCATGAATACAACGTAGAAATAACCCATCAATAGACCTACGGAATAATAAAGTACCCAAAATGAGATATTTGAACTTGAAGCTTCAACACGAAGCCTCCTCCGCTCATGGTTTTCTAAGTTATCACGACAACGTTCATGCTACAAATAACAAATGATATTTGATAACAAGTATGATCTTCCATATCAACATTTTTATATTCAAGTAAAAACATAGTAGATAAGGAAACATCAACATATTAAATAATGCAACCTGGTTTAGCATGTTGAGCCAAATGCAAGGCTAAGTTGCATCTCTTTATTGTGTTTGTAGTAGTAATAGTGAAATCACGTTCCTAGATCTTGGTAATCCAACGTCATAATTTACCTGAAAAAAATGGTTTTATATAACAAGAATTTAACTACATGTAAAGGCACATTTATCTCAGTATGCTTACCAACTATGAAATGACAAAAAATTTCAATAGCTTTCACTAGAGCATAGGCATGTTTTTCAATTAAAGTATACTTCATTTCCAAATCAGATCTAGATTCTGACTCATGAAAGCTATTGGATGCTCATCATTTTTTTCATCTTTCTGAAGAATAATAGAAAAAATAGATTCTTCCCTAGCATTAGTGTATATAATAAAATCTTTTGAGAAATCAAGTTTTGTCAAGAGAGGAGCTAAGACAATGGAATTTTTTACATCAAAAATTGGATTTTTTAGTTTCTGAATTCCAACCAAAGATTTGTTCTTTTTTTGAAAATTATGGATGGGTTTGACCATCTTAGAAAAATCCAGAATAAATCTTGTTACAAAATTTATCTTTCCCATAAAGGATTGAATTCCTTTCTTTGAAGAAGGAACTGGAAGATTCTGAATATCTCTCACTCTTTCTAGATCAATGTTGATACCAAAATCGGAGACTGTATCACCAAGTAAATTTCCTGGTGTTAAACCAAAAATAGACTTTGTGGGATTTAGAGACATGCCATACTTTCTACAACACATAAATACTTGTCTAAAATGATCAAAATGATCTTCTTAGAGGTTTTAATAGATTGTTAAATCATCAACATAAATTTGAATAATAATTATGATAAGATCAACAAAATCTATTTACATAACTCTCTGGAAATTAGCACCTGCATTAATCAATCCAAAAGGAATACGTTCATAAGTGAAGGTGCCTTGTCGGGTGGTAAACATAGTCTTATATTTTTTAGATATCTTGAGGTGTATTTGATTATATCCTGAGAACATCAAGGAGTGACGTCATTTGAGATCCTCCAACTTTCTAGAGATTTAACTCCATATTTGGAAGTGGAAAATTTTCCTTCACACTTTCGTTATTAAGGGTACGGAATTCAACACACAATCTGATCTCCCCATTATTTTTCCTAATTGGAACAAGATTAGCAACCCATTCAACCTATTTTACCAGAAAAATAATATGGGTTGCAAGCATCCTTTCTACTTCCTTTTGGATAGTAGCTTCAGGTGCAAGGTTAGTTGGTCTTCGCCTGTCCATTGGATGTAGCTTGGGTGGTCGGGAGGAATGATTGTTACCCTCCCCACCCAGGTTAAATTCCATCTAAGTGACATGTTATGCCCTTAAATGGATATATTCCTAAAATTCTTTGACCCCTATGTTCCCTTGCGGATTCTGGGTAGTTAACGTGGAGTAGCGAGCACCTCTGGTGCCGTGAACCACATGGAAAAAAAAAATTGGTCTCCGCCTTTTCTTAACTGGTTTATTTTTTTCTTTAACAGAAATAGGATGTTGGACTATGCTTGGATCATAAACACACAAGTAAATATAATACCATGAAAATATATCATGAAATTCACAAAATAAATCCATGAATTTTTGTTTTTCTTATTCTTAACATTGAGCTCCTATATTTAACAATTTAGGATCATCTTCAATCTCGATGTTTACTAGGATCTTGTCCCCAATATTTCTTCTAGACTCCTCCTTTGTAGTATTTCCATGACTATCGACATCATCGGTGGAAAACGAACCTTCAAGGGGTGTTAACCCTTTAGGAAATTTGTTATCATCAAGAGAGATGATTTCATTTTTATTTAAAGGCTTGTTTTTTAAGAAAGCATAGATGATCTCATCCTCAAAAAATACTTTCCAAGCCTCTACATTGTCAAGTATATGTGGGTGATACAAGGAGATCAGAGCGCACTCTGATCTCTCAAGGAGTAACTATTTTTTAGGATGAGTTTTATAAACAGTTGAACTGCCAGCCATAGAATTCATATCCCTGTGCACATAAGTAATATTTAAAGATGATAAATTTGAAATCAAATCCCAAATTGCATGTATGTATCTTCTCAAAAGTTTTTTAGAAGGATTATAGATATTTTTAATTAAATTAGCAATCAATTCATAATATCCATACACTTTCAAATGTTGGCATCCTAAATTAATAGTGTTTTCAAGGCCAAGTATGACAACTTCAAATTCTACTACGTTATTAGAGAAAGAAAATTCAAGTCTATATGATAAATTTTGAATTTTCCCCAAATGAGAGTATAACACAATCCCTGAACCTTTACCCTCACTTGAACATGCACCATCAAAATACATATGCCAAATCTAATCATCATGATCAATAGGTGGTCTAACAAAATATTGTTCTTCTAGGAAGATATAATAAACACCAATGTCTTCTTCGATGAAGTTGACATGGGCTTGAGAGACACTCTCAATATACGAAGAAATTCAACCTTCACAAAGAACTATAATGTTCTTACCTGCCTTAGGAAGAGACATGTGAGTCCCATTCATGGGCATATATCCTCCTGTCAAAACTTACCAATATCAACCAAGAATGATCGAATAATTACTCACATGCATATTAATTACTTATATGTTACATGTAGTGCATATCTCAGGATGAGCGCAAAGCACTAGAGTCACATATTTAATTTCACCAATATTGGTTATTGTAAGCCAACATATTCTTTGAATTATCATTGGTAAAAGACAAACTAAGTTCTTCCATTATGATCTTGGATATGACATTTGGCCTAGATCCACTGTCAATAAGATAATAGTGTGAATTATTATCCATGATCTTCATGGAAACATAAAAAGGAGGGTCCCTGACTAAATTTCTAGAAGGAATCACGGCTAGGATTTTTTTTTCAAAATATTCTTCCTCGTATTCATTAGAAGTCAAACTAGCTACAACATATATTTTACCCTTTATGAGGTCGTTTAGATGTTCTTACTACTCCAAAACAGTGGCCATATCTAAATTATCATATGTCTTAATAGTATCCATTTGTTTCAATATGTTATGTCTTTGAAAAGAAGTGGAAGATGATGATGGACTAACTCCAGACTATTGAAAAATCTTATCTAGTTGATTGGTTGGAAGAGGTATTACATGAATTAGATTGTCGATAGGCTGAGCCAGAAGAATTATGAGTAAAAGTGGTCTTTTGAAAACCACCTTTGTTCTTGTTAAAATAAGAATGATTTATGGTATCAACTAACAATATATCGTCCTCAGGTTCCCAATCTAAGGTAGCAATGGTAGATTCGGGAATTTTTCCAAAAATCCCTTCTCGGGAATTTTTTCTAAGCTTGCGAGTGCTTTCTCCGTGATTTTCCTCACAAAATTTCACCAAGCCCAGGAAAGAGTAGTCTTGGGATGGAAGGTTTGAGTTTGATTGTGAAGCGAGGCTTGCACAAAGCTTTCTCGGGATGATTGAGTAACCACCCTTTTCTCAACAGAGATCATTATGTTATTCATATCTTGAACCAGTTGTAAGACAGTTGTCAAATCAACTTGTTTGTTTGAATCTTCAAGACCTGTCACCAAGGCCTACTCTCCATATTCAAGGAAATTTTGTAAGGCTAAACATAAATTGTTTTCATTTTTCTCTTCTAATCTATGACGATAAGAAGGAGGTAAAGTATTAACGCATGAAATCATCTTGGTTATGATGCCTAATGACTTTCGAAATTTTATTATACAATTTAGTGAAATCTAAGTTAAAATCCTTTATAGTCTCACCTTGATTAAAGGTTAAATTGTTATAACTTTTCAATAAATAAGTTGGGCTTTGAGATTGTCCATAAGTTGGTTCAAACTAGTAACAAAGTTCATCCCAGGTAGAAAAAACTTTAGGAGTGTTGGGTATGTGTTATATTCTTTGAATGTGTAGTAGTGTCGGAGCATATGTGTCGGGTGTGCAGGGGGGTAAGAGAGGGGGACGCTAGGCCCCCCCTCAGGGGGTGCAAGGGGGCGGCCCCCCAAAAAAAAATTATGGATCGGGACCGCATTATATTTAGGTGGTTTTTCGGCACATGGTTTATTTGCCGATGGTTTTCTATTTCTGGTTAAGGAATTAGGGTTTTGGACTAATCCAGGTCATTGGAATAGGGTTTTGGATGTCTCTAGCTCCTATATGTATTTTGTATTGTAAACATTGTAACATAATGAATGAATATAGAATATGTTGGTTTTCCCGGTTTGGGTTTCCAGGGGAAATATCTCTGTGTAATGTTTGTATTTTACATTGTATCTTTTCTGTTCTTTTCTGAATATCTGTTTACAATAGATATTGTACAAGGTTATAATTTACAAGGAGGAAATTCAAAGAAATCAACAACTACCTTCCCTTCCAAAGAATTAACATTGAACAATCTCATACATGTATCATTGTCATTAGCACCAATATTATGTCAAGAATTAGAAAAAGCAATCAAATTCTCATTAATAGATATAATCCCATTGCTTAAAAACTTGGGCAAATGATCTTTAAATTTTGGAAGAGGGGTAGTTGTCATATTTAAATTCAAGGGTGAAGACACATGCCACAGAGTGGTGTTAGCATGTTTTTCAAATTGAAACAACCCATATTGTTGAATAACTTTTTATGGATTAGTTGTATATTGAACAGGATTGAAATGGTTGTACATGCTCCTAATAAACTAGGAGGTTGAGGCTTGACTTGAGCTTGAAGTAGAATTAGCGTTTTGTTTCCTTGGTGAAAAGTTTCGACACAAACTTGTAACTTCTATTTCAGAATCAGAAAGAGTTTGTCGAATCTTTCTATGAAGATTTTCTAAAAAAAAATATTTCTCCCAATTTCATTCAAAGGATCAAATTCAAGAGATTTACATCTAGTTTTATGTGAAGATAAGAAGTGAGTGATCATAAGAAAACTCAAGGTTGAGCAGGATTTTTATGATCTTGCCTCTGAAGATTATCTCTTTGTTATTGGATTTCAATATCATGAGATATATCATTCCAAGAATGTTCAAGTTGTTCACGGGTGGTATCAATTTTCAGGGTATAATCAAACAGACAAGAATTCATGCTAGTTTGGTTAGGAAATTGGATTCAAATGTTAGGCTAAAAAGTTGTAGGCAAGGTCATCAGAGAAAATGAAAAACTCAATTACAAAGTTACGGAAGAATGAATCAAGGGATTTTAGTTCATCCCCAATATGGTCGCCAAAAATATGTTAAGAGAGAAACAATAATGTTTCGTTCACAACACTTCAAACCTCAAGGCTAATCAAGGAAAGACGGGAATGGTACCCTAAAATTAAATCCTTGAGAAATGATGCAAAATCCACATTCGTGAAATCTTAGCATTCAAGCTCTTATTTAAAATGTTTAATCTATTTCCAATTTTTTTTAGTTTTCTTCAATGAAACATTCAATAAAACATAAGTAAGTACATAATTAATTGTAAGAATGAAAATAATAGTAAAATACTTTAGAAAAATTAAAGTAAATAAGGTATATACTAATTACTTAAAAATACAAGAAAAGCAAAATAAACTTGCAACAATAATAGATGATAAACATAACAGAAATAAATGTATCAAAAACTAAAATAACTCACTTAAATAGTGGAATGAACTCGAGAATGAAATAAATTCCATGATCCTTTATTGATTAACCACATATCAGTTTTGGACAATATAGTTTCTTCAAGTTCTCGTGAGAACTTGGACCAAAGAAATCTTTGGAAGCCTTAGATGTAAACAAATCATACAAATGCCACCAAGTGCCTGAGAAAGAAAAGAAATTATATAATCTGACATGGACCACCTCAAGTAGTGTGACGCACATAGCTTATAATCTCGAAAAAAAAATATCAAATCAGTATCAATTTGCCTTCTTTGCAACTTTTAGAGAAATCCCTCTCTCTAAATGAATCCCCACTTTCCATCGATCTCTCCTTCTCCTTTTGTATTATTTTCCAGCAGTTATTTGGTTTCAACTATTTTCTATTTAATGAATATGTTGGAACACACAGAGATACTGAGAGGGGGGGGTGAATCAATATCTAACATGATTTTTCACTTTTTCCCAATTATTAACATTGCATATTAGTATGCAGCAATTAACCAGAAATATAACATCAGATTCACTATATTAAGATAAACACAGTACACAAGATGTAACTTTGAAACCCTTAAAAGGGAGAAAACCACAAAAGATGTTTCTTTTATAATTCAATTATTACAATATCGGGCTCCAACCTAAGAGGGACACCCATCCCTGATGAAAGCTCCAACTTACAAGATTGCAAACACCAAGCTATCATAACAAGCACCCACTTGCTAATTGCATATACCAATCCTCCAAGGACACCAACCCTTTCTACAAGAACCAACTTGTAGAATTGCAAGCACCAACCTGCATTGCAAGCACCCACTTGTTGATAAAGAAGTCACCAACCTTCAATGTAAGCACCAACTTATAATGAGGACTTCAATACTCTCCCGATCTCCGCCCTGCCACCCTTAAACATTCAAAAAATTATTTCTTCAATTCTCTTATGAGCCTCAAAGCCTCTACTCTTTGCACTTATGCTTCCTTGCACTACACTCTTCGCACATCACAAATCTATCACCCCATTCCACCACCAACACAATCCTGGAATCATTATATCTATTAAAAGTCACACACCAAACATTTTTTCTCATCCAAATCATATTCAACAAGTCGGCGCCAGGTCCATCGATTCTCCTTTAAATTGGGCTACAAAACCCTCCATGAAAATTGATCTTTAACTTCCTTATGTCGCACACAATTCCTTACATAGGCCCTTAATGCTCAAGAGTCGCCTGATCTGATCCTTGAAAAAATTGTGATCGTCGATTTATTCTCTATCCAACAAAACACACTATACATCCTTGACACACAGCAACCGTCTGATCTAGATCACAAATCAATCTCCTTTGTTGATTGTATCCTTGATATCAGGATCATCGGGGTAATGATCATGCTCAACAACACTTCAGTACATAGAAACCATTGGATTTGTCCTTGGATAGATCATGACCATTGATCTATTATCTCCTTACCACCAAGGTTGACGATCATTGTCATAGGGACAGTAAATGCATGGGTGTCAACTTTAGTTCGAATGGCTCCAGGGATGTCCCCACTTTGGGACATCATGATATTATAGGGTTTTATGATGACCAGAGTAGCCATATGGAGATTATAGCAAGTACATGAGCCAATTAGAGGTGTTTTGGGGTCCAGCTTGCATCGCTCATGCCATTTCATCATTATGATCCATTCCACATAGACTGGCTTTGGTTCCGTTGCATTCCGACGATTTCCATGATTTTGAGTATTTTTAGCTATAAGTCAATTAAATTCACTGAAGAGGTCTTTTTGGCATAATACTTGCAGGAACCTCTCAGTGTAATAGCTCATTGGAATCAGAAGAAGCAACACTGCAGGATAGGATGGTGAGAAGTGGCTTTCGTTGGCTAGGGAAGTCACAAGGAGAGATAAGGCACCTTTTAGAGGTAAAAGGATTAATTAATTAATTAAAGTGATTTAATTAATTAATTAATAATTAATAAAGTAAAAGTCACTTTGGAGGGACAAGGTGAGAAGGAATTATAAAGAAGAGGCAAGGGCCTCTATTCTCTCATTCATGTATGATTATCATTTCAATATCTAGCTTCTAGCTAGAGAGCCCATACCTTGGGGGTTTTGAGGGTTTTGACTTAACAAAACCTAGAGGATGATTCGGTGGTGAATGATTCCACCTAGCTTGTCCCAAGCTTGGTCTCGAGGATGCAATACTCCCCCACACCATTCTAGTTCAGATCTACATCAGTGCAGGAGGGTTCTACACCAGCCACATGCACAAGAAGAGAGAGGGTGCACCAGCGGAAGGTTCCAACAATGGAGTCGCACTTGTGGAGCTAGGATCATTCGTTTTGGTTGAGGATAAGAGATTATGGGAATTCCAAGTATTGGGTTTTCCTTTCAGGTGCCATAGCGCCATTCTTGGTTGCTTCCGGAGGTATTTTGATGGAGGATTGATTTGTATTAAGACTGGGACGATTTCCCCAAGAGGAGAGCATATCATTCTTTGGAGGGTGGATAGATCCAAGGTCTAGCAGGTCCTTCAACGATTTGAGCACTTGGGTTTTCCTTGATGTGTCCCGATCTATCATTCTAGCTGTTTTTGGAGCATTTGGAGGCCTCTAAGAGGGAGGTCGAATTATCTAGGGTTTCAGGCATCTAGGGGGGTGCACCATTCCTTGGAGGGAGGCTAGATCCATGACTTTGAGAGGGGTCTTGGAGATTTGAGCACCTGGGTTGTTCTTGCATTTACCCGATCTATTGTTTGGTATATTTACCAGAGGGTTTGGACATCTTTGACAGCAAGGTCGAATTGTTGAGGCTATTTAGTGTTCCAGCAGGGTGTGGCATCTTCTAGCTTGGGGGTTTGGCACTTCATATGGCTCAGATCTGTTCTTGCATTGGTCTTCATTGAGTATTCAGCCTTTGGAGGCTTTTATTCTTCTATTGGAGCATTTTGTAGCAGCTTCTATTGTGTTTATTGGATCCATCTGTTGAGCTTTCCAGATCAACCTCACTTTTGTATCAAGTTCTTGCTCATTATATTAATAAAGGTCAGATCTTGCTATTGGTTCCATATTTGGTGTATCTTGTACTTTCATTGATTGTATCTTCAGATCTATGTGTGATTATTGAACATAAACCCTAAGGCTGAAATCAAGAGGTCAACCTGCAAGTAAACACATACAAACAAGTAAATCAGCAAAGTGTTTGACGAAATGCCACACTCAGCAAAAGTTTAAAATTCATCCAAACCATGATGTTCCTGGCATCCTGGCGTGGGAAAATTACAGTGGTATCAGAGCTTAGATTCATGCCATCCAGTGGAAATTAGTGCATGCATGAAGAGCCATAGAGGGGTCCTCCATAAGGAGAGATGGATATTAAGGATTTTTCTAGAGAGATTGTACGTTGTATATGGGAATAATACTACGATCTTAGTGAGGGGTTTAGGGCTCAAGTAACATTCCTACAGTATTTATCCATGAACAATCCCAGGTGGAGCACAGATGAGATTACCTTTTGGGTCAACAAAATAAAGGAATACATGTCCACAACAGCTAGATGGAGGGAAGCATGGAGTAATCCCACACCCATTAGGAGTACGCAACTTTGCTACAACTGCAAGGTGCCTTGGTAACCCAATCATATATGTAGGGGAAAAGGAAAGAAGCACATATTGAGGTGCACTGTGACAGTGATGATGTGATTTGTGAGGATGGAGCGATAGATGCTTATTTAGAGCAGTCTGATGATGATAGTGACTCTTGCACAGAGGCTAGCAATTCTTGGACGCTTGAGGATGATAGTGACCCTTGTGAATTGGAGGGATAGTTGGATGGACAGGATGATAGCACCGGTTTTTCAGCATACATATCACATACTATTGATGACCTTACACCTCATCAGAGTGGTGACACTAGTGAGGATTCACGCATGTTAGCACCTAGAGATGACGAGCTCCCTATAGTGACCATGACACATATGTCATATTTCCAAACATCTATGAAATCCACATCACATGAGGATAGCAGTGGCATGTCATATATGATGGAGGAGTCGTACATGAGAGATACACACCAGAGACACATGGATCCACAGATACAGAATGAGATATATGACGTGTAGATAGTTGATCCTACAATCACATATCAGCATGAGGAGATTAAGTCACATATTTTGGAGAGTCCATTAGTTGAGCATATTGTGGAGACTGACAGGTTGATGGGGCACTTACTTCCAGGATCAGCCTGCATTGATGAGGATGCACTCTTTATTAGTTAGGATGACCATAGCACATGTATGGACACATCTATATGAGATCCATACACAGATGATAGTAGTAGGGTGAGTGCATAGGAGGATACGGTTGCCCATATAAGATACAGTGTGATTTAGAGGGAGATAGCATCTAGGGATGATGTGCAGTGGCATACAGGAGGACCCAGTGGCACAGTAGACAGTGGGAAGTTCAGTACTTTATCTTTTGCAGAGAGTGTTTTTGGGGATTCTAGTGATGGCACTAGCAGTGAGAGATGTGAGGTGGCACCTCAGCATGACTGTGATCAGGAGTCACACCACTTAGCAGGACAGTTGAGATTCAGCGAGGATATGATCATGGCATCCACTAGGCACCTTGATGACACACATGCATTGGTGGCCTATCACTATTGGAGGGCATAAGTGTCACATGGTAGTGCAGATGAGGGATTTGCCATGGATGACCTTCATACTGTTAGGGAGACAGTGTCTATGATGAGGACTGACTACTATCAATTGTTGAAAGACAGGGACTAACTACTAGGGGTTGGCGAGATGTATCATGGGGCCCTGAGGGAGTAGGAGTTGGTGGTGGATAGAATCACTCATGAGTTGGAAAGTACCCAAGGGTTCTTGAGAGGCACACAGATATCCCTTCAAGAATCAGATCCCAGGTAGGGGAAATTCTTGAGGAGATTCGACAAAGACCCACTACATCGATCTCAGTAGAGAGTCAGATATACTCTTTAGTTACAAGGCTAGAGGATGTTGTTGGTCTAGCAGAGGAGCACCAATTGATGGAGGACACTTCCATTTGTGTCTCGAGAGTGGTTAACATTTAGGCAGAGGTTGATCCAGTAGTATGCCTAGGATTTATGATGCAATAGGAGTGTACAGGAGATGACATGAGTATGTCAGAGCATACAGTGGTGAGTGATATCTCACAGAGACATGCCGATATGTATGGTGGGCTTCAGAGGGGTGTATTTCCTTGCAGGGAGGAGACACACTTAGGGGAACATGAATATTTCACCCATTTGCAGTAGCACATAGTTATGAGAGAGCACCTTCACCATATCAGCAATTGCATGGGAGATGAGGGATGGAGGTTGGTTGACCAACAGTTGGAGGAGTTACTTCTGGTTTTACTGGATGGTTGGGATTCAATGATGACTACAAGTGACTATTTGTCATGGATATCGATGGATGAGATTCTGGTCGAATCCTTGGGATTGACCAAAGCATGGGATATCTTCCAATCCTACAGTCAGCTGCAGATGCTTCTATTATCCTTTCCTGACACTTTTATCATAGACAGCAGCATGAGGAGATATAGACAGTGGTTGAGAACATGGGGAGTGACTAGGTCGAGACCACCTGACATGAGTGTTTTTACGGCATCCGGCTGGATAGAGGTGGATTGTCATATGAAGCTAGTTGAGACTTGGTGCATGATGGTGAGAATTATAGACCAAGTGATAGAAGATGAGCATAGAGGGCTTCTGACAGTGATCAGTCTCACACGGGAGAAGTTATAGGATATTGGAAGTGATAAACTTCCAGGTTTGCCATGGGATCTGGGAGTTCATTTGGCTAGCAGGAGGTTTCACTACAGGATGACCTAGAGAGCCACGTACTCCATCATGGGTTGGTTTGGAATGGGCATGTAGGGACTTATTGTATGGAGAGAGGTATCTTTTCACTCTTTATCATCATGATCGCATACAGAGATGGTTGGGCAGGTACTACTCCCACAGAGATATTTTTACATGGGCAGCTTCTGGACAACATGTCCAATTGCCATATGTATTTCATATTGAGGAGCCAGTATATAGACATGGAGGAGTCAGGCATGGTTTGGGTAGTGCAGTGCTAGCATGGTGATATTTGACAGAGGCTATCATGGGATCTGGGCATTACAAGGTTGAGCATCTCACTGACTGACAGGGGCGAATGGACCTTTGCAGGGAAAAGTTGTTTTGACTTTCCATTGAGCTTCAGTGTTGAGGAGAGCACATCACTTGAGGGTGTCTCATGGAGGTATTATAGTACCTCACTTTGGCATCAGCATGTGCAGTGGATTAAGGCCATGTGTCATGAGCAGGAGAGTCACCGAGTTTATATTTTTCAAGACTATGCTTCACAGGGTATTGCAATTCACTTCCTGATATGGGATCCAGGGGAGGGAGTGTATGATGGTTCATCTCTAGATGGGACCTACTATGTGTCCCACAGGTGGAAATGGGACCCCGACATTGTGTTTGGATGGGTTCAGTTATTTCTTGAGGACAATCAATATTCTAGGAGGGAGGATTGTAATGTCCCCACTTTGGGACATCAGGATATTACAGGGTGTTATGATGACTAGAGTAGCCAGATGGAGATTATAGTGATTACAGGAGCCATTGAGAGGTATTTTGGGGTTTGGCTTGCATCTCTCGTCCTATTTCATCATTATGATCCATTCCTCACAAATTGGCTTCGGTTTCGTTGCATTCTGACGATTTGCATGATTTTGAGTATTTTGAGCTATAAGTCAATTAAATTCACTGAAGAGGTCTTTTTGGGCACAATACTTGGAGGAACCTCTCATTATAATAGCTCATTGGAATCAAGAGAAGAAACATTGTAGGATAGGATGGTGAGAAGTGACTTTCGGTGGCCAGGGAATCCACAAGGAGAGATAAGGCGCTTTTCAGAGGTAAAAGGATTAATTAATTAATTAAAGTGGTTTAATTAATTAAATAATAATTAATAAAGTAAAAGTCACTTTGGAGGGACAAGGTGAGTAGGAAGTATAAATAAGAGGCAAGGGAAACTATTCTCTCATTCATGTATGATTATCATTTTGATATATGGCTTCTAGCTAGAGAGCCCATACCTTGGGCATTTTGAGGGTTTTGACTTAAAAAACCCTAGAGGACGATTCGGTGGTGAAAGATTCCACCTAGCTTGTCCCAATATTGGTCTCAAGGATGCAATACTCCCCCACACCATTCTAGCTCATATCTACATCAGTGCAGGAGGGTTCTACACCAACCACAGGGACAAAAAGGGAGAGAGTGCACCAGTGGAAGGTTCCAGCAATGGGGGCGCACTTATGGAGCTAGGATCATTCGTTTTGGTTGAGGAGAAGAGATTCTGGGAATTCCAAGTATTGGGTTTTCCTTGCAGGTGCCATAGCGCCATTCTTGGTTGCTTCTGAAGGTATTTTGATGGATGATTGATTTGTATTGAGACTGGGACAATTTCCCCAAGAGGAGGGCGCATCATTCTTTGGAGGATGGCTAGATCCAAGGTCTAGCAGTTCCTTTGACGATTTGAGCACTTAGGTTTTCCTTGATGTGTCTCGATCTATCATTCTAGCTGTTTGTGGAGCATTTGGAGGCCTCTAGGAGGGAGGTCGTATTATCTAGGGTTTCAAGCATCCAGGGGGCGCACCATTCCTTGGAGGGAGGATAGATCCATGACTTTGAGAGGGGTCTTGGATATTTGAGCACATGGGTTGTTCTTGCATTTACCTGATCTACTGTTTGGCATATTTACTGAAGGGTTTGGACATCTTTGACAGCAGGGCCAAATTGTTGAGGCTATTCAGTGTTCCAACAGGGTGTGGCATCTTCCAGCTTGGGGGTTTGGCACTTCATATGGCTCAGATCTATTCTTGCATTGGTCTTCATTGAGTATTCATCCTTTGGTGGCTTGTAGTCTTCTATTGGAGCATTTTGTAGCAGCTTATATTGTGTTTATTGGAGCCATTTGTTGAGCATTCCAAATCGACCTCACTCTTGTATCAGGTTCTTTCTCATTATATTAATAAAGGTCGGATCTTCCTATTGGTTCCATATTTGGTGTATATTGTACTTTCATTGATTGTATATTCATATCTATGTGTGATTATTGAACATAAACCCTAAGGCCGAAATCAAGAGGTCAACCTGCAAGTAAATACATACAAACAAGTAAATCAGCAAAGTGTTTGATGAAATGCCACACTCGGTAAAAGTTTAAAATTCATCCAAACCATGATGTTCCTGGCATCTTGTCTTGGGAACATTACAAAATGCATGGGTGTCAAATTTAGTTCCAATGGCTCCAGGGCTAATGATCTGTTTCAACAAATCCAATGGTTCTTGTTAAGTAGCTTCAAAGGCGTTGATTTCATTTGTGCCTCGAATTAACCAATGGTTAAAACCTACCCTTTTATTTCCTAGTCAAATGATTAGGTGGGACCCACAAAGATCCATGATTGAGATTGCATTTCTCCAATTCGTTGACCTACAGTCTAGATTACTCCTCCTCATCATCATCATCATTGTAGCTACTATTATCACGATTCACTTTGATCATTACTTCTCTGACGATCTTTTCCAACTGATCATATGGTCCTTAGAGTCTTAAATCTATGGTGCAGATTGCATCGCTCCTTCATCCTGCATAGAAGATATCTCCCATACCTTCACTACTCATGATATGGTTAGGTGGGACCCGGGATGATCTACGGTTGTCTTTGCATCATTCATTATTTGATCAATAGATTTCGATGGCTCTTGGTGTCTTGCATTTCATCATATTCTCAATCATACTTTGACACATATCACCTTGGGACACTCTGATTTCCACATTGATGCATTCAATGAACATTTTCTATCCATAAGACCAAGTGCCTTGACCAAGTGATAAGTGGTGTCATTGTTGGTGCTTTTATCAAGGGAAACCACACATGGTTAAACTATCTCGATGATATATCAGGCCCGATGAAACTTTTTGTCCTGATAACTTTTCATATGACCACACCTATGACTAGGTGCTTAAGATATCGTTGGTGGTGGGGACGGTGGAAATGTCGATGTATGTTTACTATAGATTGCACTTCAATTTTGTTTCACTAATGAACGTTTGAGATCTATTGGATACCTAGATCAATGGTTGAATAGTTTCAAGCTCATGCAGGCCTGCACTCAATACACCCACGATTCAAGGGTTGACAAGTGTCACTCATTGGGACATGTCGGTTGCCATGCTAGCATCTTCGTCATCATGTCTGCTAGTTGTCACACTATGTCATTATGACATCATTTTTCCTCCATGAAACAAATCATCATAGATCCAAGGGTTGAGGTAGACCCTTCGATGGATCTACGATTGTCGCCACACTTGATCATTCTTTGTGGAACTCTCATCTTCTTCGGTAATCCCTAATTGGAGTTTGAGTCTCTAGTATGGCAATCCTCGACAATATAATTTCATCAACATTCCCTTTCTACATCCACCATCTATCTTCTCTTTCGGTCAATATTGATCGTTGATTTATTGAATTTTTCCTTAGTTTTCATCGTCATCGGGACCAAAAGGAATTGGAGTTTGAGTCATTGATGGAAAGCCTCAACGATATGATCTTTCCTGTCAATTTTATGACAGATTTCCCACGATCAAATATAAACCATTCATTCACTTAATGTGTATAATTCTACATGTGCCCAATTCGACTCTAGAGGATTCCAGTTTACCAATGCAGCAAAGGGTTAATTCTTCTATGCTTTGGGAACCTAGATCTAGTTCATATTCGTGGCAAGGATATACACATGATCTCCTACCTCTCGTCTTCATTCCTTTGTCCATCCATGGTTTTGTGATATGGGTTTTGGTCCAATCCTTGGACCTGACTCATCATCATAATGCATATTAACAACAATCTTCCCCTATCATTGACAACTTTTTGTCTTCCTTTCACATCAATGACAACATCATTTCAACAAACTCCTCCTTTTTCATTGATGCAAACAACTCTATTGATCTATGTAAGTCTCCCCCTATCTCTTTTCTCTCCCTCTTTGACATCAATGGCAAAGGGATTTTCTCACCCTTACATTGTACCCTTAAGTTTTATTTTTTGGCAACCAACTGCCTTCTTTTTTTGTCTACAGTTCCCCCTGAGATTTTGTTTATGTAGAGCTCTCAACGGCTCTCAATTGAGGTTGTCACACCTTAAGTAGATATGGGAATGACTCCCATATTCTGTCTGAGATACTCAAAAGTGATTTTGGGTAGTGGTTTTGTAAACATGTCTGCAATTTGTTCCTTTGTTAGCACATATTCTAGCTTGACAACTTGGTTTTCAACCTATTCTCTAAGAAAATGGTACTTGGTAGGTATGTGTTTTGTTTTTTAATGCATGATAGGGTTCTTAGAAATTCTTTTTTCGTTGGTGTTATCACATAGTATGGAGATCAGTTGTTTTTAATCAATATAAATTTATTACAAAGTCTGCTTCATCCAAATAACTTGTGTGCAACAATTTGTTGCTACGATGTATTCAGCTTCTACAGTGGATAGAGAGATTGGTGAATGTTTTTTTCTTAATCAGGAAACTAGGAAATTTCCTACAAAGAATGCACCTCCACTTGTTCTTTTTCGATCATCAACACATCATGCCCAATCAGCATCAATGTATGCTTTCAAGGTAAAATATTCACCTTTTGGATACCACAGTCCATAGTCCAAAGTACCCTTGAGATATCTGAACATTCTCTTGGCTTCCTCTACATGAGATTCTTTTGGTGAAAATTGAGACCTTGTAACAATTCCAACTGCCTGCATTACATCTGGCCTTGAAGTCATTACATACAATAAGTTTCCAATCATGGACCTGTACAATTTTGAATCTACTTCCATGGATTCATCATCTTTGTTGAGCTTGCATCCTATGATCATAGGAGTGCTTACTAGTTTGTAATCTTCCATTTTGAACTTCTTGAGCATCTTATTAATGTATTTCATTTGAGATATAAAGATACCTTTGTTTGATTGAGAAATTTGTAGTCCTAAAAAGAATGATATCTCTCCTAGCATTGACATCTCGAATTGATTTTGCATCTCTTCAGCGAATTTCTTGGTTAGCTTGTCATCACCACTTCCAAATATTATATCATCTATATAGACAATGATTATTATCATGTCTTTATCTTCCTTTTTGATGTAGATGTTATTGTCTGTAACTCCTTTTTAAATCCTTGTTGTTGGAGATGCTTGTCCATTCCGGAATACCAAGATTTAGGGGATTTCTTGAGGCCATAGAGAGATTTCTTGAGTTTACACACATAATATCCATTTTTTGATAACTAAAATCCTTCAGGTTGTTCAATGTATACTTATTCCTCTAAATTTCCATTTAGGAATGTTGATTTAACATCCATTTGATAAATCTTAAAGTTCTTGTAGCAAGCAAATGCCAGAAACATCCTAATTGCTTCCAATCTTGCTAAAGGTGAAAAAGTTTCATCAAAATCAACTCCTTCAAGTTGAGCATATCCCTTGCATACCAATATGGATTTGTTTCTCACTACATGACCGTTTTCATTTCGTTTATTTATAAAAACCCATTTAGTGCTTATTACATTCTTATCCTTGGGTCTAGGAACAAGATCCCAGGTTTGGTTTTTATCAATTTGGTCCAATTCATCATTCATGGAATTTACCCACTGTTTATCTTGGTTGGATTCTTCAAATTTATGAGGCTCTATTGTAGATAGTAAGTAAACTTTTACCTGATTGTTTATTCTTCTGCTTGCCTAAGGTCCTACACTCCTATTTCCAAGAATCTTCCTTTCAAGATGATTCTTGTGTGCATACCTTGTTGGCCCTTGTTTATGAAGATAAGTGAAGCTCAAGGAAGAAAAGGAAAAATGTGAATTGTACGGAAGACACAGTAACTGTTATTGGGTCGAAGTGAGCAAAAGAGCAGAAAGACGGAGTGAAGTAAAAGGAAGCAAGTTGTTGGATGAGGAGATCAAGGATGACATATCAGCAAGGAAGAAGGATCGTGGACAACTCAGCAAGAAGAAAAATCCACCGTTGGATGCTTTGGAGCACCACACGAGAAGGAAGGAAAGATAGGTTGGTGAAGCCCTGGAAACATGGGTCAAGTTGACCTAGGGTTATAGACACCTAGGGTTTTAGTATCTAGGGTTTTGACAACTAGGTTTCAGCCTAAGGACGTCTGTGAGTGATTGTAATGTATAAATAGAGATCAAGAGGACCTGGGATGGGTTGTTGTCAATGTTGTTACTATTGTTGGTGTTGTGATCATTATTGTGTGATCGGGTGAGTAACATTGGGTGAGAAAGAAGTGTTGAGTGCGAGAGCCTTATGTATTGTAAGATCTTCAGTTGGGTGCAAAGTTCAACCTTGCAGCTGGGTGCGCAGGGAGGGGAGAGATAGAGAGAAGAAGAAAGAAGATCTGCTAGTTAAGAGTGCAGACAAGAAATGTATGCTTCTTCTTGATACATTATAAAGAATAGTTATGTGGAAGTAGCCCTAGAGAGAGGGTGAACCAAGTATATATTTTCTTGTGTATATGATTGATATTGTGTTATTTTGCCTTGATATATTGTTATTGTATTATTGTGGTAGATCTGATAGATGTGTGGAATAGATCTAATTTGATAAGTGATATATGTGGGTTGTAGTGTTCTAGTGTTGGATCGACTTGATAGTTCCCTTGGTTGTATACATCTTTGTCATGCAACCCCGCCATAGCTGCTTCAGGTGAGACTGCATCTTCTTCGCAGGTGTAGTCGAAAGGGCCAGTAGTTAGGTCTTGTTGGTGCGCTCTTGGAGCTGAACCCTGGGTCTACCCCTGTGCCAACAAATGGTTCTGTTGCCGGGATAGGAATATTCTTAAGGGAATGTCAAGGTGGTTTCCATCAAAGATAGAAATTAAAAAGTGGATAGAGGATCAAAAGAAGGACTTCGTTGAAGCCCAGAACAAGAACCCTAATCTTAGTACAGAGGATTGGTTGGAGAGATATATCTTTACTGATACACACGATATTTTCTTTGGAGGAAACCATAAGGATCTATATGAGTGGTTATTCAGGTTAGCAGATACCCAGTTTGAGATCAGATCTAGACGTCTTGTAGTTTGGACGTCGACGTTGATCAAGAAGGTCGAGAGAGTTGATAACGCCATGTCAAGAGCAGTAGATCACTTGTTTGATAGAACCATTGGAGGGTACATCACCGAGTTTTTTCTTGACAGAGTAGAGTCATATAGACAAGCCGAGAGATATTTCCTCAAGGGACCCAGAGGAAAATTTTTACATTTTCTAAAGTTGAGAATCAAGATGTTATTGCATGAGAAGAACATCTTGAAGATACAGTAGATTGGTCGGATCTGGAAAAGTTAATGTTCAGGAATTTGGATAGAAACAACGACACAAAGGCTGGACATACGCGTAATGGAAGAGCGTTCAGATAAGTTCATCTTGCAAACCTATTTAAGAAGAACTACGGGGACGAGGGTTTCTATAGTGGAGAAGAGGAAAATCTGACGGATGAAGAGCATTCAGAACCTGCTAGGGTAGAGGAAGGAAAAGTTGAAGGGCCTCACCGGGATGAGCCAGAAACTTTAGGAACTGCGCAGACTGCTGAAGTAAGTACTATTAATTCCCATGTTGTCTCAGCAGCACTAAGCAATCAAAATAGTTAGAGTCACCAGAGTCCTCTGAGTACTATTACTAGCAATTCAGGATATACTCAGATAGGAAACCTAGGAAGATATATGACAAATGAGATGAGACTCCCTATCTTTAGGGGAGATGGATCTGAAGACCCTGATCAACATTGGTTCCTATGTGAAGCCATATGGAATATTAAGAATGTCACCAATGAAACTGTTAAAAGAACCTAGTTTAGTACTACCCTGAGGGATCATGCATTGAGCTGGTACATGAAGCTTGTCCAAGGACTTGCATAGCCTAAGCTATCGAATCAGATCAAGAATGTGTTGATTGCAGAATTCAAGAAACCCAAATCGGAGTCACAATGTATCACAAAGCTGACATAGATCAAGCAGAAGGTAGTTGAACCCATTTGGGAATTCAATCATGGATTTAAGACCTTAGCAGGCCGATTGAATTTTCAGATCCCTGTTACACATTATTTTTTTCACTCTGGTGATGTCTCTATAGTGATGTATTCATGCTCCCACAAGGAATTTTTGCCTGAGAAAAGTGATTGTTGTCTTTTTCCAAAAAGCATATTTTTAAGATGAGTTCGTAGGCTGCCTATGTTATAGGGTGCAAAAATCCTCCATTCTCATAGGCAACCCATACTTAGGGTGTGAATTGTTTGCAGTCTGCTCTATAGTTAGTGTGTGAACCTGTTTCAAAGCTTGGAAAAGAGAAGAAGTCACGAAGGTTATAGAAGGGAATCTTATAGAAAATGAGTTGGCATTCACATGGTTAGCATCCTACTGACTTCTCATATTTGGTGGGATCATCCTCATCCATTTAACCATCTCTCCTTCTCCTATATATTGAAAGGTTTCTCATGGAAAAAGTTAAGCAATATTGAATGGAGAATTGGTGAAAGAATTGTATGAAGAACTTTGCTTGGATAGAAGCTTGAAGACTCTATTTGGTCTATCAAGTTGTATTGAATATTCTTCATGCAAATGTAGAGCAAGTGTGTGTATTGGAACCAAGGGTCACTAAAAGGAAGCTTGCGACATCAAGGCGATCTGGTTGTATCTTCTACTTTCATTTAATATAATACATCGGCATGTCCCTTTCCCATAAAATCACTCTTATTTTATTGCATAAATCCTTGATCATATGCATAGGTTGACATTGAATATACTTTGTTATCTTCACTTTGGTTGGTTTGTGTTGTCTTGGACCTGATTTCACAAGAGCACCAGAGCGAAATAGGAACAACAGAGACCTAAGGAAGCGATATAAAGGTATGTCACTCCTTCCCCCTCGGTAGTAGATTCAATGACTGCAACTTAGAGAAAGAGTCATGTCTTGTTATGTTTTGTTCTAGATACAGGTGGATCTAGGGAGATCTGTTAGTGTCCGAACCTACCGATTTATCCAGTAACAAAATTGGCGACTCCACTGGGTATACAACCCATTTTGGAGGTTTTTTCTTGGCCATTTTCTCTTGACCTACCCTTTTTCATTCCTAATCAATCTCTGAGTCTTGAGGAGATCCTTACAGACTCCCTGGATCCAGAAGTTCCCTCAAAAGTTCTGTCCTTTTTCCAAAATTTGCTTGATTACAAACCTTCTCACACTGCACCTTTCTGTAGCCTATGAGAGTCACTGAATTTCGCACCCTAGTGTTCATTTCAATGTGAACTTCTTGCAACCTGCCTGTGTCTAGCCTGCGAGAATCCTTAATTCTCGCATTGTACCCCACTGCCAGACTGCGAACTCACTTGCAAAAATTTTGGATTAAGTATTTTTGTGTCTTCAGATGCCCAGATTTGTTTGTGTGTCTGAAAAGAACTTCTCTGGATAGTGATTGAATATTTCTTGACTTCAAATATCGCGAATGATTAGTTTTCGGAAATCAAAAACTCTTCTTGACCATTTTTTCTCAATTTTTACCTCTTGACCTCTTCTTAACAAGGGTATAATCTCCAATTCTGAAATCCAAGTGCTTGTTTGGTCGGGAGCCTTTGAATGGATTAAAATTTGAGATTAATTGTCCTTTTCGATTGCTTATTACTTGGAAAATTGTTAACCATGTGCATTTGAAGAGACTGGTCTTGTCAGTTTGTTTTTTTTATATTCATTGAAAGATCGATTTGGGTGTTTGTTGAGTATTTCATTTTCATTGGTTGCTTACTTTTTCTTAGTTCCATCCCTGTTGCTTGGTTTCTAATAAAAAATTAAATTCTTTTTTCTTTTTTTTTTAAGCAACCTTTTATTTGAAAAATATTGCCATTCAAGTATTGAAAGACAACAAATAGGGAATTTGCATTGTTCACGATTGTTTGATATTACATTTCAGAGAAGATCATAAATCGTAGTTCGCATTATTCCAGAAAACTCCTCTTTCCCTCCTGTAAATAGGATTCATCGATTGAAAATTTGTATCATTCATCCTTATTTACGCATTGTTGGGTCAGAGTCTCACACAACATCGGTTTCATTTCCGTCTCCTTTTTGGGTAACAACAGCCTTTAATAAGATTGTGCAACTTTAAAATTCAACTAGTAACTTTTTCTAGGGCTCTTTTGCACGAACATTAGCTAGGCTAGAGATTTGGAATAGGCAATGAGACACACTCTCCAAAGCACAAAACACACAATAGTATCTTGTGATAAGCAGTGTCAAATTACATTTGTAGCATTTTTTCCTGGTAATCCCTTCTCACAGAAGGGTCAAACATGAGGTCGTGTTGAGATTGACAGAGTTACTCACCCTACTTTGTTGATCTCAGTGTAGATATTTCACGTATTATGAGGGTCACTTGAAGGTATACCCACAATGATGAGTGGAAGTCTCTTGAGTTGATTTCGGGCTAGATAACCTCCCCTTGTGTGTAGATTGGATTGTTGATTGTTCCCCAGGAATCATTGTTGATTGTGGTAACCTTAGTTTCCTATCTTCGTGACTGTGAAGGTGTAAGTCTTCACGGTACCTGGAATCGACGTTGGCCAGGCTCACTCAGGATCCTTGGAGGGTATACCCACGATTGTGTGTGGGAGCTTGCACCAGGGTGTAAGTCCGTTAAGCAGGTCGTCAACATAAATTTTCCACCCTAGCCCAACCCCTTCTTATCTTGTCATCACGATGTTTGATTTCATCACCAACTAGTGACTTCGTAATTGGAAGGTCTTGTTTGCTTGGTTTTTCTTCCTAGATTTTACTAGCGCATGTTGTTTGTCTACCCAAGTTGGCCATAGAATTTCTTTCGTAAGATTCCAACTCGATCACAATTGACCCTTCATGTCGTTCACGTACAATGCAAGGTCTACCCCCAAAATATCTGAAAGGTTCTCAACCCTTGCCTACCAACTCACTGGAGGGCTCTCCTCAACAGAGTGAAGTCCAAGACGTCGCCACTCCACAAGTGTAAAGAACTAACTCTTTATAACGGTTCTAAATTACCAATTCTCAAGAGGACTTCTGACTTCCTCCCAACTTTGAGAGACGTATTGTTCAAGTGAATTCTTCTGAAGAAATAGTTGTTCAGTCTTCTGGATTACCAAACGGACCTTTCACAGGACTTGAGGGTCAAGATCCTTTTTGGACTACTGGAATTTTTAGACGGGATATTTTTGGCTCATGAGCAGGCGTGGATATCACTGTCACACCTAAGCTGCCCGAAACATCTAATCCAGACGCAAAACCTTTTACTACTGCCTATTATTTTCCTGGTTCAGATGCTCCTCCAGCTGACCACATCTTGACTATCCCCCTACAAACGACCCATTTCACAATGGTCCCAGATACTACGAGTCCTCGCACCGGGACTACAGCGGCTAGCCAAGCTCCCATTGGCACATCGCTTTCGCCTAGACTCACCCCAACACTTCTGCCTAGATATCATGCGTTGAATGCTTCTATTCACGCTCCTACACAAATCTCATCTGGGACTCCTGGCATTTCCACTTCTTCTGGGCACCATCTCATTCTTGGTTTCATTTCAACACTTCCCCAACCCCCTTTCAGAGGACCTCTTCCATCCTTTATCGGAGGCACTGAACCTAGTGGCACAATCCCGTCTTTCACACCTAATTACCAGATTCATGTTGGTGGACAATTTCACCAAGGAGGCCAAACCCAATACCCTTTTGCAAGACAAATCCCAATTGGGACGCAACCCCTAATTGGAGGGAAACCCCCACCTACCCCACCCTATGGAAAAAACATACCTCCATCCTTGGCCCAGTATTGGAATTATCTTATTCAACATAATCCTCACTCGACTGGGGGGAAACAACCTCAAGCTAGCTCCTTCATACCCCCTAGTACAGGCCAACCATATCCAATTATGTCCAATCCTATTTGGGGCTCGAACTCTCAACCCCACGCCCATATTCAAGGGAACAACCCCAACCAATACAACCCTATGAATTACCTGCCTCCACACCAACAACTAAATCTTCTCGGATCTTCACATTATATGCAAACTGCTTATGGTCCCACTGGTATACCAACGGGACTCCCTCCCCAAAGTCACCAGTACCCACATGTGAATAGACAGTTTCCCTTCTTAGCCACCCTGGACCTCCCTGATCTATCGATAATTTTAAAAGATCTGATCCGTCACTCTCCTCAATGGCCCACCATACCGGCCAAACTACCATCCGACATCCCTAAATTCAATGGTAAACCGGGAGAGGACCCGAACAATCATGTAATGACTTTTCACCTTTGGTGCTCATCCAACTCCTTGATGGATGACTCTATTCGTTTACGCCTTTTTCAGCGAACCCTCACAGGTTTCGCTATGAAGTGGTATATAGAATTACCATGAGGCTTCTTCACCGAATTCAACACCCTCGCTATGGCTTTCCTCACCCATTACCAGTTACCGATCCACTACGAAATGGGAACCAAAATTTTGAGTTCTTTCAAACAAACCAAAGCCACTCATATCTCTGATCACATTCATGAGTGGAGATGGAGACGACATCTCATCAAACTCGAACTTCCCGATCAATTGTTGGCAGAGTGGTTCACGAAATCATTCGTGAATGACATCGCTCGAGACATCGCCATGGGTGGAGTTGTCACAGAAGAACAGGCAATCAGTCATGCTCAATACCTCGACCTCGTTTACTCACAAACGGGTACTCTTTACGACTTACTCCCTGACGCACCTCGTCCTTCTACTTCTGCTACTTCAACTACTCATGTTGCTTCTCATGCAGATGACGGTGTGATTGGCACTTTCCATGCCCAACCTCATTCCGTCCAAATCTCTAGCAACAACCCCAAATCCATTTCTTCTAATGTTCAAAATGCTTCATCTCCTACCCCTCCCACCGGCAAGACTTCTAAGGTGAACTCTGTTCAATATACCCCCGCCGGCAAAAATAAATCCAAAAAATTAAAGGGTAAGAACAAGGAGGATAAAAATAATCCGCAATCTAAGAAAACCAAAAAACCACCTGTTGACGATAAGGATAAGCGCAAACCCCGATACCCTTGTCTTATCTATGGTGATGATCACTACACTAAGGATTGTCCAAGACGAGCTGATGTTACTAAGTTCCTTCAAGGGACCCTGAAACCCCCCACTCTAGTCGTGTTGTCACAAACCTTCCCTTCTCAACAACAAGCTCAATTGGTCATTCATGACCAAACTTCCCCCTCCAATACATCCTATGTCTTAATGTGTACAGGTGATTCAAAGAAGAATGACATCACACTTACCACTCAAGCCAAATATTATTCCTCCTCCAAAGAGAAGGTTGATGCAATACCTCCTTCATTGGTCCAACCATCTCCCATGACTCCACCTACCAATGGTCCTCTTCATCTCAAACGACCGAGCCTAGATACAGTTCTTCGCCCTCCCCCAAAGGGTGTTGTTCGAAAATCTGCTTTCAATCCTCATGCATGTGCTACCCATAACTACAGTATTGTCAAAGATCTAGCCCAAGCACCATCCACGATGTCAACCCTCGAAGTCCTTCAGAGTTTTCCTATACAACGGAAGGCACTATTGAAAGCTATTGGTGAAATCAACCTTACCGATACAAATTTAATAATTTTTTACTTGGAAGATCACATTCCAAGGTTACCCCCTCAACTCGCATTCCAAATACAAGTTATTGTCTGCGACAAGAACATTTCTAGAACAGTTATTGATGAGGGTGCCTCGACGTGCGTCATGTCTATTACCTGCTAGAAATCCATCGGCTCTCCCCCTTTAACTAAATCCCACAACATGCTCAAAACCTTCAATGGCTCTAGTTTTAAGCCTTACAGTGTCCTTCCTTCGTTGCCTATTACGTTAGAAGGCAAAATGGTCAATGTTGAAGTGGAGGTCTTTGACGCTCCTCTCGATTACAACCTTCTACTTGGTCGTAGCTGGTTCGATTCCATGCGTGCAGTTGTGTCCACTCTTTTCCGTGTCATATGTTTCCCACATCAAGGAAAAGTAGTTATCGTGGACCAAATGGCCTTCTTTCACTCCGATGCATGTACCAAAAATGTACCTTTCATTGCAAAAACCCCCCCTGGATATGAGAACGTCAGTGTGGGTCTTCTTAAAGATTCCTCTTTGATGGGGACTTTCCCCATTCCACCACCAGATGTTCCACATTTGTTTGTCACCTCGATCAACATGATCTCCACCTCTATTCGCAAAACCCCTGTGTCTTACGATCCGTGGATAGTACCCAACCCCGGCGATCATCTTCGTTATGGCGACCAAATTCCTTTGAGTCTGGTCGAATCTTCTTATCAAGCCATTCAATCGGCAAACCCTTCTACCCCCTCTCTTGGTGATTTATCTCTGGATCCATTCCGCATCATTTTTCCCATGGATGAGATGATTATGTCTATTATGTCTATGGAAGACACCTCTTGGGACGATGGACATCATCATTTCATCCTCTTTCTGGAACAACACACCATTGAGGGTTACCAACGGATCTCAACTCCGTCGACCGTTATCGTCATTTCTACCATTCCTGAGTCTACACACGATATGTTCTATGAAGGGAACTTAAGTAATATCTCACCCACCCTCCCCCTAGACATATCCATAAAACCTGGCGTTGTCGAAAATGTGCATATCGAAGCTTCATGTTCCCATGACGAAGTTGTCACCTACAAGTCTCTTTTCCAAGAATTTTGTGACGTCTTCTCATGGAGCTATGAAGAAATGTCGGGTATTGACCCCGACATTGTGGTACACAAGATTAAGACATACCCGGGCGCTAAACCCGTCCGACAACGACTTCATCCGGTCCACCCACATAAAGCGACTACTATCAAGCTTGAAGTTGAGAAACTTATTAAGGCTAGCTTTATTTACCCTATGGCTCTAACTAACTAGGTTTCCAATCTTGTTCTGATTAACAAGAAACAAGGCACGATCCGCTTGTGCGTTGATTATAGAGACATTAATAAATATTGTCCTAAAGATAACTTTCCTACCCCCTTCGATGACCAGATCGTCGACTATTGTGCCGAAAGTGAAATCTTCTCTCTGATGGATGGTTTCTCCGGATATAATCAAATCAATATCGTACCCGCGGACCAACACAAGACCACTTTTATTTTTCTTTGGGGCACTTTCGCCTACCGAAAACTTCCATTCGGTTTAAAGAATGCTAGTGCAACTTTTCAACATGCTATGTCTTAGGCCTTCCATGATATAAAGCACATTGTGCAGCCATATCTCGATGACTTACCGCCTCATTCCATGCGTCATCTAGATCATCCAACACACCTCCAATCCATTTTCCTTCGATGTCGGTTTTACCATATACGCTTGAATCCCCACAAATGTGTTTTTCGGGTAGAATCCGGCCGACTTCTGGGCTTTATTGTTTCACATCAAGGGATCAGGTTCGATCCTTTGAAGGTCGAGGCGATTCTCAATCTTCCTCCTCCTTCCTCACTCCACCATTTACAAAGTTTGCAAGGGAAGGCAAACTTTCTCCGTCGTTTCATCCCGCACTATGTTGAGCTAACTCTTGGATTACGCAACTGCTCAAGAAAGGTTATGAGTTTGTATGGGATACCACTACCAATAAATCTTTCGAAGCTTTGAAACTGTCTTTAACACGTACCCCATTACTCTTCCCACATAATTAATGTCGGGATTATTTCCTTTACCTCGCAGCCTCGGACTATACCATCTCTATGGTTCTAGTCCAGGAGGATGATTCTCATGACGAACATGTCATTTATTACTTGAGTTGGAGTCTCGCGACTATCGAAACCAAGTATTTACATATTGAAAAAATTGGCCTTGGCAGTCGTCCAACCTGTTCAACGTTTCCGACACTATATCCTTTTACGCAAGACTACGGTGATTTCCAACTGCAACCCTATGCAGCACATTCTTACATGCCAATTGCTAGGGGAAAAATACTCCAAATGGATCGTAATACTCCAGGAGTTTGACTTAGAATTCGAGCGCGCTAAGTCCAAGAAATCTTTGGTGTTTTCTGAGTTTATATGCGACCTTCCCTGCTCTAAGACGGAAAATGTAGCAGAGGATTCATTTCCTGATGAATCCCTTTTCCTAATTAGTTTTGATGACCTTTGGTATGGAGATATCATAATATATCTCTAGACCTAGACTTTCTGGCCCAATTTGTCTAGCACTGACCGCCGTCGAATACGCTACCTGTTAGAAAAACAGGACCACGAAGCAATAAAATAAAACAAATGCAGAAAACAAAACACAGAAAATACAAAATACAAGAGAGACACAAATTTACGTGGTTCACCAAGTGTGGGCTACGTCCACTAGAGAAATTGCCAGGTCCTACCTTTATTATTATCCAGCAAATGAAGGGATACAACCTACAGCAAAACTTGTTGTAACTTCCTCTTCTTTCTCTCACAGTCTCCTCTCTCAGAATACAATATTCACCATCGACCATAGCCGCAATACATTTCCCTCATAAAAGAGGGTTGCCTTCTAGAGAAAAAAACCCTAACATAATCTCTACCGTTAGATCTGCGACCTTATAATGAACGGTCCAGATTTACAATGAAATTACAATATACATTTACACGACAATTTTTCCTTCGGGGGCAAAGCCGCTTGCCCCCAAACCCCCCAGCCGGGGGGATAGCCCCCCCAGACCCCGCAAAGGGGGTACCCCCCCTCTACACTCCCCCGCGTGGAAGAGTGTACGTACTTCTGTGGTGTAAATACTTCATGGGGTATAAACACAGCTGAAAGCAAGGACCTCTGAATCAGGAAGATAACCAGCCTCCACAACCAACAATCTCCCACTTGGAGACTGATCTCAACAATTCCACCATTTTTGTATATGTTGGACTCTGAACCTTCTTGGACCTGGAAAATTTCTCATCTTCATCTTCATTCTTGAAGACCAACTGAAACTGAGCAGGAACTCAGTTTCTCCCTGGTTACTCCCTTTGTTAACATGTCTGCGGGATTCTGGCTAGTGTGTATCTTTTCCAACTTCACATGTCCATCTTCCAGGGCGAATCGTATGAAGTGGTACCTCAACTGTATATGCTTAGTCTTCAAATGGAAGGCTTATTTCTTTGCAAGGTGAATGGCACTCTAACTGTCACAGTACAACCTGTTGATCTCATGCTTGTTGTACATTTTGATTTTCTTGTTCCTTTGGAATTTCTTTTTCAGTGATCTCATCAAGCACTGTGTATTCTTGTTTTTATTTTTCTTGTTTCTTTTCCTGCAACTGATCTTTGTACATGACCTTCTCATTGAATATGACATCTCTACTCCTAATGATTTTGTTATTTTCATAATCCCATAAGCGATAACCAAAATCGTTAACACCATATCCAATAAAGGTACACTTCTTGGATTTTGCC
>ML776906.1:725837-752854 GCA_009831015.1 Picea engelmannii | reverse complement strand
CTTCATATTAAATAATCTCTTCATTAGAAATACCTTATTGGACGCCGAGGGTTTTTCATACAATTTGGCCAATGCATCCATCAAACCCTTCGTTGTCTTTTCTTTGGAAATATTGAAAGCCACCGACACTGCCAGGCTTAGCCATATCGTTCCTAGAGCCTTTCTATCAAGAATCTCCCACTCTTTGTCCTTCATGGTCGTCGGCTTCTTTGCTACTCCACCCAATGGTAGGAATAGATCCTTCTGATATAAATAATCTTCCATCTGCATCTTCCATAACTGGTAGTTTTGGCCGTTAAATTTCTCGACCGTAAACTTTCCATCTTCCGACATTGCTCCCACTCAAACCAGGAACCCTCTTTTCCTGCGAGTTACCTTTCGCTCTGATACCAGTTGTTAGAAAAACAGGACCACGGAGCAATAAAATAAAACAAATGCGGAAAACAAAACATAGAAGATACACAAACAAGAGAGACACAGATTTACGTGGTTCACTCAGTGTGGGCTACGTCCACCAGAGAAATTGCCAGGTCCTTCCTTTATTATTATCCAGCAAATGAAGGGATACAACCTACAGCAAAACCCGTTGTAACTTCCTCTTCTTTCTCTCACAGTCTCCTCTCTCAGAATACAATATTCACCATCGACCATAGCCGCAATACATTTCCCTCATAAAAGAGGGTTGCCTTCTAGGGAAAAAAACCCTAACATAATCTCTACCGTTAGATCTGCGACCTTATAATGAACGGTCCAAATTTACAATAAAATTACAGTATACATTTACAAGGCAATTTTTCCTTTGGGGTCTTCGCCCTTGAACCCCCGCTGGGGGCCCGCTTGCCCCCAGACCCCCCAGCCGGGGGGATAGCCCCCTCGGACCCCGCAGAGGGGGTACCCCCCCTCTTCACTCCCCCGCGTGGAAGAGTGTACATACTTCTGGGGTGTAAATACTTCATGGGTTATAAACACGGCTGAAAGAAAGGACCTCTGAATAAGGAAGATAATCAGGCTCCACAACCAACACTACCAAGACCATCAGTACATTATCCTCGGTAATACTCTTTATCGTCGTGGGATTGACTCTATTTTTCGATGATGCCTCACATTTGACGAAGCCGATAAATCCATGAATGACTGCCATTCTGGAGCATGTGGTGGTCACATGTCTAGGTATGCTACTACCCAGAAGATCTTACGAGTGGGGTATTTTTTTCCTTCTTTATTCAACGATTGTATAATCGTTGTCCAAAAATGTCACATTTTCCAAACCTACAACAATAAAATACGATCACACCCTTCTCCTCTACACCCTGTGGTCTATGTTGGTCCTTTTACGAAATGGGGTATTGATTTCATGACATGTCACCCTCACTCGGTCGGGGGGCATGGATACATTATTGTAGCCGTAGATTATTTTACGAAATGGGCTGAGGCGATGTCAACATTCGACAATACTGGAAAGACTGCAACATTATTCATATTCAATCACATAATTTCTCAGTTTGGTGTTCCTCAAGCTATCTTTATTGATCACGGTAGCCACTTTAGAAACGTCATGATGTCTGAACTCACTAAAAAGTTGGGTCTTCGCCATGAAAACTCAACACCCTATTACCCACAAGCCAACAGCCAAGTTGAAGCAATAAACAAAGTCCTCATTACCATTCTTCGATGAATGATAGGGATTCAAAAAACGAGTTGGCACACGATGTTGTTTTCAGCATTGTGGGCTTACCAGACATTCGTTAAATCTGCTACCAGGTTTACACCATTTCAGTTAGTCTATGGTCTAGAATCCATCTTGCCAATTGAATGTGAGATACCCTCTCTAAAACTAGTCGTCGAACTTCTCTCAAACACTTCTTCCGAAGAAGAACGTCTATTGTATCTCATGCAATTAGACGAAACCCATCATGATGCCACCCTTGTTATAAAATCCTAGAATAAATGCGTCAAAGCCCAATACGACAAACATGTCAAGCCATGCATTTTCTTCGAAGGTGATCTGATTCTCCTTTACGAACAAGATCGAGATATGCTAGGAGTTGAAAATTTTGAAGCTATGTGGCGAGGTCCTTATATCGTCAGACAAGTTTTGGAGAAAGGAGCTTGCGAGTTGGTGGACTACGACGGTATCCCTTTGAGTGAACCGAGAAATGGGTTGTACTTAAAGAAGTACTATGCTTAAGATCACCTATGCATAAGTGCTTGTATTTTATTGTATCATACTTTTTGTGTGTTACTTCAGTATGTTTTTCCGTTATTTGGTCTATGCCCTTGACCGTTTATGTTGCGTTGTGCTTGGTTTCCAGATGTCGGAGTCTTCGCTACCCCACATTGGCTTCGCCAATGGTTCTAGTCATAGTACTCAGAACCTTTCTTCTACTGCATGGGCAATTTACGCGCCTATAAACAAACTTATCAGTCTACGAGGTGTGTGCCTTAGTTGTGCGACCAATAATATCGCATAATATAGTGTCGTCGTCGCATTATTGATTGATGTTATTTCGCTTGATATCCGCCACCTGGTTATACGACTCGATTCGCAGCTAGTAGTACTATAGTTAAGTAATATCTATGCTATTTGAAGTCCTACTTTATTACGGGTATATTTACGAATTCTCCTCTTGGAATGTTATTTTGATTATATCGAATATCATCACATTCCTAGATGTCTAAATACATTGATTGATTCATTAGCTAACTATGTGTTAGACAGACATTTGGGACGTTTATAAAACCAATCACACATCACATGTATAATACAACACAAAATAAGCCGGTAGAAGACGCATATATGTATATAATGATCAAAAAAAAATTACAAAAAGTTTATGTCCAAGGATCAAAATCTCAAAATACGAAGCCCATAGCCTCTACAAAATAGCATCATGGATGACTCTCATGATAACACACAACTGCTCAGGCTACCCTACGGAGCAGTCGACTGAGAGACTTGGACACGCCCACAGTATGGCGTTGATAACGTCTCGGGATATCCCCAATAGCAATGTCTGGGACATCCACAGTCAACCCCTCTAAGTTATGTTCCACTGCCTCATAGTCCTCGACATCCCATCTCACCACTAGAGCCACTTCTCCTCACCTTTGTATGGGAGACGTTCCTGGAGGTCGATACGGCCCCACATCTGTGTCATCAAAAGAATTTTTTTGATTAGTCCTTGGATAAACATAAAAAAAAATTATATAATAAAAATTTGCAAAAAACATTTAAAAAGAACAAAATGTGTACTTCTCACCTAAGTCACCCCACTGAGCATCCTCAGGTAGGACCAAATCCAGATATCCTCAAAAATCCAAACCAGCATATGCATAGTCATCAATCATCAGCATCTGGGGCCTCAACCAGTCAAAAAATGAATCATTATACTTGATTATAGGCCCTGCTACATGTCGAGCCATGAGATTACACCACCTTAGCATCCACGGATCCTGTGGGGCCGGTAAACCCAAATCTACCTGTAGTCGCAGCAGTGGGACCCTCTTGAGGAAGAATGACACCAAAAGTGACACGTACCCAAACTGCTTCAAGTCACCCCTTCTGCACTTTTTCAATTGCCTCTTCATACTGTGGAGAACCACATCTAACCAGTTGAAAACCCGAGGCTCTGTGCACTCTATGGCGTATTGGAAATAGCTCTAGAGAGACATGTGTGGAGTTGCGCTTCCAGCCATGCATGCAATGGTAAAAAAAATGGTCCGTAGGGTCAAATCTTGGACCCCCCAAATGGAAACCTTACCTTTTCTTCTCTCCGCCTCGGGAACACAATATTCGCGAAAATACTCGCTCATAGGAAGTTTGACGCCTCTACCTCCGGTCAAAGTAGCATGGTATCCACGTCGTGACAACCCTGTCAGAAAATAGATATCCTCGATATCTATTGTCAGCGTGTGGACTCCTACGTGAAATAACTGTTGATCCATGTCCCACATGTGGACCAGGTACTCTAACAACCTGAGTTGAGTTCTCATGCCCGGGATCCTAAAAAATTTCAAGAGCCCACATTCCCGGAGGGCAGCAACTGTACCCAGGTCATTCCCGACAATGGCATCATCCTCCTCGTGTTCTCTTTCCCTTCATTCCAACATCTTGATGGTCAACACCTGCAATGGAGCCATGAGAAGGAAGTCAACAACTTGTTTTAAACTCTTGCATAATTTTTTATTGAGCAAAACACACACAAAAATCCATTTGTCGGCCCTCGCAGGTGAACCTTTTGCACAGTGTGAGATTCTCGTAGGTGCCTTGAAGCCCACCTGCGAGAATCTTAGATTCTCGCAGGTCCCGAATGGTCCACCTGCGAGAATGCTTGAGCGCATATATCGACCCTAAAATGGACTCAAAACTCAACAAATTGCCAATAAAAATCAAAAGTAAACCATGGAAAAGTTGGAAAATCAGGAGATTACCTCGTTGGCTGAAACTGTTTTCTGAATGATCGCTTGTGCCTCCCGCAATCAAGCAAAGAAATTTGGGGGAAAATGAGGTATGTTGGACAAGTTTTTGGAAAAGTAACAATGAAATGGTAAAAAGTCTTTTTCACCCATATTTATTCACTTTTTACTATTTCTTATTGATTTTTTATATTATTTTTATTGCTTTGCTTAAAAAACCTAATACCCTAATAGCCTTGTGAGTATGGTTTTTCGCAGATATAGAAACTTCAAAGTCTGAACGACGGGGTACGATTGTTTTTTCTTTTTGTCACATGTACGACTACTTTTTTAGGATTTTTGTAGGAAAAATCTCGAGCTCAGTCTTCGTTCGTTCTCGCGCTCGAAAATACATGAGAACGTAACCAAGTATACTTTTTCTCATCTTTTCGTACTCGTCATGGTAACATGAAAACGACGAACGTAAGGCTGTATCCTTTAAGCTATTTTCACGCTCCATAAAAATGAAAAGATTGTCGAGCGATCTTGTTCTTTTCATGCTCGTTAAAGTATTTGAAGAAAACATTCAACGGGCGATAGTTTATCACTTTTTTGGTCTCGTCGAACTCATTTATGAAAAAGGAACTGGGAGAGTTATCTTTAAGTGTTTTTCAGACTCTCAAAACATGAAAAACCGTTGAGTTTTCTATCCTTGGACTCGTTAAACAAACATCGAAAGACTTGTAATGGGACCGAACCACTCCTTCCTAGGGTTCGTTAAACATACTCCAAGGGACTCATATGAAGGATGAGCTTACACCAACAAGCATATGTTATCCTCCTCAAGCTTGTGTAAAAATAAAGAGGTACTCGCTAGAGATGGTGGGGAGGGATTTTGGGAAAGGGATATGTTTTTGTATTCATATTAATGGCAGTAAGCATCGCTCTTGAACATGACACCCCCTATTCATCATCTGAATCTGGGTTGGGAAATCCATTTGTCTCTCGTCCGACTTGCTACAAGGTCATATCTTGGGTCATCCTTGAGTCAGTGTTGTCAAGTCCTTTGTCGTGTCATTCATATGTTCAAGAGAAGTGAAAACGAGCCCTCTATTGAGTCGGCCATCTGTAGTTGTCCATTCTTACTATGTCGGCCTTCCCTGTGTCCATTTCAACCTATATTCATACTTTGATTCACCCTCAAAATCTGTTACTTATTTCATGTCATTGATGGGGGATACATCAAGGCCCTCCTGTGACAAGTCTTTTTCTGTCAACTCCAACTCATTATCCGGGAATGAGACTTATAAATCATTTAGTACCTTGGAACCTGCATGCCTTAATGGCAGGTCTCTTCGCTTTCGACAGGGGTTTCACATCATTGATCCCTGATCGAGAGATTTCGTCGAGTGCTCGACTTCAACTCATTCATTCACATTCGTTCGGATTGTACTTCACTACCTTGGCAGTCATTGACATCAATGGTGATTTCCCTCGCACTTGTTAACGATTTTCATGATTGATCAATAATCAAGTGGTTTCAACCATGTTCGACTTCAGCACATGTAATCACATGGCTAGATTTGTACTTTCAGGTGACGGGATCGAAGACCCTGGGTCTCATTTTTTTTATTCAGGCTGTGATGGAGTATGTATGATTTGTATCGTCACATAGATCCACTTTGTATGTCACGTGGCTATGTCTTAATTCGAGTCTTCTCACATAGATCCATAGTGTATTCCTAGTGGCTATGTAGCATTTTGATGACATGGATCCACGGTGTATGATTGGTGGCCATGACCTACATTTATGATTCCATTCATTTGTGATTTGAGCATGGGAATGCCTACCTCAGAACTGGTATTATATTCTGCAGATGCTTGGTTGTTTATAGGTTTTCGATTAGGTGCACTCCTTGTTTCTGACACACACACACAGTTTACAAAGTATTTCATTTGTCACAAGTTTCGGCCTCATACTTTGGGGGGTATTCTGTTACACATTATTTTGGTCACTCTGGTGATGTCTCTACATTGATGTATTCGGGCTCCCACAAAGACTTTTTGCCTAAGAAAAGTGATTTTTGTCTTCTTCCAAAAAGCATATTTTTAAGATGAGTTCACAAGCTGCCTATGTTATAGGGTGTGAAAATCCTCCATTCTCATAGGCAACCCATACTTAGGGTGTGAATCATTCGCAGTCTTCTCTATAGGTAGGGTGTGAACCTGTTTCAAAGCTTGGAAAAGAGAAGAGGTCACGAAGGTTATAGAAGGGAATCTTCTATAAAATGAGTTGGCATTCGCATGGTTGGCATCCTTATGACTTCTCATATTTGGTGGGATCATCCTCATCCATTTAACCATCTCTCCTTCTCCTATATATTGAAAGGTTTCTCATGGAAAAGGTTAAGAAAAAGTGAATGGAGAATTGGTGAAAGAATTTTGTGAAGAACTATGCTTGGATAGAAGCTTGAAGAATCTATTTGGTCTATCAAGTTGTATTGAATCTTCTTCATGCAAATGTAGAGCAAGTGTGTGTGTTGGAACCAAGGGTCATTGAAAGGAAGCTTACGACATCAAGGTGATTCGGTTGTATCTTCTACTTTCATTTAATATAATACAGCAGCATGTCCCTTTCCCATAAAATCACTCTTATTTTATTGCATAACTCCTTGATCATATGCATAGGTTGACATTGAATATACTTTGCTATCTTCACTTTGGTTGGTTTGTGTTGTCTTGGACCTGATTTCACAAGAGCACCTGAGCGAAGAAGGAACAACAGAGACCTAAGGAAGTGATATAAAGCTATGTCACTCCTTCCCCCTTAGTAGTAGATTCAATGACTACGACTTAGAGAAAGAGTCATGTCCTGTCCTGTTTTGTTCTAGATCCAGGTGAATCTAGGGAGATCTGTTAGTGTCCGCACCTACCGATTTATCCAATAACAATCCCAGATGAGAAGAACAAAGAGTGGTTCATTATTGCCCTCTTACAACACATATAAGTTCCTCTTATGAAACAGAAGATTACTTCGCAGGATGAGGCATTGGATATCACCATGAAGTTAGAATCAGCCCCTAAGGGAGAATCCATCTTAGGTATGAGTCAGAGCTTGAGTTAGCTAACTAGTTTGTCTCTGCAGGTCGAAGATATGAAGAAAGACAAGGGAAAATATAAAACAGAATACATATGGTGTGTCATATGCATATCAAATGGCCATGACAAGGAGAATTTCCCCCTATTTCATGAATACTTGGCCTCTGGAGCTTCGATCCCTCTAAAACAAGTCACCTTACCCTGGTGCGAGGTATGCAGAAATAGACATTGCCCTCGTGAGTGCTATTACTTGCAAAAATATGTTTAGACACCCACAAATTTGTATTGCACGTTCTATAAGTCAATGGGGCATGATTATAGAGATTGTAGGGCTTATGACCTCATGCATGAAAGGTCAAGAGACATATTCAAAATTCAAGGTGAAGTACATCAAGAAGGAAACACTACGTAGTATAACTCCCCTCGGAGAGGAAACTTCAATCCTCACGGTGGATTCAAAGGATGACGACGAGGAGGAGGTATGGGTCAAGGTCGAGGATAGATAATTTGTTATAACTACGCATAGCCATGACACCTAGCAAGGTACTTCCATAACCCTTGTACCACTTGCAGCTATTGCAACTCCTTCGAGCATTTTATCGAGGAATGTCCAGCATTGTTGGCTAAGCTTCAGAAAATACGAGGAACTCAATAGAACCCTCAAGTGAAACTGATATATGTTGAACCTTACGGAGAATACCTAAAAGTCGTTGTTATCACTAGAGGAGGCGTTGTTACAGGAGAAGACATATTGATCCAAGGAAATACTACAGAAGACTCAGGAATCAGGAAACCTACAGTGTAAACCCAAACTTTTGATGCAAATAAAGAAAGGCATATATTTAAGGAGGCAAGAAAATAGTTCAAAGCAGAACAAGCCTCTTCATCAAAGACACGGACAGAAGTAAGAGAATATGGAATGCCTCTGGCATTCGATCAGTCTGCTTCGCTAAAAGAAGGAAAAGAGGTAAGCAAGCTGATGGAATTTTTATATACTTGCATTAAGTTGATTCAGGATGAGAGCGATGTACAAGAACTAAAAAATTTAATCAGATAGTATGAGCTAGGAAAGATAAACCCCTTATTGAATAGGGAAGTACACCAAATCTCTAAGAAGAGAAGGATAAATAAGGAATTACACTTGAATTCTCAAATAGGAGAATATGATATAGACTATGTGGTCCTCGACTTTGAGGTAATTGAGATATTTAATGATAGATGTCCTTACCCTGCACTGTTAGGAATTGATTGGGCTTTCAATAATTCCACTGTACTTGATTTAAAGAAAATAAGTATGACTTTTGAAAGATATGGCCTTAGGGTCATTGCACCTTTAGATCCAGATGAATTTCAACGATACACAGATCCCATTAGAGAGGAAGACCACGCATATGAACTAGAAAACATATACAAAATAACAACTAGACAGAAGGATTACATTAATTATACAGTCGATGGAAACTTAAGTTGGTGAAGTGACAGCGCATGTTCATCAGAATCAGAAAAATCACTAGAGAACTGGAAGAATAAAATGTATGAAGTATCTACAAGAAGATGTGCTAGATTAACCAGAGAAGTTCGTTGGATCGGCACAACAGTAAGTAACATACCCACCTTTGACGGTTTGAATCCTTTAGAAACCTTCTTGTCGGACTTTGAAGAAAGTATACCAATGCAACAAATATTGTTGGCAATGGATGAGGCCCTGAAAGCCACACCAGCAAGATGGTGGGGGACACACAAAACAAACATTATAGACTAGGTTCAATGTCGTACCTTGATGACAGTGTGGTTCACAGCACAAGTAGAAGGCTGTCAATTTTGATACATACGTCAAAGTTTCCCAAAGGACCATGTGTGAAGTTGCAAATAAGCCTGGAGAAACATTCCTCAAGAGAAGTGGGTGCACAAATTCATTAAAACGTTGGACACGACACCTATCAACTAGTACCTTCAAGCAGAGTTGTGCCTCATCACTACAGACTGGGAAGGTATGACTCAGAATTTTGAAACCACCTTCTTATTTGGAAGTCAATATCCTTCAGTAGATCAAGCATTACAGATTGTCAAACAAAAATTATTCGAGGAGGCATCTAACCTCCCTTTGGAGCAAGAAGGGGATGAATGTACTACGCCTCTCCAGAAACTACAAGGTTGTTACAACGTCAATGTTGATGAGGATGATGATCCTAGAAAGGTGAACATCGGAGAAACAGAAGTCCAAAGAGATGTGGAAGGACCAGGAGTTGAGTTACCATTCATTGGACAGTCAATCAAGATTAGGAAAGTCAATATTGGAACAGAGCAGACACCAAATCTTACAAATGTTGGATATTATTGGGATGTTGCCACTATTGACAAGATTACAGAATTACTGCATGAATATCAGGATTTGTTTCCAACCAATTTCACTAATATGAAGGGAATTAAAGGGCCTATGGGAGAGATGAGTATCCCTTTAAAACCAGATGCAAGACCAATCAAACAGAGACCCGACATATTGAACTGTAAATGTAAGGAGAAAGTGAAGATTGAGCTCAACAAAATGCTGGAAGCAGGGATTATAGAACCTGTGGAAGAATAAGAGTGGATTAGCCTATGGTGGTACAGGACAAGAAGACATGATAGATCAGGATCTGTATAGATCTCAAGAAGTTGAACGATGCATTTTTTCATCACCCCTTCCCTACGCCATTCACTGACGAAGTGTTAGATAATGTGGGAGGCCAGGAAGTATATTCTTTTACAGATGGATTTTCGGGATCCCTGTTAGTCTCCAATTTTGACCATATTTTTGCCTATATCATGTCAGATATACCCCCATTCCATATCTAGTGTCATTCCTTTCTGGCCTTACCTTGATACATTTCATATCATTTTTCCCTAAATGGAGCTATTCAAGGTATTCATATGATTTAAGTTATTTTTAATGTATTTTGATACTTTAAACTGATATTGATACTAACATAGCATGAGTTAGGTACTTGTCTCCTTGAAACAGATTTATCAGTACCAGGTATCGGCTTGCAGTTAGTGGATATGTCAAAGATTTGCATGTTATTTCTAGATTGGAATGACAGTTCCGATTCATATGGTTGATCGAGTTATAGCTCAGATTTCAAATCTCGAATTTAAGCTCAAAAGAACAGAATGTGATGACTCAGAGCAGAATTATAGAACCGTTTGTTATTATGTTTATTTATATTTTATAGTTCACGCTTCTTGACACTTCGTGTCATGAAGCTGTGAACTTAGTCTTAACGAACTTTGAGTCATTTTCGGATCTAAGATTCGCTTAATTAAATGTACCTATGTCCAAGTCTATTTTTGGGGACTCACGATTGTAGATGTGGAGAAGATCTATATAAACTCGGATCTCTCTCTCAAGAAATATGTTATGATATATGATGTTATGCGACATTGTTGAAGATTCAATTTATGTGCGTTATATCATCTTTTCTATTAAATGAATTGAGTTTATTTTCGAATTATGGAGCATGAGGAATGATACAGTTATGCATGGAGTGATTTGATTTAGTTCTCGTTTCATTTTAGAGTGATTGCACCTCTTAGTTGGGCCCGCCAACAGGTTCAATTCGCTTTCTCTTTTCTATAGTGTAGTTAGTTCGTTTTCATTTTTAGAATCTGTGTGTGAATTATTTTTTAACTTGAAACTGTTCTGTTAATTTCTGACTTGAATCATTTTTGTTTAGTTCATTCTTAGTTTAGTATTATCTCGTAGATCATTAAATATTGGAATGAGTTGCTTACCAGTTGTGGAATTTGATTGCTCTCTTAAATTAGTTTAGATTTACTTTGTTCTCAAGTCTCTAGTTTAATCATGATTTGAAGTTAGTTTGAATTTAGACTTACTCTATTTTTAGGGTAGTTCACTTGTGGTTTGGTTAAAGGAAGCTTCTGATGTTTGTAGGGTAAAACATGACATTGATTAGTTCCACTTTTCTTAGATTTAGAATTGCTTGGTATTTAGATCAAATAGAAGGTTTTTAAAATGTTCTTTCTTATATGGTCAAGATAGATGTTTTTATGATTAGGCGTTTAGTTAATGGTAGATAGCATTGGATGATTTCTTTGGATTAGGAATAGAAATGCATTTGATTAAATTAGAATTGTTTCCATTGATTAATTAGACAAGATATGATCAGTTTTAAGATAATCATTAGGATTCAATTTATAAGAATAAGTTTATGTTTTCTTCTTAGAATAAAATTTAGGTAGAAGTTAGAATCTTACCAGCACATATAGTGTAGCAGCTTTAAGTTTACTTACCCTGGTTTGACAATTTAGTGTTTTCAGGTAATTAAAATCATTAATACAGAAGCCTAACATTTATGGCACCATTGTCGGGGAGCTGCTTAGAAGGTAAGTTAGATAATTGATTTGGTTATTTTTAAATGCATTTGGTTTGGTGTGGTATGTTTAGCAGGTTGACGAAAGAGGAGTTGTGAGACGAGGGGTAAGAACCTATGCATTTGTTATCACAGGTTCCTCTGAAACCCAATCTTAGTCTTTGATTTATCTAGTATGTTTTCATGATAAATAGATATCATAGAGGTAGATTTAGGGGAAACTCAAAACAACAAAAAGAAGAGACCTCCACCCAAAAAGCAATAGAAACTGAGATTGGAACTCTGGTTGAGGAAACCATAGAGAAAAACATAGAATCAGGAATAAAACAAACTTAAATTGGATTAGAAGGGCATAATACCACACGAGAAGAACTTAAGCCATTTATCATTTCCCCTCCAAAACCAGGAAACACTACATACCAACAAATTCAAATTCCTGGTGATCCAAACTCGGTCGACATAGTTAATCCAAAAAAAGTGCAAACTATTTTTGGGAACCCTGACACTATAACAACTACAATTTTTGAATCAGAGGTAATAGGATCCTCAAAAGAGCCAATAGGAAATAGTTATTCTGTCAAAAAGAATCCAGAGAGGTGGGATTTTACACCCTCACCAAAGAAAGATTGGATTGCATATACAATTTTTGGTAATCCTTTTAACATGACAGAAAAGGAAAGAGAGAGAGAATTGGAGAGAAGAGAAAGGGAAATGGATAGAAGAGATAGGGAAGAAGTTCATGTTGAACATGAAGAAGAAGAACAAGTAGAGACTGAGCCAAGACCAGAAACCACCTTTGGGTTTCCAATTTTGGATTTGGTCCAAAATGTCAATATGAAAAATATCCCACCTTCAACACTACCAAACTTTTATGGGAGAAGTAGTGAAGACCCAGATGTACTTCTTTTTGAATTTGATATCCTGTGCAGGAGTTATAATTATCTCTAGGATGCACATAAGCTGAAGTTGTTTCCTGCTACCCTAAAGGATTCTGCATTACGCCGGTTCATGTTAGGAGAGTATAGCATTAGATCTTGGGAAGATATGAAGATAGCATTTTTAAAGAAGTACCAAGACTATTGTAGACCCAAGGATTCTCGTAATGATATTTTTAAGATGCAACAGCAAGATGATGAGAGCCTTGAAGATTTCCTAGAAAGGTTTACATATACTCTTCAAAAATCCAAATATAATGGTCTCCAAGATGAAGCAATCAAGACTCTTTTCTTAAAAGGGGTTTTAGATGAATACATTGACACTCTCAACTTAATGGCTTCAGGAGACATTTATCATAAATACTTTGAAGTACTCAGTGAACTATGTAGAACTTATTCGAGAAGTAGGGGGAAAACGGTAAAAAGCGTGAGAGAACCTGTCAACAAAAACACCAAAGTACCCACATATGGTGGAGTTACTAGAATTGAACTGGGAAACCTTTTGGAAAATTTTAAAACAGATATTTTAGGAACAATTGGCTCTCAGTTAGACACTCTGAAGATTAAGAAAAAACAGGAAGAGGAAAACCATGTATTAATCATATTCTGCCCGAAATGTAGAAAAAGGCATCCTTTATGGGAATGTCCTTTGGACAATATTTATGTATGTGCAATTTGTACTGAAAATCATAAAACAGAGGATTGTCCATCCTTACCAGGACTACAAGCTATATACAAGGGAGGGGAAGCTCCAGGAGCTTCATTTTCACCTAAGAGGCCTTGGAAACCTAGGAACCCATATATGTATCAAGAACCATCCCCACAACCTTCTGGCTATTATCCACCTTTTCCTCAACATCAGCAACACCCATGGAACTAGCCAAATTGGCCACCGCAAAATGTTCCTTCTCAACCTTGGTATCAAGGATGAAGAGAACATAATTATGGAAATAATCAACAACAACATGCAGTACCAATTCCTCAGAATCCATGTACTCAATACCCTCCAAACATGCATCAGTTATTGCCTAGATTTACTCCACCTCCTCTACCACCTATTCAACAAACTCCTTCGCAGCCTCATAATCCACCTCGACCCACCATATTACCCGCTCAACCCATTCCAAATCCTAAAAACAAACCACCTCTGCCACTCCATAATGTGGATTTTCAAAACTTCCCAGCTTACACCATAAACCCCATTTCCATACAAGAAATACAGTTGAGATCTGGAAAAACTTTAAATAAAACTCAACCTGTAAAAAGAACAACATTGAAGGTAATTATCCAAGAACATGAAGAAGAACCTGTAGATGATTTATCAAACAGAGTATCTTTAAAATATGTCATCATTCCAAAGAATAAAGTATCTGAATCGTAGCAAAACATACAAACTCAGGTTCCGTGAACACCTCCTTTTCCTGAGAGGTTGCTTATTGAAAAAACAATTGCTCAATCTGAGTTTGACATCATGAATGAACTAAAAAAAGTCTGTGTTAAGATTCCATTGTTACAAGCAATCAAATATGTTTCGATCTACGCCAAGACCATTAGAGAACTTTACATTAAGAAACCGGGTCAAAAACAGAAGGATCCACCCACGATACACCTGGTAGGTCAATTATCGAATTATATCTCTGAAGCTCCTAAGATTGTGAAGTATGCCAACCCTAGGAACCCAATAGTATCAGTTACTATCAATAATGTTTCTATTGGTAATACTTTAGTTGACTTGGTTGCAGCCATTAATATAATGACCATCAATACAGTTGAGTTGTTACAACTAAGTCGATTCCTTCGCCCTACCCCTACAGTTCTTGAATTTGTTGATAGAACAACTATAAAACCTGTTGGGGTCCTTGATGACATTCTTGTTACATTAGCTTCATGGGAATATCCTATCGACTTCATGATTATTCACTCAAAAGATCCCATGAAAGGTCATCCAATCATTTTAGGAAGACCTTGGTTGGCTACGGCCAATGCTTTCATAGGATGTCGTGGTGGGGATATGTTCATCTCAAATGGCATTTCTTCGCAGAAGCTTACTCTTTTTCCGCCTGCTCAACCAGTTACAGAAGAATTATGGTGACTAAAATGTCCATATCACAAGAATGATGAGGAAGAACCTTTATTCTTTGTTGATAAATTTCACGCGTTACAAGAACCAACAGAGGATGATATTTTAAGCCAATTTCTTTCTGTGACAGAAAATGTCGAATTTCCACAAACCTATTTTCAATACGATCAAATTTTCAGGGAGGAATTTCAAGAACGAAGTGAGTCATTCATATCATTTTCACCATCTATGTTTTTCACCATTGATGAGCATCCAGGATCATATACCATTCCAATAGAAATTAGTCCAGGAAAATATATATACATCAATTCTGAATTAAGTCTCAACCAATAGGAGAAGTTAACAAATATTTTGAAAGAACAATCGGGGGCATTTGCATGGGAGTACACTGATATGAGAGGAGTGCATCCTAATACTTGTATTCACCACATATATATCCAACCAGATATAACACCAATAAGACAACCACAAAGGCTTATGAATCCAATCCTGAAATATTTTGTGAAAGAAGAGTTACAAAAATTATTAAACGTGGGGTTCATTTATCCAATTTCTGACAGCAAGTGGGTTTCACCCCTTGTTGTGGTACCTAAGAAAGTGACAGGGAAATGGAGAATGTGTGTAGACTTTAGGGAGTTGAATAAGGCAACCCTGAAGGACTACTTTCCCTTGCCTTTTATAGATCAGGTCTTGGATACCTTGGCCGGGAAAAAGTACTTTTCCTTTCTCAATGGGTATAGTGCATACAATCAGATTCAAATTGCTCCTGAAGACCAGGAAAAAACCACATTCACATGTCCTTGGGGCACTTATGCCTATAAAGTGATACCTTTTGGATTATGCAATGCTCCTGCTACATTTCAGAGAGCAGTCCTTGGGATTTTTGCTGACTTAATTCATGATTGTGTGGAAGTGTACATGGACGATTTTACTGTTTATGGAAATACTTTCGAAGAAGCCTTAAATAATATTAAGAAAGTCTTGATTCATTGTCGGGAGTCTAATTTATCCCTTAGTCATGAAAAATGTAAAATTCTATTAATTGAGGGAATAGTATTGGGTCATCATTTGTCTGCAGAAGGAATTAAAGTCGATCCAGCTAAAATTGAAGTAATAGTTAAGCTTTCCTCTCCAAAAACCCAAAAAGATGTGCAAAGTTTTTTGGGACATGTTGGATATTATCGCCGATTTATTGAAAACTTTACAAAGATAGCCAGCCCCATGTTTAAATTGTTAACAAAGGATGCAGAATTTTGTTGGGATAACAATTGTCAAAATGCTTTTGAAACTTTGAAAGAAAAATTGCCCATGGCACCAATTTTACGAGGGCCAAATTGGTCTCTTCCCTTCCATATTTCAACTGATGCCTTAGACACTGCTCTAATAGGAGTGCTCGGACAAAAAGAAAACCAACAAAATTATGTTATTTACTTTACTAGAAAAAACCTTACTCCTCCTGAAATGAACTACACTGTGACAGAAAAGGAATTTTTGGTTGTAGTTCATGCCATTAATAAATTCCAACATTACATCACTGGGTATGAAGTTTTTGTACATACCGACCATTCTGCTATTAGATTTTTGATGAAAAAACCAGTTACTACCGGAAAGATCACGCGATGGTTTTTATACTTCAAGAATTTAACATCACTATAATTGATCGGCCAGGAAAAGAAAACGTAGTTGCGGATTTTCTTTCTCGAATTCCTCAAGACAGTACTGACATTTCAGTGAATGATAATTTCCCTGACGAACATCTATTTGTAGTAGCTGTTAAGACCCCTTGGTTCACAGATACGGAAAACTATTTAGCCTCAGGGAGACTGCCAGCTCATTTGTCATCGCCACAAAAGAGAAGAATTGTCCAGCAGAGTGCTTATTACTCCTGGGTAGGAAGTGATCTTTTCTATACAAGTCCTGATATGATCATTAGGAGATGTGTTCGGGAAGATGAGATCCATGATATCCTTCAGGCCTGTCATGACGGGCCATGTGGAGGACACTTCTCTGATAAGAGAACGGCATATAAAGTCTTACAATCAGGATATTACTGGTTGACACTGATTAAAGATGCAACAAAATATGTAAGAAGTTGTGATAGTTGTCAAAGTATGGGGAGGCCTACCATAGCAAACGAGATTCCCTTACAACCACAGGTTGTGATTGAACCATTTGATAAATGGGCACTTTATTTTGTAGGACCAATTTCCCCAATGTCTAGGAAGAAGAATTACATCTTGGTTTGTACAAATTTTGTGACCAAGTGGGTAGAGGCAAAATCCTTATATCAAGCAACTGTGAAATCTGTGGTTGAATTTATTTATGAAGATATCTTTACCCACTTTGGTGTTCCACAAGAGATTGTTATTGATCAAGGCGCTCAATTCACTTCTAAGTTGATGAAGGAGCTCACAGATAAATATGGTATAAAAAATTGTAAGTCTTCCCCATACCATCCACAAGCCAATGGGCAAGTGGAATCCACGAATAAATTTTTAGAAGCTATTCTGACCAAAACAATACATTTACATCTCAAAGATTGGGCGGATAGACTTCCAGAGGCTTTATGGGCATACAGGACTACATGGAGAAATACCATTGGTCATACCCCTTATGAATTGGTATATGGCAAGCAAATTCTCCTTCCCATAGAATTTCAAATTCATACCTTCCGCATAGCAGCAGAATTGGGTTTAGATTTTGATGAGGCACAAAAATAGAGAGTTATGCAATTAAATGAATTGGGAGAAATTAGGCAAGATGCTTTTCAAAGAACCATCCTCATACAAAATCAACATAGAAAATGGCATGATAAATACATTAAGAAGAAACATTTTCAACCATGGGATTGGGCATTGCTATTTGATTCCAAATATAAAACTTTCAAAGGAAAACTTACGACATGATGGTTGGGACCTTATGAAGTGCAAATTGTTTTTGATAATGGATCTGTCAGAATCAAGACCATAGATGATTCTCAATTTTCCTTTGTAGTAAATGGACATCGATTAAAAGTATATCACAAACCCTTATCTAGAGATGATTTTCTACAGGAAATGTCTAAACAACCAGAAATAAAGATAGTAGGAGAAGAGTCTTCTCCTCCTGCTAATCCTTGATCATTTTTGTTGTTGTTTCAGAATTTTGTAAATAATAAAAACAAAAAATAATAATAAAATAATAATAATAATAATAATAATAATAATAAAATAAAAAATAAACATTTTGGATATGTTGACATATTGTTTTCAGTTTTACAGGATTTTTGAAGCAAGTACAGAATTGAATTTCTTCACTTTTTCGCAACAGGAAAGAAGGTAAGATCATTTTATTTTGCGAAAATTTTGTTTTGAAATTAATAAAATTGAGCTTGTTTGCTCCCTTTGAATTTCTCATTAAAGTATGAAAGGGGCATTTATCAAGGATAGGATTATTCTTTACCAGGCCTGATAGATTATGATGGGAAAGAAACCCCCCTAGAGTTTTCTTTTATCATTTTCTCATACTCTCAAAACATGAGAAAGAAATGAGCATATACTAACTTGGGCTCGAAAAAATCCACAAGTAAGTAATTATTGTTCCACCAAAATCATTTTCTGCAAAATTAATATCTGCACTCACATTGGATGATGTGGGATACATTAAGGTCCACCTTCCAACAAGTCTCACTCCATCGACATCAACACCTTATCTGGAGTAGAGATTAGAGACTATTTAGTACCTTGGAATTTGCATGCCTCAATGGCAGATTTCCTTGCTAACAACCATGGGAATACATCAATGTCTCTTGGTTGATAGATCCTACAAGTGACTCGACAACAAGACCTTTATTCGTACCTGTTAGGATGTACTATAGGTACCTTGAGGCCCATTGACATCAATGGTGGGTCATCTCGCATTGATTAACGGCATTCATTAATGGTCGGTAATCCAATTATTTCTTTTTGTGTTCGACTTCAGAACATTTATTCACACAAATAAGAATTGTACCATGGGTTAAAGCTTTGAAGTTGTTGTAGAAGACATAATTTGGTTGATTCCTTTCAGGAATAAACAGGAGACAAGTTTAGGGATAGCCAGCAGCTAAATTGCTTCAAAAACAGGAAATCTTTTATATATTAGCAAGGTTCTTTTGCACTCGCCCAGCTACAGTAGTTTCCAAATACAGAGCTTGAAGCTCGATAGATGGCTTGTTTTCTATCTTATTCAGGATGTCTTCAATGCAGTTATTTTTAGTTCAGATTTCTTTGCAGATATCAATTTATTTTCTCAGTACCAGTCAGTACCAGACAGAATTAATCAATCACAGTGGCTATCACCAGCATAGATTCCAGTTACAACTTTGGCGTTCTCCAGATTCATAATTGGTTTCAGAACTTCTGCAGTAAGAAAACAAAGCATAAAAGGGAGAAAGTAATCAAGCTCAGGTAAGTATAGTTTCATGTTAGTTTAATTTATTAAAATACATATTAATAACTTGAACTATGATTGTCTCTATACTCCATAACATTTTCATGTGTTAATTCATCATTTCTATACTCTGTACTTCAATGTTGAGTTCAAGTCTTCTTGACACTTCGTGTCATGAAGACTGAACTACATTATAATGGTTGAATTTGAAACGACTCATGTGAAATGATATTTTAACAAAGAAGTACGACTGTCATCATTTCTTTACATGCTATTGATCCTCACGACATTTTAAAACGTCTTTCCATAAATACCTTACACGGCCTATCTCATACATAATAATTTACTCCTCGGATGCCCTCATATCATTCCTTTGCTTACCTTTGAACCTTTCCTGTTATACTGAGTAACATCATGGTGGAGAATCACCACGAACCCGAGACTTATGCAGATTTAGAGGCTCTTCCTGAGTATGAAGCCACCAAACACATCTTTCAGAAAGTTGGATGGGAGTTAGTCTACAAGAAATTTGATGGGTATGATGATCAGATTACACTTCAATTCGCTCTGCACTTTCATGGTGGACTGGCTAAAGTGGGAGAGTTGGAATTTGAATTCATAGAGCGGTTCATTTCTGAAGCAATACAATTTCCCAGTACCGATCAGAAATGGACGAAGGGACAGCCACTAGAAAAAAAGCTATGCACTCAGCTCCTGCAACCCCAGTATCGAAAATTACAATGGTCAGAGGGCACCTCGAGGTCGTGGTTGGAACCAAAATGGGCTCAGCTGCTATCCATACTTCAATGCCACCTCACCTGTGAAGGTCGGTACACGATTGTGTTCCCCTGGCATGCATGTCTCTTACTACATTTTAAAGGTAACCATCTGGTGAACATCCCCTATTTTCTGTTGAAAATTTTGAAGAGAATGTCAAAACAAGTTTGCAAAGAAAAATATTTTAGGGGCAATCTATTTCATTTTGGTCTTGCAAAAATTCTAGTTAAGATCGCATTATCCCACAAACAGGAATCCTGGGATATGTTTGTTTTAAAAACCCTAGCTTCTAAAAATTCTAAGGATAAAAACCTTGAGTCAATTGCTACACAGAAGAAGTTGAGTTCTAAGAAGAAATTTGTTAAAACCCTAGCCAAAGGCTATAATGATCCTGAGTATACACTAGATTGTAATATTGAGGCCAATGATGATAATCCTGTCACTGAACACTCATTTTATGTCCATAGTCCTGATGGTGTGGAAACTGGCCATGAAAAAATAGAAAATATTGTCTATACAGATGTAAATGTTGAAGCTCAAATTTCTTCTCCGACTGCTAAAAATGTTATTGATGTGGAAGATCTTGAGGAGTTAATCGTCAAACCTAGAAGGAACCCTAAATGTAAATGCACATTTTCATATATGGGTAACTCTGTGTCTAGTTATCCATTACGAGAAAGAATGAAAAGTATGACCGATCATGAGGATACTTCATAATCTTCTGAGATGACATGGACTCTCTCTCAATTGATTAGAAAGGTTCGTGAAGTAAATCAGAAAGAGAAAGTGCTCGAAGAAATTGCGCAGAACAAACCACCTAATGAGTTCACTCATGAATCCAGCCCAGTCGATACCCCTGTTCAAGTACCTGATGAGTTCACTCATGAATCCAGCCCAGTCGATACCCCTGTCCAAGTACCTGATGAGTTCATTCATGAATCCAGTCCTCAAACACAACAAGGTCATTGTAAGACATTTGAATCTTATTGTGAAATCTCTTCCCGTAGATCTTTGCGACCAATGGTTGTCAGATTGGAAAACGGGAATCACAGGTTAAAAGAAAAGTTACATGAATATGCCATACTGGATCGGCATATAAAAACAGAGAATTAACTTATGAAGCTCAGGCAAGCTCACTTCTCGGCAAAGATGGAGTGATTAAAACGAAAAAATAGATCTCTTTTGTAGAAGAATAAGAGATTGCAGAGGATTGTCAAGAACCACATTATCATTAATCGGGTTCTTAAGAAGGAAATTAGAAACATAAAGAAGCATGAAAGATTGCAAATGTTGGTTGCAGCTTCTGCAACACTTTGATGAATCTTAATTTTTGACTTTTTGTTGCCGGAGGACAGGCAAAGTCTTCAGCTTGGGGGAATGTTAGTCTCCAATTTTGACCATATTTTTGCCTATATCATGTCAGATATACCCCCATTCCATATCTAGTATCATTCCTTTCTGGCCTTACCTTGATACATTTCACATCATTTTTCCCTAAATGGAGTTATTCAAGGTATTCATATGATTTAAGTTATTTTTAATGTATTTTGATACTTTAAACTAATATTGATACTAACATAGCATGAGTTAGGTACTTGTCTCCTTGAAACAGATTTATCAGTACCAGGTACCGGCTTGCACTTAGTGGAGATGTCAAAGCTTTGCACGTTATTGCCAGATTGGAATGACAGTTCTGATTCATATGGCTGATTGAGTTATAGCTCAGATTTCAAATCTCGAATTTAAGCTCGAAAAAACAGAATGTGATGACTGAGAGCGGAATTATAGAACCGTTTGTTATTATGCTTATCTATATTTTATAGTTCACGCTTCTTGACACTTCGTGTCATGAAGCTGTGAACTTAGTCTTAATGAACTTTGAGTCATTTTCATATCTAAGATTCACTTAATTAAATGTACCTATGTCCAAGTCTATTTTTTGGGATTCACGACTGTAGATGTGGAGAAGATCTATATAAACTCGGATCTCTCTCTCAAGAAATATGCTATGATATATGATGTTATGCGACATTGCTGAAGATACAATTTCTGTGTGTTATATCATCTTTTCTGTTAAATGACTTGAGTTTATTTTCGAATTATGGAGCATGAGGAATGATACAGTTACACATGGAGTGATTTGATTTAGTTATGGTTTCGTTTTAGAGCGATTGCACCTCTTGGTTGGGCCCACCAACATGTTCAATTCGCTTTCTCTTTTTTATAGTATAGTTAGTTCATTTTCATTTTTAGAATCTGTGTGTGAATTATTTTTTAACTTGAAATTGTTCTGTTAATTTATGACTTGAATCATTTTTGTTTAGTTCATTCTTAGTTTAGTATTATCTTGTAGATCATTGAATATTGGAATGAGTTGCTTACCAGTCGTGGAATTTGATTGCTCTCTTAAATTAGTTTAGATTTACTATGTTCTCAAGTCTCTAGTTTATTCCTGATTTGAAGTTAGTTTGAATTTAGAGTTACTCTATTTTTAGGGTAGTTCACTTGTGGTTTGGTTAAAGGAAGCTTCCGATATTTGTAGGGTAAAATAGGACATTGATTAGTTCCAATTTTGTTAGATTTAGAATTGCTTGGTATTTAGATCAAATAGAAGGTTTTTAAAATGTTCTTTCTTATATGGTCAAGATAGATGTTTTGATGATTAGGTGTTTAGTTAATGGTAGATAGCATTGGATGATTTCTTTGGATTAGGAATAGAAATACATTTGATTAACTTAGAATTCTTTCCATTGATTAATTAGACAAGATATGATCAGTTTTAAGATAATCATTAGGATTCAATTTATAAGAATAAGTTTATGTTTTCTTCTTAGAATAACATTTAAGTAGAAGTTAGAATCTTACAAGCACATATTGTGTAGCAGCTCTAAGTTTACTTACCCTGGTTTGACAATTTAGTGTTTTCAGGTAATTAAAATCATTAATACAGAAGCCTGACAATACCATCAGATCCGGATTGCCAAGGAAGATCGCCATAAGACCACATTTGCAATATAATGGGGGTCCTATAAGTATACAGTCATGACATTTGTAATGAAGAATGCCCCAACCATATTTTCTAGGGTGGTGGTCGAAGCATTCAAGGAGTTTCTGCATAAATTTCTAGAAGCATATTTTGATGATTGGACTGTTTTTAGCTTATTGAAAAATCATATTGAATGTCTAAGGCTAATGTTGGACAAATTCAGGCAATGTCAAATGGCCTTGAATCTGAAGAAATTCATCTTCTTCTCACCATTTGGAATTTTGTTAGGTCATATTGTATGCAAGCAGGGATTGTTGGTCGATCCATCTAAAATTTTCATTATAGTTTATCTACCCCCTCCTACGTCAATCAAACAACTGTGCACTACGCTGGGACATACTAGATACTACAGGAAGTTAATTAAAGGATATGCCCAGATTACAGCACCCATCGAGAAGATTTTGAATAAATATTGTCAGTTTAGTTGGACAGAAGAGTGTCAACAGATCTTCGACACATTGAAACAAAAAATGGTTACTGCGCCTATTCTGATTTTTCCAGATTGGAGCAAGGATTTTCATGTGCATGTCGATGCGTCTTCTATTGCTTTAGGAGCAATGTTAGCACAACCTGGGGAAGGATATATTGACCATCTGTTATCCTTTTCAAGCAAGAATCTATCAACTGATGAGATCAATTACACCACTACCGAGCGAGAGGGGTTGTCCATGGTGTATGCGCTACAGAAATTTCGCCACTACTTGTTGGGAGGACACTTTAAAATGTTTATTGATCACTTTGCGCTAAAACACCTAGTCAAAAAGCCAGTTTTTTTGGGGGGGGGGGATAATATGCATATGGATTCTACTATTTTAGGAATATGACTTTGAGATCATAGTAAATCCAGGAAGAATGAACAAAGGTCCTGACCATAGAGGTTGGAACATGGAGAAGAGCCCACTAGTTTGGAGGATACATTGTCGAACTCATAGTTGTTGGCCATTAGAAAGATTGATGACCACTTCACATAAATAGTCCAGTTCCTGTCAACAGGAATGGCACCTAGTGAGTATACAATTCCCCGGAAGAAACAGCTAGTAGGGCGCACTGCAAACTTTTCACTTATATATGGACAGCTCTACAAGATGGGACCTAACGAGATATTGAGAAGGTGTGTTATGGAGAAAGAACGACCAATGATCCTCACGGAAGCTCATGAAGGCATCGCAGGAGGACACTACGCAAGGAAAGAAACCGCGTAGAAGGTGCTTAGAGTTGGCCTTTGGTGGCCTACCTTACACAGAGATGCTAAAGACTATTATAGAGCCTACGATGTATGCCAAAGAGTTGGGAAACCATCCAAAAGAGATGAAATTCCATTAGCACCACAGCTGACCCTACAGGCATTTGAGAAATGGGCCATTGACTTCATGGGACCTATAAACCCACCAGGAAAGTGCACAGGAGCAAGATACATAATTACAGCAATAGAGTACTTGACCAGATGGGTTGAAGCAAGAGCAGTTAAGGACTGTAGTGCAACTATAGTTGTGCGCTTCATATTTGATGACATCATAACTAGGTTTGGATGCCCAAATATCCTTATGAGTGATAAAGGCACACATTTCATAAATAAAACAATTGAAGCCCTGACTGAGGAATTTGCAGTCCACCATCAGAAGAGCACGCCTTACCATCCATAATAAAATGGGACCGTTGAATCATTCAACAAGATGTTGGAGACAAAAATGACGAAGATTTGCAGTCTGAATAGGGATAATTGGGATTTAAGGGTACCAGCAGTACTATGGGCCTATAGAACCACTTGCAAAAATTTAACAATGCAGACCCCTTTTAAGTTGGTATATGGTCTCAAAGTCATTGTCCCAATGGAATATTTGTTACCAATCCTAAGGATTGTTTCCTTTATAGATATGGATGACACTGGTGTTGCTCAAGAGAGGCTCGTGAAGTTGATCATACTCGAAGAAGATAGATTTGTTGCAGGATTTCATCAACAGGTGCAAAAGGAAAGAGAAAAGACCTATCATGACAGGCACATCAAGAAGAAGGCATTCAAGCAAGGTTATCTAGTACTGGTATATGACATTAAGTTCATAAAACATCTTGGGAAGTTCAAGACGCATTGGCTCAGGCCATATGAGATCGCCTATGTTACAAAAGGAGGAGTTGCGCAGTTGAAGACTTTAAAGGGAGAATGGAAGCCAAGATTAGTGAATGGGAGTCAGTTGAAATTGTACTATGACAAACAGTTTCCTTGTAGCTCTAAGTAAAAGCATAAGGAAAAGGGTCTAGGTACCAGGTGTAGTTGAAACTGGGTACTAGACACAGAAAATACAGTCTGCACAAGGAAGGAGATCAGGCAAAGAGCAGAAAGAAAAGGTTGCATTGCGTAGTCTAAAGTCAAAGTAAAAAAGAAGAATTAGATATGATGTGCCTCGAGACAAGTCACAGGTGAGTGTTGGGGGTCTGTTAGCCCTTGGTTATGAAGATAAGAAAAGATCAAGGAAGAAAAGGAAAAATGTGAACTGCACGGAAGACACAGTGACTGTTACTGGGTCGATGTGAGCAAAAGAGCAGAAAGATGGAGCGAAGTAAAAGGAAGAAATACGTTGGATGAGGATATTAAGGATGACAGATCAACAAGAAAGAAGGATCATGGAAAACTCAGCAAGCGGAAAAATCCACTGTTGGATGCTTTGGAGCACCGCGTGAGAAGGAAAGACAGTCTGGCGAAGCCCTAGAAACGCAGGTCAAGTTGACCTAAGGTTTTAGACACCTAGGTTTTTGGTATATAGGGTTTTGACAACTAGGTTTCGGCCTAAGAATGTCAATGAGTGATTGTAATGTATAAATAGAGGTCAAGAGGACCTGGGATGGGTTGTTGTCATTGTCGTTACTATTGTTGGTGTTTTAATTGTTGGACAACTGAGAGGGGGGGTGAATCAGTTGTTACCGTGCTTAAACAATTATGCTTCTTTTAAACTCTTTGTTGAGACACTAAATGATAATCACAATAATGCAGGGAAATAGACAATGGCAAATTCAGCATCAGTCACACATATGAGAAACATAGAGACAGATATTTCTTGAGGAAACCCATACAGGGTAAAAACCTCTTTTTCTTTATATGATAAGTAATAGTTACATTCTTCACATTATCATACATATGAGCACCAACTCATAATGAGGTTGCAACCTCTTTTTTGCAAGATACAACTTGCTGAGAGCACCAACTCCCTGGTTTCTCTAGCACCCACTACAAGGAAGCACTTACTCCCTGGTTTCTCTAGCACCAACTAGAAGGAAGCACCAACTCCCTGTGTTCAAGCACCCACTTGAACCTATGAGGACAACAGTCCTCCCTAGCACCTCCCAAACACCCTGAAATGTAAATCTTTGCAACTCAAATTATTACAGTGATATGATGTTCGATGATGGCATACCTGACTTTATCACTGTTCTGCTCCACTTGGTTGCTTTGTCTATTCTTCTATTTTTCCAGCTCTGAGCACCATCCCCATTCTCTGCACAGATACTCTTCTGTTCAAATTAGTTGTTGTCCTCTGATCCTTCTTCCCACTTGAATCACCACAACGACCTCCAATAGCAACCCAAAAATTCCAACAGCAACAACAACCTTATCTCTTCTCTGTACCGTGTATTTATAGCGTTTGTGCACCTTCTGCATGCAATGTTTTCCATGCCTCTGCATGCGGACTCTGCATCATTATCCTCCACCTCTTAAGTCCTCTATCTGATCATAATCTTGACTTTTCAACTTCTCTGGTGATTACACAGCGGTCTTCTTCAACTTCTATGGCAGACGTCTTCAATGGCTTCTGGCAGTCTCACTGTGTCATGCCTCAGTAGCCCTCCGATCACTTCTTGATCCAACGGTTCAGATCAAATCAGGATTTCATATATATATCATGATTTCGGCA
>ML776906.1:678120-718812 GCA_009831015.1 Picea engelmannii | reverse complement strand
CTGACGTGATCTGTTGACGTGTGTTGGATCGATGGTTCATATCTCATGCGTGTTTTAACGGCTGCGATCAAATCGCGAACTCGCACATCGCGAAATCGGAGTTTCCGTTGTCATGAGTTCTTTTCATTTTGAAATCACGATCCCCGATTCTCCAATGAATGAGATCAATGGTCCAGACCTCTTTTTCGCTTTAACGGTTGCGATCATATCGCGAAATCGCATATCGTGAAATCGGAGTTTCCGTTGTCAAGTGTTCTTTGCATTTTGAAATCGCGATCCCCGATTCTCTGATGGCTTATCTCCCTTGCAGCTTCTGCATATCTGACAGCTGTCGGGGTTTTCTTCCAATCTGACGGCTTAGATCACTTCTTTTCTGCGCTTAACTCCTGCGCTTAACATCTGCGCAGCTTCTCCCGATCCAACAGCTGTCGGGATTTCCGAGTGAGATCCGACGGTTCTCGGTCTCTTTCCTATGCTTCTTGCGCATATAAGACTGTTATTCCTCCTGAGCTTAATTTCCTTTGTCTTCTGTTTTCCTGTCATCTTCACTGTTGTACTTGCCATCAATGACAAGCATATGCTAACTGTTACACATTTCCAACATTGATCATTATCGTGTGATCGGGTGAGTAACATTGGGTGAGAGAGAAGTGTTGAGTACGAGAGCCTTCTGTATTATAAGATCTTCAGTTGGGTGTGAAGATCAACCCTGCAGTTGGGTGCGTAGGGAGGGGAGAGATAGAGAGAAGAAGAAAGAAGATATGCTAGCTAAGAGTGCAGACAAGAACTGTATGCTTCATCTTAATACATTATAAAGCACAGTTCTGTGGACATAGCCCTAGAGAGAGGGTGAACCATGTATATCTTGTCTTGTGTGTATGATTGATGTTGTTTTCTTTTGCCTTTATATACTGTTAATGAATTACTGTGGTAGATATGATAGATGTGGGGAATAGATCTAAGATGATAAGTGATATATTCAGGTTGTAGTGTTCTAGTGTTGGATCCACTTGATAGTTCCCTTGGTTGTAGACATCTATGTCCTGCAACCCCCCCATAGTTGCTTCAGGTGAGACTGCATCTGCTTCGCAGGTGTAGCTGAAAGGGCTAGTAGTTAGGGATTGTTGGTGCATTATTGGAGCTGAACCCTGGGTCTACCCCTGTGCTAACATACCTTGAAGGAGTTTTTGTGTCCTATATTTTTGGGTCATCTTCCTCTTGTGTTTTTTAATCCTTCTCTTCTTGTTTTTCCTTTTGTTGTTGTTCTTCATCTGATTCTTCCTCTTTTTCTTGTTCCTCTTCATGTTGTTCTTCTTGTTGAATTTCATTTTCCGCTCTGTATTTTTCTTCTTTTGAAATATGGTTTGTGAGTTGTGATTTTTTCATCATCCACTTTCAAATTTGCACTCATTACTATATTTTTCAACCTTAGATTGTAGCATCTATAGGCTTTATTGTCATATGAGTAACCTATAAATATTCCTTCATCTGTTTTGGAGTCGAATTTACCCAAATTCTCTTCACTTCTCTTTATGTAACATTCACTCCCAAACACAAAATTAAGATAATTAATTGTTGCAAGTCTACCTTTCCACAGTTCATATGATGTCTTATCATGATTCGATCTAAGAAAAAATTTGTTTATAATATGAGCAATAGTATGTAGTGCATCTCTCCAAAACATATCTGATAGTTTGGAGTCATTTAACATAGTTCTTTCCATTTCTTGCACGGTCCTGCTTTTTCTTTCCGCCACACCATTTTGTTGTGGTGTCCTGTCTACCGAAAATTGTCATTTGATTCCATGCATATCACAAAATTTCTCAATTTCATCTGAAGTAAACTCACCTCCATTATTTGATTGTAAGCACTTGATTTTAAGTTCAGTTTCATTTTTTATTAGTTCTTTAAACAACCTAAACTTATTAATTGCTTAAGATTTATTCTTTAAGAAGGAAACCCATGTCATTCTAGTCTAGTCATCTATAAGTAGCATAAAGTAGTGCTCACCTTGCAATATTTTGGTTCTGGTTGGTCCATAGAGATAAATATGAATGAGTTGCAAAGGCTTTGAAGTTGAATGCTCCTTTTTTTTGAATGAGACTTTGGTCTTCCTTCCATGTTGGAAATGTTTGCAAATGGGATTTGAGGGTTTTACAATTAAGGGAATATCCCTTACTGCCTACTTCTTGTTGTTTTTTTACCAGATTGTCAAATTTTATGTGATGCAGGAGCATCCACTCACCATATACGGACCAGCGCATGGAGAGAAAGAATACAGCTGGACAGCGCCAGCGCGTGCATTTGAGTTACCTTGGAGTTGTTGCGTCGTCACTTGAACGAAGGAATTCAAAGCTAGGCGCACTTGTATGACATTAAAGATAAGAAGGCATTTATTTAGTTTCAATGTTGTTAGGTAGAAGTTAATTGTAGATTAGACAGTTTTTACTCTTGAGAGGGAAAAACAGAATATAGGCACCCTCCTTTGTATTATTGAGAGTTCTGGATTATTCTGAATTCAGCATTAGCATAGAGAGAAAAGGAGAACAGAGCAGAGAGCTTGTAAAGAACCTTCATGTACAGATATTGAATTAATAGGAAGCTCTGATTCAATTCCATGGATGTGTTTGATCTCTGTGTCTCGTTAATATTATGCTTATGCATGTTTGCTTATTTTTATGCTTATCTCCTATATGCTGCTTATGTGATTGCATATCAGGTTCGTAACCTAAGGGAATGAAGTAATTGAGTTTCAATTGTTTCTCTGTTGAAGCCAGGATATTCCTGCATAGAGTGCAGTGGAATTCCTCCACATAGAGTGCGTGGAGGAGGTTAAGCAGTCGAATTTTTGTTCTCTTTTTCCCAGAGTGAATTGGGTTGTTCGATCCGGGCAGGTGGAGTGCAGGTCGAACTAGAATCTCAGCAGCAAGTCTGAGAAGGGAAGGACAGGTTTGCGTAGCTGCGGATGTACAGAACCCGGGAGACTTCAACACTTTGAAAGTTGTTGGAGGAGAAGCGCAGAAGAAGTGCTCGAAGTTCTCTGAGGAGTCAGAGGAACAAGCTCAGGAGGGATAGCACTTTCGCTCCACGGTGGGAACAGACCCAGTAACGTTCAGACAGGCCGAAGGTGGAGAAGCGCAAAACTCTTCAGGAGGAAGAGAATCGACAACTTGAAGCTGTCGAAGAGATCTTCAAAATCCCGCAGACCATCAGATTTCGGAGGAGTTGTGAGAGGGTTAACTCGCAGGTGTCCGAAAGAACTCCCTACTAGTGCATATTGGCATATCGGGGTTGGCGAGTGCAAGAGTTGCATGCACGTCGAAGTCGCGAGTTGTGACCCCCCGATTTAATCGGAGCCGTCAATCGTTGGAGGGACAGGTGGCCCGGGATTCCAAGGAGTCGGGACTCGGCACTTCGGCGGTTTCGAAGTCGAGTGAAGAGCGGAGGAGTAGAGAAGTCCCGAATTGCGACGGGTCCCACGGAGACGAAGTGGGGTATAACACGTGGAATCGCACATCGGCGTTCGGGGTGTTGAAAGGTGAGAGCATTGCTACCTTTCATCTGTCGATTTCCCGATAGGGAAATCCCCGATACACGGAGGGTTGACCGTTGACCTCGAGGATCGAGGATTGGAGGTTGAAGCTGCACGAGGAGTGCGCACAGGGTTCGCGATTCCGCGAAACCCGATTTCCCGAGATAGTCGTCGGGATATCAACAGAGTGTCCTGTGGGTGACAGAGAGTCCTGATACGGGATTGGAGGAGCATCAGAGCTCTTCGGGCCGAGGTTTGTGAAGGTCCTGGCGAGGCGACCGTGCCATCGAGGGCAGGTAGGCGTCAAGTGGTATCAGAGCCTGAAATTCTTGTCTGTATATCTCAGATAGGAAGAGAGAAGGAGGAAAGGAAAGCACTCTGATACTCACGACTTACGTCAAGTGGTATCAGAGAAGGAGTGTCTTTTTTTTCTGAAGCAGAGACAGAAGAGAAGACATAATGCCGCCCAGGAGAGAAAGGCAGTCACCTGATCGTGAGGACAGGGATGCCCGAAGAAGGGGTAGACTGGCAGGAAATCCAGCAGGGAATCCAGAGATGGAACGTCAGATATGAGATCTCAGGGCGATACTCGAAGATATGGAAGCCACCTAGAGGCATGGAGCTGGTACAACAGAATTCAGCGATCCTGAGGTTGAAGAGGAAGCTGGACATGCCGAAGAATAAGTCGCCGCAGAAGATTCCTCGACAGAAAGGTTGATCAAAGCAATTTCGAGGATGAGCTCGAAGACAAAGATGGACATTCCCGTCTATGAGGGAAGTCTGAATGCGGAGGAGTTGCTGGATTGGATCCGAGCGCTCGACACCTACTTCGACTATGAGGACATTGAAGAGGACAAGAAGATAAGGCATGCCGTCACGAAGCTGAAGGGACATGCAGCCTTATGGTGGGACGAGCTGCAGGCAGACATACGTTCCAAGGGAAAACAAAAGATCAAAAGCTGGGATCGGATGATCGCCAAGATGAAGGAGAAGTTCATTCCGAGGGACTACCAGATCACTCTGTTCAAGCGCATGCAGAACCTGAGACAGAAGCTGATGACGGTGAAAGAGTACACCGAGGAATTTTACAGGCTCAACATCAGAGCGGGTCATCGGGAGAGTGATGACGAAAAGGTGGCGAGATACCTGAATGCTCTTAGGTATGACATTCAGGATGAGTTGAGCATGGTTACCATCCGCACAGTTGAGGATGCGTACCATATGGATCTAAGAGCCGAAGAAAAGCTGAGTCGCAAGCAGGGACAGTGAAGGCGAGGCAGAAGCCAGCCTAGAGGAAAAGTTGTTGTTCAAGAGAGAACACAGAAGCCCAAGGAGGATTGGAAGAGGCCTCAGGGTAAAGCTGAGAAAGGCGGAACCTCGCAGCAGAGGCAGCCACAAATTGAACAGAGACAGCAAAATTTTGAGCTGAGGAGACAGTGACAGGATCAGCAAGGAGATTACGCTGATGCCAATACATTTCCTCGTACCCGAGGTAGAGGCAGAGGTCGAGGAGGAGTTATCACATGTTTCACGTGTGGTAAAGACGGACACAAGGCCGTTGACTGTCCCGAGAGGAAAATGGACGGAGGAAAATCTCACGTCGCTGAGGCGCAAAGGCGTGATGTGGAGGATGAAGATACTGGGAGTGGGGAGTCACTGACAGTGCACAAGGCTCTCTTGAAACCTGAGAAAGAGGTGGATAGCTCAGCGCAAAGATGCAGACTATTCCGGACAACTTGCAAGACCAAGGGCTGGAAATGCAAGGTCATAGTGGACAGTGGAAGCACCGATAATCTCGTTTCAGCCGAGATGGTGGAGAAGCTGGAGCTGAAAACGCACAAGCACCCGAGTCCATACAAGGTGACATGGTTACAGAAAGGACACCAGGTATGTGTTACAAAACAATGCTTGGTAAGTTTTAAAATGGGTGATTATAGGGATGAAATTATGTGTGACGTTACACCCATGGATGTCTGTCATGTTTTATTGGGAAGACCATGGCAGTATGATCAACATATTGTTCATGATGGAAGAATGAACACATACACCTTAGACAAGGATGGGAGATCCCATACGTTGCTTCCAATCAAGGATAAGGTGGTCAAGCTAGAAGTAAACAACACGATACTTCTCATGAGTGGGAAAGAGCTTCTCACAGAGTTGGAGAAGAATGAATATCCACAATTCTTTGTTGTCAGGAAGCCGAGGATTGTCCTGACAAGCACAAGAGTGGATGATTTGCCAGCGGAGATTCAGCAACTTCTTGGAGAGTTCGCTGATATCATCGTGGATGAACTACCGCATTCATTGCCACCGATGAGGAGTGTGAGTCACCACATTGACCTCATACCCAGAGCAAGCCTACCGAATAAGGCAGCGTACAGGTTGACACCTCAAGAGAACGAGGAAGTCAAAAGGCAGGTACAAGATCTGCAGGATAAAGGACTAGTGAGGGAAAGTCTTAGTCTGTGTGTCATTCCAACAGTACTGAGCCCAAAGAAGGGTGGAGGCTGGAGAATGTGTACAGACTCCAGGGCGATAAATAAGATTACCATCAGGTACAGGTTTCCATTGCCAAGAATGGACGACTTGATGGATTTCCTGAGTGGGGCAAATTACTTTTCCAAGATTGATCTCAAGAGCGGATATCATCAGATCTGGATGAGAGAAGGGGATGAATGGAAAACACCATTCAAGACGAACGAGGGTTTGTACGAATGGTTGGTCATGCCGTTTGGTTTGACGAATGCGCCAAGCACATTTATGCGGCTGATGAATGAAGTCCTGCGGGAATTCATTGGCAAATTTGTGGTCATATACTTGGACGACATATTGATATTCAGCAAGACCAAGACTGAACACTTGAGGCATTTGGCCATTGTAATGAAAAGACTGCAGCATGAGAAATTGTTGATCAATCTGAAGAAGTGTTCCTTTATGCAAACTGAACTCATTTATTTGGGTTTTTTAATTTCGGCAAACGAGTTGAAGATGGATCATGAGAAGGTTGATGTGATCAGGAATTGGCCATCGCCGAGGAATGTTTTCAAGGTCAGAAGCTTTCATGGACTGGCTAGTTTCTACCGAAAGTTCATTTGGAATTTCAGTGGGATTAGCGCAGCAATGATGGACACTGTGAAGAAGCGGCATAAGGTTTTCCAGTGGACAGAAGAGGCTGAGAGGAGCTTCAATCTGTTGAAGAGGAAGATAACCGAGCAGCCAGTGTTAGCGCTGCCTGGTTTCCATAAGACCTTCCAAGTGAAGTGTGACGCTAGTGGATATGCTGTTGGAGGAGTTTTGAGTCAGGATGACAGACCTGTGGCATATTACAGCGAGAAGTTGGATGATGCGAAGTTGAAGTACTCCACATACGACAAAGAATTCTATGCCATTATCCAGGCATTGAAAAAGTGGAGGCATTATTTAATACCCAAGGAGTTCGTATTGTACAGTGACAACCATGCGTTACAATTCGTGAGTCAGCAAGAGAAGTTGAATCAGAAGCATGTGAAGTGGGTAGAGTACATGCAGAATTTCACATTTGTGATAAAGCACATTTCGGGGACCGCGAACAAGGTGGCGGACGCCTTGAGTAGAAAATGTTTGTTGCTGCAGGAATTCAGGGTCAAGACGCTGGGTTTTGAGAACCTGAAAGATATGTATGCAGGCGATGTTGATTTCGGTGAAGCTTATGAAGCAGTCGAGAACCCAGTTCTCAGGGATAGGAGTCCATGGATTGACTACCTGATCCAGGATGGATTGCTATTCAAGGGCAATCAATTGTGCATTCCAGGTTGCTCTATGAGAGAGAATTTGGTGAAGGAAAAGCACAGCGGAGGATTAGTAGGTCATTTTGGGCATGACAAAACATTCGCCAAGCTGAGCGAATCTTATTACTGGCCGAGCATGCATACAGATGTGAGCAAGTTTGTTGACAGGTGCAGAATTTGTCAACACGCGAAGGGCAGAAAACAAAACACAGGGTTATATCAACCATTGCCCATACCTGAGAGGCCATGGGAAGCCATTAGCATGGACTTTGTGTTGGGGTTGCCGAGAACACAACGAGGAGTTGATTCCATCTTTGTTGTGGTGGAAAGGTTCTCAAAGATGGCACATTTCCTTCCATGTCATAAGACGACCGATGCAACCCACATCGCCAATTTGTTCTTTAAAGAGATAGTCAGATTGCATGGATTGCCGAGAAGCATAGTCTCGGATCGGGATACCAAATTCATAGGTCATTTTTGGAGGACGCTGTGGAAGAAGCTGGGGACTGACTTGGCATTCAGTTCTGCTTACCATCCGCAGATAGATGGGCAAACAGAAGTGGTCAACAGAAGCTTGGGAGATCTATTGAGAAGCCTAGTGGTGGAGCATCACACCAGTTGGGATCAAATCCTACCACAAGCAGAGTTTGCATACAACGATTCTGTGAATCGGAGTACAGGTAAGACTCCGTTCCAAATTTTATATGGAACACAGTCGAGAGAAGTTTCTGAGCTCAGAGAGTCAGAACAGGCTGAGACTAGCAGCGCGAGGGCTGAGGAGTTCGCTGAGGCGATGAAAGAACTTCACACACAGGTGAAGCAACGACTGCAAAGGACGAATCGAGAATATAAGCGCAGAGCCGATCAGAGGAAGAGGTTGCTTCAGTTTGAAGTTGGAGACATGGTTCTGGCGCACCTGAGGAAGGAAAGGTTCCCGAGGGGAAAGTACAACAAGCTCAAGATGAAGAAAATCGGACCGTGCAGAATTCTAAGAAAATTCGGAGAGAATGCATATGAGCTTGAGTTGCCAGAGGGCATTGGGATATCTCTGATTTTCAATATTTCAGATTTATACCCTTACAGGGCTGATGAAACATGCACTGGAACTGAGGAACCAGTGATCCAGTGGCAGAAGAAATTGCCAGTTGCACAGAAGCCTGACATGGAGTGCATACTGGACAAGAGAGTTGGGAGAAAGACCAGGAGGAAACAGTATTTTGAGTACCTGGTGAAATGGAAAGACCACCCAGTGGAGGATGCTAGCTGGGAGACCGAGGCAGTAATACAGATACATGGTCACACCGTGCAGGAGATCATGGACAGGAGCCCATGAAACCTTTTGCGCCGAGGAGTATGATGCAGGAGCATCCACTCACCATATACGGACCAGAGCATGGAGAGAAAGAATACAGCTGGACAGCGCCAGCACGTGCATTTGAGTTACCTTGGAGTTGTTGCGCCGTCACTTGAACGAAGGAATTCAAAGCTAGGCGCAATTGTATGACATTAAAGATAAGAAGGCATTTATTTAGTTTCAATGTTGTTAGGTAGAAGTTAATTGTAGATTAGACAGTTTTGACTCTTGAGAGGGAAAAACAAAATATAGGCACCCTCCTTTGTATTATTGAGAGTTCTGGATTATTCTGAATTCAGCATTAGCATAGAGAGAAAAGGAGAACAGAGTAGAGAGCTTGTAAAGAACCTTCATGTACAGATATTGAATTAATAGGAAGCTGTGATTCAATTCCATGGATGTGTTTGATCTCTGTGTGTTGTTAATATTATGCTTATGCATGTTTGCTTCTTTTTATGCTTATCTCCTATATGTTGCTTATGTGATTGCATATCAGGTTCGTAACCTAAGGGAATGAAGTAATTGAGTTTCAATTGTTTCTCTGCTGAAGCCAGGAGATTCCTGCATAGAGTGCAGTGGAATTCCTCCGCATAGAGTGCGTGGAGGAGGTTAAGCAGTCGATTTTTTGTTCTCTTTTGCCCAGAGTGAATTGGGTTGTTCGAGCCGGGCAGGTGGAGTGCAGGTCGAACTGGAATCTCAGCAACAAGTCTGAGAAGGGAAGGACGGGTTTGCGTAGCTGCGGATGTACAGAACCCGGGAGACTTCAACACTTTGAAAGTTGTTGGAGGAGAAGCGCAGAAGAAGTACTCGAAGTTCTCTGAGGAGTCAGAGGAACAAGATCAAGAGGGATAGCACTTTCGCTCCACGGTGGGAACAGACCCAGTAACGTTCAGACAGGCTGAAGGTGGAGAAGCGCAAAACCCTTCAGGAGGAAGAGAATCGACAACTTGAAGTTGTCGAAGAGATCTTCGAAATCCCGCAGACCATCAGATTTCGGAGGAGTTGTGAGAGGGTTAACTCGCAGGTGTCCGGAAGAACTCCCTACCAGTGCATATCGGCATATCGGGGTTGGCGAGTGCAAGAGTTGCATGCACGTCGAAGTCGCGAGTTGCGATCCCCCGATTTAATCGGAGTCGTCAATCGTTGGAGGGACAGGTGGCCCGGGATTCCAAGGAGTCAGGACTCGGCACTTCGGCGGTTTCGAAGTCGAGTGAAGAGCGGAGGAGTAGAGAAGTCCCGAATTGCGACAGGTCCCACGGAGACAAAGTGGGGTATAACACGTGGCATCGCACATCGGCGTTCGGGGTGTTGAAAGGTGAGAGCATTGCTACCTTTCATCTGCCGATTTCCCGATAGGGAAATCCCTGATACACGGAGGGTTGACCGTTGACCTCGGGGATCGGGGATCGGAGGTTGAAGCTACACGAGGAGTGCGCACAGAGTTCACGATTCCGCGAAACCCGATTTCCCGAGATAGTCGCCGGGAGATCAACAGAGTGTCCTGTGGGTGACAAAGAGTCCCGATACGGGATTGGAGGAGCATCAGAGCTCTTCGGGCCGAGGTTTGTGAAGGTCCTGGCGAGGTGACCGTGCCATCGAGGGCAGGTAGGTGTCATTATGTGTCCTATTCTCCTATGCCAAATCCATCTTTAATCTATTTTTCCCATGCAACACCTCTCTCCTTTCACTTCATCTAAAACGTATATGTTATTAGGAGTCATGATAGTTATACCAACCATTCTACCATATTTTTCACTTCTTATTTCACACTTTTGAGGGTAAAAAATAAGAGTGTGTCCTTGATCACATATTTGAATAACACTGAGAAGATTGTGTTTCATATCTTCAATCAGCAATACATCTTATGCTTTGGCTTTCTTACTTCCAAAATTTATTGTTCCTTTTCCAATTATTTTGGCAGAATTATTATTTCCAAGCATCGCATTGCCTCCTTTAGTCTTCTTAAGATTAGGAATTTGTTTTAATCTCATGTCATGTGCTTGGAGCATCCATTGTCAATATATTATTGGCTTGTGTTGTTTTGAGCATGTAGAGCTAGATTGTTCTCTTATCCTTTTTGTTGATTTGGTTTTTTCTTCCATACTCTTGTATTTTCTTCTTTGTGCTTAGATAAGATTTATCTTTTATGTTTTGTCCTGTGAATTCCAATATTCTTCTGAAATCATAAGATTTGTGACCAAAGTTGTTACAGTTGTAACATTCAACATTGAAGTTCATAAGTGGAGCAAAAGTGTTATAATTTTTGTCTGCAAACTCCTGAGTTGTTGTGTTGCTTGTATAGCCATTTCTGGTAGTCTTGTACATATCTCCACTTTTCAGATAATTATATCTTTTATTTTCCATGTATTTGATGGCTTTATGTCCAAAATTAAGACAAGAGAAACAATTTCCAAGAAACATATTTTGATACCTTGTTGTAGGAGGTCTTCTTGGAGGAGCATTTATGTTTGTAAAACTTTGAGATGTTATACTTCTCATATCATCCTTGAAAACATTTCTAGTGGTGAGCGGTCTTTTGGATGGGATACCTATTTCAAATTCAACTATGTTATGAAGAGGAGTGACCTTATGCAGATTTTCCTTTTTATGTTGGTTATATGATTTACTTTCTATAGTGTTTCCATTGTGATTTGAACTCCTAAGCATATTTTCATAGCTTTGTGTCTTCTCCCCTCCTTTTAGTATTTCAGAATCATCAATTTTTTGGTTTTCATCATAGCCAAGACCAATTCGGTCAAATGGTGACCTTTGGACATTTAGAATATTTTCTAGGACTCTTGAACTCTTTTCAAACTTCATATTTGTGTTCAATTGTGCAATTGTCTTATCCAACTCTGTTCTTAGGTAGAAAATTTCAAGTTCTCTTTTATGACAGATATCCTCCATTTCTTGGATTTTATTTGCTAAGATTTCTTCAATTATTTTTGCTCCCTCTAATTGTCTTTTTACACCAATAATCTCAGTTTCACCATTTGGTTCATGTTGTTCTCCTTTTTCTTTTCTTAATTGTTACTTGAGAGACTCATTTTTCTTTCTAATTTTTTTCAGTTCACTTAGAGCACATATTAGTGCACCTTCAAGACTAATCTCTCCTTCCTCATCATGGTTTTCATGGTTTCATATCTCATCATTAGAGAGTTCATTGATGGCCATGATTAAAACATCTTATAGGTTGTTGTCTTCTTCATCAAAGCAACTTCCTTCGTCATTGGCATACATATTTTTATTTTTCTTGTAGTTTTGACTTTCCTCTTAATTTTTTTTCCTACATAATGATCTTTGTTATTCTTAAAATTAGAGTCCCTTTTGAATGGACACTTAGCAGCAAAATGTCCTACTCTACCACAATCAAAAAAACTTGAAAGGGAGATTACCTTTATATTCATTACTTCCTTTCTTGAGCCTCCTGACGAAGTTTTCTTCTTTTACATCAGATTCCTCTTCAGAGGATTCATACGCTTGGTGTCCTTTTGATCTTATCCCTTTTGATACTTTGAAATTTTCCACATGTTTTGATGGTTTTTCTGCACAGTTCTCATTTCATAGGCTATAAGGATTCCATGTAATTCATCCATTGTTAGACTATCTAAGTCTTTCATTTCTTCAATGGCAGATATCTTAGGATCAAATATTGATGGAAGTGTCCTAAGAACATTTTGTACAACAATTTTTTCGTCCATGGTTTCCCCTAGTCCTTTGATAGTGTTAATAATCTCATCAACACAAAGAAATAGGATGTTATATATTCTTCTTCTTTCATTTTTAGGTTTTCAAATCGACTCCTATGAGTTTGTAGTTTTTCCTTCTTGACTTTAACATTCCCTTCATGTGTATTCTGCAACTTGTCCCAAATTTCCTTTTTTGATCCACAGTGCATGACCTTTGTAAATTTTGAACTTGTCAATCCATCCAGAATAGCATTCATGTCTTTGGAGTTATTTTCACTAAGCCTTTTAGCAGCTACATCATAGAGTTGGATTTCAGGGACGGTGTAGCCATTTTTTATTGACTTCCAAACATCATATCCCGTTGATTGTAGGTATACTCTCATTCTGATGCTCCAGAATGCATAATTTGATCCATCAAAGAATGGAGACTTGTTTTTGGAAGTTCTTTCCTAGTTGTCCATCTATGCCAAAGAGATCTACCTTCCAGTAGTTAGATTATTTCTGAAGGAACCTTCTTTGATACCAATTGTTGGAACACACGGAGATACTGAGAGGGGGCGGTGAATCAATATCTAACAGAATTTTTCATTTTTCCCCAATTATTAACATTGAAGATTAGTATGCAACAATTAACCAGAAATATAACATCACATTCATTATCATAAGACAAACACAGTACACAAGATGTAACGTGGAAACCCTTAAAAGGGAGAAAACCACAAAAGATGTTTCCTTTATAATTCAATTATTACAATATTAGACTCCAACCTAAGAGGGACACACATCCCTGATGCAAGCTCCAAATTACAAGACTGCAGGCACCAACCTGTCATAACAAGCACCCACTTGATAATTGCAGACAACAATCTGCCAAGGACACCAATCTTTGCTACAAGCACCAACTTGTAGAATTGCAGGTACTAACTTGCACTAAAAGCACCCACTTGTTTATAAAGAAGGCACCAACCTTCAATGTAAGAACCAACTTAAAATTAGGACTTCAATCTTCTCACGAGATCCACCCTTCCACCCTGAGAAATTCAAAAATTCCTTTCTTCCATTCTCTTACGAGCCTCAGAGCCTCTGCTCTTCGCACTTTTGCTTCCACGCACTACACTCTTCACACATCACACATCCATCACCCCATTCTACCACCAACACAATATTGGCATCATTATATCTATTCGAACTCATACACCAAGCATTTGTTCTCAACCAAATCATATTCAACAAGTTGACTGCAGGTCCATCAATTCTCCTTTAAATCAAGGTACAAAATCCTCCATGAAAATTGGTCTTTAACTTCCTTTTGTTGCATGAAATTCCTTACACATGCCCTTTATTTTCAAGAGCCGTCTGATCTGATCCTTGAAAAAATCATGATCGTCAATTTGTTCTCTATCTAGCAAAAAAAACTAAATATCCTTGACGCACAACAACCGTCTGATTTAGATCACCAATCAATCTCCTCTGTTGATTGTTTCCTTGGTATTGGGATCATCAGGGTACCGAGAATACTCAACAACACTTTGGTGCATAGCAGTTGTTGGATCTTTCCTTGGATAGATCATGATCATTGATATATTCTCTCCTTACCACCAGGGTCGACAATCGTCATCGTTGGGATAACAAATGCATGGGTGTCAACTTTAGTTCTAATGGCTCTAGGGTCGATGATATGTTTCAACGTATCCAATGGTTCTCATTAAGTAGATTCAAAAGCATTGATTTCATTCATGCCTTGAGTTAACCAATGGCTAACACCTACCCTTTTATTTCCTCGTTAAATGATTAGGTGGGACCCACAAAGATCCACGACTGAGATTGTATTTCTCCAGTTCGCCAATCTACGGTCTATATTGCTCCTCGTCATAATTGTCATCATTGTAGCTATTGTTAGTATGGTTCACTATGATCATTACTTCTTTGACGATATGTTCCAATTGATCCTACAGTCCTCAGATTCTTAAATCAATGGTGTAGATTGCATCACTCATTCATCCTGCACAACAGATATCTCTTGAACCTTCACTACTCGTGATATGGTTAGGTGGGACCCATGATGATCTACAGTTGTCATTGCGTCATTCATTCTTTGATCAACGACTATCGTTGGCTGTTGGTGTCCTAGTCATCATCATTTGCTCAATCATACTTTGACACATGTCACCTTGGGACAATATGGTTGCCATCCTGACACCTTTAATGATCATCCATTATGCTTAATACCAAGCGCCTTGACCAAGGGCTAAGCGGTATCATCGACGGTGCTTTTATCAAGGGAAACCACACGTGGTTAAAATTTTCCGATGATATATCAAACTTGATGAAACTTTTGGTCCTGATAACTCTTCATATGACTAGGTGCTTAAGATATCATCATTATCGATGTATGTTTACTGTAGATTTCACTTCAATGTTGTTTCGTCAACAAACGTCTGATATCTACTAGCTACCTAGATCAATGGTTGAACAGTTTCAAGCTTATGTAGGCCCGCACTCAATACAACCAAGAACCAAGGACTGACAAGTGTCACTCCTCGGGACACGTTGGTTGCCACGTTGGCATCGTCGTCATATTATCTACTAGTTGTCACATTACATCATCATGACATAACCTTTCCTCCATGAAATAAATCATCATAGATCCAAGGGTTGAGTTAGACCCTATGATGGATCTACGGTTGTCGTCACACTTTATTATTCTTCATGGAACTCTCGTTGTTGTCAGCAATCCCTAAGTGGAGTTTGAGTCTCCAGTTTGGAAAGCCCCGACGATACAATTTCTTCGGTGTTCCCTTTCGGAATCCATCATCGATCTTCTCTTCCGGACAATCTTGACCGTTGATTTATTGAAGTTTTCCTTAGCTTTCGTCGTCATTGGGACCAAAAGGAATTGGATTTGGAGTCATCGATATGGCAAGCCCCAATGATATGATCTACGCTATCGATTTTATGAAATCTTTGCCACGATTAAATATAAACCTTCCATTCACTTAATCTGTAGAATTCTATACATGCCCAATTCGACTCTAGTTGGTTCTGGTTTACCCATGCAACAAATGGTTAATTCTTCTTCACTTTAGAAACCTTAATCTGGTTCAAATTCGTGGCAAGGATCTACACACGATCTCCTACCTCTCATCTTCATTCCTCTATCCATCCATGGTTTCGTGTTACAGGTTCTGGTTCTTACAGGTTTTGGTCTGATCCTTGGACCTGACTCATCAGCACAACACATCTTAACAATGATCTCCCCCTATCATTGACAACTATTAGTCTTCCTTTGGCATTAATGATAACATCATTTCAACAGAATATTTACAAGAAATGGAGGAGAAATAGGATCAATGAAACTTAAATTAATAAAGTAACTTTGGGATTATATTAGTGACTTTATGTAAGATAGGCAGGGGTCCCATTAAACTTATTAAAAACTTATGTCTCCCATCATTTCATGTACCTCTTGTAACTCCTATTAATATTCTCGAAAAAACCAATATAAAACCATATACACATCATGACCATAGCATATATGAAAACCATCGAGATATATTATTGTAACCTTGTCCCTCCATATATCAAAATAAACTTAATATATATAACCTATTCCTCATAAGTGTCATAAACATAATAAATTTTAATTCAAAACTTTAAATGTCAAATCCAGTCAAAATCAAGCACATATCATCAAACAAATCATAAACATAAAAACATCAATACTAAGATTATTTTCGAAACATGTCCACGTGTGAAATCTCCTTCCTATTATCTCCTTGTAACTTCTTAGTGTTTGTTGTGGAGTGTGAAAAAACAAACTTTGAAGACTAGGTACTAGAGTATTTATCCGTAGGTTTCTTTACTTTTTCATCTACTGGTAGATTCTGTGAAGAATAATTGATTTCAATGCATAGTTTTTTTTGAGTGAATTAATTGGAAAAAGTAACAATAGGGGCAATGATTAGCTTGGGTTTCTTTTTATGATTGTTGGGCCAACTTTCAATTCCAAAGGCAAGTCTATTTGGATTTTCCCCCCACCCATGATTGACAGGATTTGGTTGAGGATGCAAAGGAATGTTTTATGCTGGGATGAGATTGTAAATGGGCATTAGCATGGATGAATGATTGATGTAAAGCTTGTTGGCCACCCAAGAAAAGATTCCCCATTTGTACCAGTTGGTTAAATCCATCATAGTTTGCATCAAAGTGAACATAAAACCTTTTTCTCTTGTTCCTCCCTTCTTTCCAGTTAACATTAAGTCATCTTCCCTATCCTCTTCTAGATCCATGTGAACCTCTCCTAAAGAATTTCATCTAGCAATATGAATACAACAACATTATTTCCATTTTATAACCATTCAGATAAACACTCACTATTCATTGCATGTAAATAAAAAGGAATCTACTTCACCTAAAATTTATTAACATGGCAATTGATGACATATGGTATAGGCATGAAGAGTTTGGATGGGCGCATTTAAGCTTGAAAAATGCATGCTAATCAATCATATTTTATATGTCACGCGGACTTGTAATGACTATTGTTTTTACATCTAGCATATATTTTTTTATTCATAAGAATCATATTTGGTTAATGACAAGCATGACAATGGAGGATGATGGAAAGAATACCCCAAATGCCAATAACCAATATAATGTTTTTTTGTGCAAAATATAAACTTCATATGATAGAATTTTTTTAAAAGAAAATGATGTGTCATATCCTATTCCAAGTATGCAGAAAATGTAATATATGAAGTTGAAGGATTTGTTCAAAAATAAAAAGAGTTATTATGGGTGGGTGAATGCCATGATTTTACATCAATTCACCATTTGGATATTGTGAAACTAGCAAAAGAACAATGAAATAATCCATTCAAAAGTTGAGTTAAAAAAATAAGATTTCATAATAACCCATCTAACTACAACAAGAACAGAGTAGAAAAATACCTTGTTTCTAAGCACCAAAAAACCTAACCTAACCTAAGCTCAATGCATCCAATTCATTTTATCCCTTCTTGAATTATTTAGAACACATCCACTTCTCACAAATTCACATCGAGTTTTATTGTCTAGACACTGGGAACTTCGAGCTCCACTGTTTGTTTCTATTGCTAAGTGAATCGTCCAACAAACATTGAAATTGATACGCCCCTCTCTCATTAATTCCAACACACATTTCCATATTTGTTTTATGGTATGGGATTTTGCATTCTATGACTATTGTTCTCACATCAAATAGTTTTAAATATGATCGCAATTGTAGCTTCCAACGTATACCTTCTCAACGCCTCCATTATTATCATTCTCACACATTTATAAAAATATATATATAATTATAATGTGTTTTATAACATTTATTAAAATATATATATAATTATAATGTGTTTTATATCGTATGGTTCTCAAACTTCAAAGGTCAATCTCATGCGTTACGTTGATGTTTTATCTCATGAGCATAAAACCATATCATATATCTTTAAAACTTTGAGGTAAGATTTTTAACTTATGATGTAACCTTGTCTTCAAATGAATAAACTCAACTATTCCTTTAATATATAGGGAGTTCAACTTGTATCTATTGTATGCTTTTTATGTGAACCATGGAACAAGGCTTTTTCATTTTGAAAGCATGTTTTATCACTTACAAACCATAAAAAGAATTTTACTGCAACATTCATATCTTATCATCTGGTCAACTAGGTCAAGGAGATAACGTATCATTTGTGCAATGTAACAAACAAATCATAACATGAGTAATATAAATTATTCAAAAAGGTCACTTTTATGGGACCTCTGCCTATTTTTGTATTTATATAAATAATAATTAGGTAAGATAATGAGACAATATTTTGTTCGGAGACTTGCAACTTTTTGCAGACTTTTAAATCAATAGGGCCAAATTTTGGGTCAACACCAAGTAGTCTCATAACTTTTATCTCATAGCATTACATTATCACTTGGTATAAAAAGAATAAGCTAGTGATCTTTCATTCTTAGTAGTCAAAGGGATGAAAGTAAAGAGTATCCCATGCAGTTCAAAAAAGGAGGGTTAGACCGTTCTCGCCACTAGTGCTTTCGAGCTCTTAAAATTGCCTCAATGGAAGAAGGATACCTACAAAAAGGAAGAAGTCTAGGCTCCCCCAAGGGAATTTAGTTAGAATGGCCCAAACACAATAGTATTCCTATCGAGTCTAAGTTAATAATTACTTAAAACTAACACCTAATAAATTCCAATGGTTTTCTCAATCTTTTGCTACAAAGAAAAACCTTGTTTAAAAGGGGGGCCTGACTAGGATTCCCTCACTATGAATCATAATATATGTTAAACAAAAATGCTTAAAATAAAAACAAGATATTTGCACAATTGTGTCCCATGGTTTACAAAAATGAAATCTAAGTAAGTGTTAATGTAAAATAAACCAGAACTGAAATAATGCATTTCTAGGGATTTTCCCTACATTTTCTTGGTGTTTTTTTAAAGTAAAGTTTTGTTTGATTTTTGCACAAGCCCCTTTAGGGAAAACAAGATGACAAAAAAGTATTAATCAAAACACTAAATTCAAACATATTGTTCAACCATCCCTACTAAACTTTTTTTTTACCCAAACAGGTGTGATGTAAAAGAGGCCCAACCATCACCTAGTCGTAATTGTGTTATGCACCTTTTTCCCTTCAACTTGAGTTATCATGGTACCATGAATTTATGATAAAAGTAAGAATGAAACTATACTATAAAGCATAAAAAAAAATGAAGTCAAGTTACCATGTGCAAATAATCCTTAACTTGGTCCTAGGTTAGGTGGTTGAAATATATTAACAAGTGAATATATAAGTGATTGAATTTATGTTAAAAGTGAGAAAACAAGAATTAAAATTAACCATTGCAACTTGGAAACTATAAAATAGGTAAATAAAGAACAAATCGATGTGTTTTTACTTAGTTGTGAAGTGATTATTGGCATGGTTATTTGGAAGTTTTTTGTCTGTTGCTCTACTTGCTGCATTTCCTACAACAAGTTTTTGGGTGGTTCCCAAGCGCTTGGGAGAAGCAAAGAGGGAAACCAAGAGTTTACTTGCATGGGTTAGCAAATTTTTAGTGTTATAAGTAAAAATATGCAATGAATCTAAAGGAAAAACTACACACAAGTATTAAAATCACGGAGAAAAGAAGCATGGTTGTCATGAATCTAATAAACCAATAAGAGACTTGTTGATTTACCTATCCAAGGTAGAAATACAAAATAAGAGAAATAAACAAAAATAAGCATACAAATAAGGATAAAGAGTGGCACCCAATCCAACTACCAATACAAGAAAAGAGTTTAGGATTTCCTATGATCTTCCCAAACCATTTAGCCATCAACGAGATTCCATATTTTGTTTTCCCTTCTACAAACTTGCATTAAATAACGTGAAATTTATGAGTGTTTCTTACTTTCGTAGCCATTGGATAAATAGTAGAGAGTCTCCAAAAATCTGGTCTCAACCTCCCTTTTTACTAAAACCTTTTTCATTTTATTTCCTTGAAATTCATGCCATGACAAGAATTTAATGCACCTTGGTCCAAAATTTTAATTATTTTTCCCCTATAATTCTTGAGATCAGACCAAGACCATAGGAATATGGAATGAAACATGGTGAACATTGTTGGAAAGATATCAGGAAGCATTATTAAAAATTCCAACCAACAATATGATTTGACATTGGTAAGGGCCCATTTTTTACTAAGAACATATGATTATAAACACTAGTTTATCATTAGGGATTATAAATACCCTAGCTTTCAAACATTTCCATTTTTCCATATAGTGTCAGAACAAAACAATAAAGGCACATTTCTAAAGTTAACGATGAGAACTTTGATGCCATCAACACAAAAAATTGGTTCCCCATTGTTAACAACTAATTTACCTACCCAAAAGTTGCATATATCCCACCCTCGAAACTGGTTTAAAGACTTGTGAAGGATATAAATGATTCATTCAAGATTGCAATGAGTAAATGATATGTTTTTTTAAATATATTAAGGAGGGATATATCCCATAAACTCTAAATTTTTGTTTTGGTGTCCAATAATAGTACCTTTTAAACTCTTAACCTCTGCCACCAATTTGTGGCCCTAAAACTAACCATGATTTTGTGAAAAAATTGTTCTCAACAATCGAGAGTTGAAACTAGGAACATGATACACCATTGGAAATTTATTAGACAAATATACATCACTACAATGTTTTTTTCTCTTTCTAGGTCTAATTCGGAATGAAATATGATCACCAAAGTCACAACAAGGAATTTTGGCCCCTAGGAGATGTGCAACTTGAGCACTTTTTCAATTGGGCATATCAACTTGGAATTGAGAAATTGAGATCTCATTGTAAATATTGCCCTAATAAATATAGGGTACAATCATTGGATTTTCTAAAAATTCTACAAAATCTCCTTTATTATCTATGCAAGACCTATCTTACATGGATCCCACCTAGTGACCAATGAAAGGGGTCAATGTTGAAAATTTTGTAAATTGTATTCACTTTGGACAAAATCTTAGATGATCAACCTATACATGTAGTTTGATAATATAGGAAGGTTTTATAACTAAAAATTAAGTTGAAGATGACCTTCCTAAAGACAAAATATTGGGATCCTGAATTGAGCCAAACAAGGTTGAATTGGATCCAATTGTGTGCCAACAACATACAATTGGGCATTGTGGCCTCAATGGTTATCATGATCATTGAAGGATGGTGATAGTATGTTAGGGAAAACTATTAATTCGAAAATTAATTAGCAATATTGACCCAAACTTGATGTGTGAGACCTAACTAGTAGGAAACCAAAACATGGTATCCCATTTCGACCAAGTCCCAGTGAACTGATGATGAAAATCGATATTATTCTAGTCTCTAATTATTCATTATGCACATGAAATAACCATTCATTATGTCCCTCTATTGCTCTTTGATGGGGTGGGAACCACAATGACAATGACTCATATTGTATTCCTATCTAAAATTGGTCTTTGAAAGGTCAATCGAAGCAACTCTCCGACTATATTGCAATGGTGGACAAAGTAAAATACCATGTTGGACCCAAAATAAATTTTTGGGTCAATATTCTTGGATTCAAAGGGGAAATTTTTTACAAGGCATGTTGAACAATGGGATCACCTATGTGGTAGGCAAGAATACTTGATAAAATCTTTACTATTTCAAGTGACCAAGGTGGGTGAGGTGAGGTATATTTTACTATAATATAAGGTCCACTTTCACATCAGGGACAAATTGAAGAATGGAAAGTAGAAAAGAATAAGTATACAAAACCATTTTCTAATGAGACTCAAAGAAAGGAAGAAGTGGGATAATGACCTGAGTTTGTTGAACAATGTGGCCCAAATAACACGATTCTCTCACCTAATTTTTGTTTTTATGGTGAGAATTGAAACATAAGGTGAGACTTGGCTCAATACAAAGTCTCATGCATACTATCAATTCTCAACATAAAAATAAATAGTCGATAGTCATTTGCAAGCAATACATGACAAGGAAACTATCAATCAAACCAATCAATCAAGGGAGAAAACAAATATCAATATATATAGCATGTGCTTAAACATCTCAAAACTCTCAAGTGATTATTCTCTATAGGCGAATAAAGGTGTTTGGAATTATTAGATCGTGGGTTTGAGAAAAGGATAGTTGTAATCATGCAACCATATTATTCATAATGCCATCAAGCTTAGGTTTACTAGGAAAAATTTATGATAATTCCTTATTCTTTATCATATAGAATCCAACCTAATGCTAGCCAAACTCAGTCATATTCATGGTGATATCAATCAACAGTTGAATTTTGGAAAGGCAACAATCAAAGGCTTTCTAGGAATTCCTACATTTGAATCAACAATCCAAGGAGACACAAGAAGAATGGTGGAAAACGGATAAGCCTTAACACACAACATATCCATACCAAGGATATAAATATATAGTACATGGATGTAACCACCTCTAGATCTATATTTTCTCTCGCACTGACAACTCATCAATGGATAAGGGTAACACCTCATCAAGAGATAAGGATAAAAATTCATAAAGATATGATCTAGAACTTTGTGATTGTGAAGAGACTCACAAATTAACAATCTACCCTATAATCATAAGTCTGGTCAATTATACCAACAAGGCAACATGAACTAGTGAATAAACCGGTAACATATCTAATTCTTCAATTTGAAACTCTTGAGTAGAGCTTCGATGAAGATCTGCCTAAAAAATAGTCCGCTATGGATGTTGAAAACTCATGTCATCTAGAAAATCCCATTGCTTAAACATGTGAGCCACAATGTCTGTAATTTTCCACTAATGTGAACTCCAATATATGATGAGACTGAATCATGGGAAATGAATCAACTTCAATTCTGACACAACCCTAAAAATCCCTAGCAACCCAATCAAATGCCAAACAACAATGTTAGGTCTAATGACCATCTAGGTGAACAAAGTGTGCACAATACTAGACTCTGGAAATGACACACAAATAGTGTCAATAAACATCCCAATCTTGTATCATGTGTGTGAACCAACTATAAGATATTGAACCATAGTTTTGTCAAATAATTGATGACTGGTAAACCAGTTGTTCTACTAGAACTACTCAAATATTGAATCAATCATGATGTTGAGATAAAACTTGAACAATCAATATATGTCACATAAAAAGACAACAAGTGTTATAAACCTCAAAGTGCCCAAAGTAGTAATTTATCACAAGTGATAAAATATTTTCAATGTTGGTGTTGTTGGTGTTGTTGGTGTTGTCGTTGTTGTTGTCATCACACTCTTTTGGCATTTTGTTTGTTGTTGTCGAAGCTTGAAGTATGGAAATCATCATCAATATTCCCCCCTTTATCAACTTAAAAGTGAAACATCATGGGATTTCATGTGAGTTACCTAGAACCAATTCATCACTATATATGGTAGTTTTGGTTTACCACTAACCTTTTTCACTTTATCAATGTATGTGGTGGTTTTGGTTGACCACTAGCCATTTTCACTTCTTAAATGTATTTTACCCCTTTAAGGTGCAAGAGAGTTCCATTTTCTCTTTATAAATGTACTCCCCCTTTAAGGTGTAAGAGAGTATTGTTTTCACTTATTTAGTTAATTCCCCTTATTAAGGTGCAAGAGAGAACCATTTTGGAGTCATGGAATCAATTTTCAATTTTTAGAATTGGGCTCCAATCATGCCCAAAATTTTCATTTGTAACAATTGATTCGGAGTCATCTACTTGTGTAACTTCTCCATTCAAATATGTATTTTCCTGTGTTTGAACTCAATGGTGAGACTTATCCAAAATATTTTCTTCTAAATATCATTGTCAAGAGCTCATCCAACCATAATGAACCATTTGTTTATTAACCTTCTTATTATTCCAATATTTTTCTAAAAGATGATTTGTCTTCCCATAATGAAGACAAGGATGGAGATCAAATAAATTTGTCTCGATATGGCCAACTCGATGATAGTGCTATAACTCGTCAAGAATTTCATCAATTTACATCAACTTTATCAACAACATTATCAACTTCTTGAACATTTAAACGTTTTCCCTTCAAATCTTCAACACTCACAAATTGAACTAGTTTGGGGTAGTCTAGAATACAAAAATTGAGATATTTTTCATATCATAATCCTTCTATGTTCCTTTTGAATTTTAACTCTTCCCAAGTTCTAATACAATTATTTATAGTGGATTGATTACAAAATTGTTTATAAATTGTTGTACTTTGTTTCCTCTCATAATCTACATATTGAGGAATATCAATTTCAAACAAGGATTATTTTGAACAAGGACCAATCCGGATTTATGAGCGGAACGAAATGAAAACACAGATCTATAATATTAACATAGAGACACAGTGAATAATAACAGAGATACAGTAAAATTTGACTTCTATTAAATAAGAAATATGATGAAACTATAAAATGCAGACTGAAACAAGCTTGCTAGAATGGTGGCAGCTTATCTCTGAGAAGAGATGTGACGGCTACGCTCATTCGCAAGAAGATGAGTAGAATGAGGCTCCCAAGGCCTTTTTTACATCAAACATGAATTCAAAAACCCTGGACATCCAAAAACTTAACCCTAAGAGATGAAGAGCCAAAAGTCATGTGGGCCTCATTGGGTAAGTTGGTACTTCAACTTCTCATGGTCATAACTTTTTCATATGATCTACATTTTAGGCGCACGATATCCCGTTGGAAAGGTATCGATGAGGAATACACATTATTCCATCACACTCTAACTTCGTTTTTAGTGTGACTATGGCGGGCCCAAAAAAATGTTGTTTAGGGCCTCAAAACAGCCTTGGAAGTTTAGGACCCGAAAAGCTAGAAAAGAACCGCCAAGATGAAAATTGAAACTACCAATATGACATTTGTATGTGAGTCAGCTGGAATAGGTGGGTGGCCACCAATATCCACTTGGATCAATCCTCCCCCCTTAGGAAGAAATTTTCTCCATTACGTTGATTTCCCCCATCATATGAAGAATTTTTTGTTGAATTTGGCCTTGAGTAAGCCACTTGCCTGGGTGAAGGAGTTTCCCTGCTTTAACAACACAATAAAGACAAAACTTATGTTGGTGAGTGCCCTTGACCTGTGTGTCCATGATCTGATCAGTGGATGCATGTTCCATGCATTCAGGGTTGAGATTTTCCGGTGTCAACTATTATGCTACCTCAGAGGTGTCCATTAATGGTGGAAAGTATGCTCGAAGGAGGTCCACTTTAAACACTGGGTGCAATCCAAAGAAGGGGGGAATGTTGAGATAAAAAATAATTTTCACCCACAACCTTGGTGATGGTATAAGGTCCATAGCGGAGTGGATGAAGCTTCGGATGGGTTCATGTAAGGTGTTCTTTCTGCAAGTGCAACCAAAATTTATCTCCCACCTTAAACTTGTGTGGCACCCGGTGTTGATCATGGCGTTGCTTGTGCTTGGCATCAGACTTCTGCAAAATATCTTGAACCTTTTGGCAGATGTGTTGGATTCATTCAATGAAGCGGGTGGATTTTTCGACTTCAGTTTGTGCATGCAATGATTATGCTTGTGTGGATGCAAGGGGTAGTGCAACATCCATGGAACCCAATGGTTGAAATCCCAACCCCACCTGAAAGGGGTTCTGGCTGGTTGATCTATGTATGGCTTTGTTGTAACTGCGTTGAACATAGGGAAGACTCTCATCCCATGTGCATGGATACTTGGAATTGTACATGCGCAAAATATTCATGATCATCATGTTGACGACCTCGGTTTGGCCATTTGTTTGGGGTGGAAGGTCATGGATTTGGTGAGCTTGGTGTCCAGTCGTGACCCGAGGCTCGACTAGAATTTTTTGAGTAACTGGTTGTCCTAATAAGAGATGATGGTTTGTGGTATCCCAAAATGTACCCACACTCGTTAGGAAAAAGATCTTGGCAGTGGCCTCTATTGTGATTCTCTTCTTGCAGGAGACCATAATCGCCATCTTGGAAAATCGATCAACAACCATGAAAACACAATCATTTCCCTACTTGTTTGAAGGAAGGTCTGACATGTAGTCCATCGAGATGGAATCCCAGGGCCTATCAGGAGTAGGTAGAGAGGTGTACATGCATTGTTTCTTAATGGTCGGTTTGGAAATGGCACAGGGAGTGCAGGACCTAATATACTTGATGACATCATGTTGGCATTTCGACCAATAGAAATGGTGTTGCAACACTTCCATTATCTTCTCTATGCCGAAGTGCCCTACCACCCAACTATAGTGAGATTCCCCAATCATCTTCACTCACTCTCTTAATGGAACTCAAAGATGGCCCAAATGGCACAACAACTCGTGCTACAGATGAAAATCAATGATAGTTGCGTTTGTGCCCAGCATCTGGTAGGTAGTAGCGAAGTCAAGATCTCACTCATAGAGTTGGGGCCATCCGAAGGTCTCATGTCAGCAGGAGTGTAACACTGCGGTTAGTGCAGCAATTGGAGGTTGACTGAGGAAGTCAGCGACGCGGTTGGTGCTCCATGTCTTATACTTGATGTTGAGATGGAACTGCTACAAGTATAAGGACCACTTCTAATGGTGATCATTCTGCAATTTTCCTTGTGTCTACATGAACAGTAGAGGCTTATGATCAGTGTGGATGATTGTCTCATTCCCGAGAAAGTAATTCCTCCATTGGTGGAAATCTTGTACAATGCAGTACATTTCTTTGTCTTAAGTGGGGTACTTATGGACAATATCTGATAGTGTATCGCTATGATAGGCCACGAGATGTCCATGTTGAGTGAGAAATGCACCCACAGCATAGTTTGAAGCATCTGTCTCAATCTCAAATGACTATTGCAGGTCATGTAATGAGAGCACCAAGGCTAAGTACAAGTGTTGCTTCAAATCATTGAATGTTTTCTTTTGCGACTGGCCCCACGTGAATTTTGCCTTGCCACCACCCCTGGTCACTTGGATAAGGGTCCATGTAATGTGGGAGAATCCCAACATGAACCTGCAATAGAAATTGGAAATGCCTAAGAAGCTCTGGAGCTTGGTGAGTGTAGTCGGGATTGGCTAGTCACAGGTGACCTATATTTTGGTTGGATCCACATGCACCCCATGCTCATCAACAATGTAGCCTAAGTACTAAACCTTGTTAATGTCGAAGGAGAATTTTTCCAAATTTGCATATAGCTTGTGTTGTCGCAGAGTGTGCAGAACCTATTGAATGTGATGCAATTGTTCCACCCAATTCTTGTTGAATATGAGGATGTCATCCAAATACACTACAACAAAAGAATTGGTGAAAGGTCGTAATATATCGTCCATCATCCTCATGAAAGTTGTTGGGGCATTTTTCAAGCCAAAGGGTGTGACCAACCATTGAAAAGGACCTTCTTTGGACTTGAATGTAGTCTTCCATACATCAGTCTGCTCTATTGGGAACTGGTGGTAGCCGGAATTCAGATCAATCTTACTGAAGTATTTTTCCCCCTTGAGTTGGTCAAGGAGATCATCAATTCGGGGAATTGGGTATTGATTCTTGACTGTGATTTTGGTTGGATCCACATGCACCCCATGCTCATCAACAATGTAGCCTAGGTACTAAACCTTGTTAATGCCAAAGGAGAATTTTTCCAAATTTTCATATAGCTTGTGTTGTCGCAGAGTGTGCAGAACCTATTGAATGTGATGCAATTGTTCCACCCAATTCTTGTTGAATATGAGGATGTCATCCAAATACACTAAAACAAAAGAATTGGTGAAAGGTCATAATATATCGTCCATCATCCTCATGAAAGTTGTTGGGGCATTTGTCAAGCCAAAGGGTGTGACCAACCATTGAAAAGGACCTTCTTTGGACTTGAATGTAGTCTTCCATACATCAGTCTTCTCTATTGGGAATTGGTGGTAGCCGGACTTCAGATCAATCTTATTGAAGTATTTGTCCCCCTTGAGTTGGTCAAGGAGATCATCAATTCGGGGAATTGGGTATTGATTCTTGACTGTGATTTTATTTAAGGCCTAGTAATCAATGCAGAGTCGCCAGAACCCATCTTTATTCTGCACAAGCTCGATTGGGCTTCCACAAGGTGATGATCTTGGGAGGATGTGCCCCTTTTTGAGCATCTCTTAGATCTGGCACTTGATTTGCTCATTTTCTAATAGAAAGTGGCGATAGACTTTGTCATTAGGTAGCAGTGCGTCGGGATCAAATCGATTGAGTGCTTGAAATCATAGTGCAAAGGTACCCCAATGGGTGAGGAGAAGAAGTCTTTGTATTCTTCCACGACCTTATCCACTTGCTTATGATGTGTGGAGAGACTTATCGCGGAGGCCATGGATGTGGTTGCAAACTTCCACTCACTCTGAGCACGAATCACAAAGAAGACAAAATTCTCGGTATGAGAGATAACCTTCTTGTATTGCTTGGCATAGATCAAGGAAATGGTAGTAGATGGGACTACCTATGACATCTTGTATAATTTCATGTCCAAAGAAATAATAACACTATGAGGCCTAGGCTCATATACAGCATGACGTTTCCATAAATAAGGTTGGCCTAAAATAACATCACAAACTTCAAGGGGGGCAACATCACACAATACATCATCTTTGAAGGGCTCGATGGCATAGGCTAGACGGCACTGTAGGCTGATGTGAAGAGTGCTCCCTTGGCGGAGCCATCCGATGGTGTACGGTTGTGAGTGTGGTGATGTCGACAAAGCCAACTACTTGATGACCTCTACTAATATGAGGTTCTTCTGGATATCACTATCAATGATGAAGTGTAGCAGAGTACCCTTCACCCACATATATGAATGAAAGAGGTGCTCACCTTCCTTTGGTTCATCAAGTTCATTGGGTTGGACCTTGGTAGTGGTAGCAACAGTGGCACTAGGTTATGCATTAATGATCCATCGCCCTTTTACTAGTTCTGACTCAAAGTCAGAGCCTACATATGATTCATAGTCTTTCACCTCAGCCACCAATGACTCCTTTGAGTGGCATTTATCGGTGTTATGCCAGGGGCTCTTATGGAATTTTCACTATTTCTCAGTGTATTTATTTGTCTTTCCATTGTCCTTCTTTATTTGCAGTTTGGACTGGTTGTCCTAAGGCTGCCCATACTTGCTCTGCCCTTTGTTCTATGAATTGGGGCCTCCTTTTCTCTGCTTCTGCTATGAGGGGTTGGCAGACCCAAACTATTGTGTCTTCTATTTAAGCTTCTACTCGATTTTGACATCATATCGATAGGTCGTGCCCAAGGATGAAATGTCTAGAAACTCCATTTTTTTTTATGTATCTATGCAGACTATCACGGTACTTGACCACCAGATATCGCTCAGAGTCTTTGATACCCAAATTGGTGCACAAGGTATCATGGAATACATTGGTGAACTATGGCGTTGTTTGGTCCCTTTCCTACCGCAGTGTGGTCCATCTTGTATGCAAGTCATCATAACTTCCAATAGGGTAGTATTGTTCCTTAATAGCATCCCTGAAGGAACCCAAAGTGGGTGAAACTAAATATAATGTAGATCCCTCTATTTCCTTTTGCTCACAGAAAGTCTCCCACCAATATTTGACATGGGGGATGGCCTTGAGGAGCACAAATGTAATCTTTTCTCTATCGAAAAAGTTGTGGACAGAAAAATACCCTTCTAGAAGGTTTAACCATTTATCTATGGCATCTGCATCTATTTTACCTTCAAATATAGGAATATCAAAAATGGTATGTACCTTGAGGTGGGTGGCACCTCCTCTTGAAGTAGATGTGTCACTTGTCGGGAGCCATCGAAGGATTTGTGCAAAGTTGTCCATCATCTCATTCCTCTATCGCTCAATGGCTTCCTCGAGCAACATTTTGAAAGGATCTCCTATCTTGTCGTTTTTCTTTTCTCCCACAATGGAAGGTTTCTTGGGCGTGTGAGAGAAGTTTTCCTTGAGAGAAACAAGCTCAAGACCCAACTCTATATACCATAACCTCATCGAGGACATGCACTAAAAATGACAAGGAGAAAACTGCTCTGATACCACTAATCTGAATTTATGAGCGGAACAAAATGAAAACACAGCTCTATAATATTAACATAGAGATAGTGAATAATAACAAATATATAGTAAAACTTGACTTCTATTAAATAAGAAATATGCTGAAATTATAAATTGTAGACTGAAACAAGCTTGTTAGAATGGTGGCAGCTTATCTCTGAGAAGAGATGTGATGGCTACGCTCATTCACAATAAGATGAGTACAATGAGGATCACAAGGCCTTTTTTACATCAAACATAAATTCCAAAACCCTATATATCCAAAAACCTAACCCTAGGAGATGAAGCGCCAAAAGTCATGTGGGCCCCGTTGGGGTAAGTTGGTGCATCAACTTCTCAGGGTCGTAACTTTTGCATACGATCTCCATTTTAGGCGCACGATAGTCCGTTGGAAAGGTCAATCTGAGGACTAAACATTATGTCATCACACATTGACTTTGTCTATAGTGTGATTGTGGTGGGCCCAAAAAACATTGTTTAGGGCCTCAAAACGGCACTGGAAGTTTAGGACCTGAAAAGCTAGAAAAAAACTATCAAGATGACATTTGTATGTGAGCTAGTTGGAATAGGTGGGTGCCCACCGATATCCACCTAGATCAAGAACTTATTCATAATTTTTAATTCCTAATGATTCTTTAGTGTGCTTAACTTGTTATTCAAGAGTTTGGATTGAATTTGTAGCGCGTCCAACTTTGTCTACATGACTCAGAAACAAAGAATATTTTCCAAAGTTCTTTTATGCGTTGTGACGGAAGTGTCTCCCACTGTATCAATCAATGTTTATAACAAAAAAAACAATTATGTGATTCTGGCCATCAATTGTGTCATGCGTGTTTTCCTTTATATCATGCCAGCGTGTACATGTCTTTCTTTTATATCTCACTCACTTGCACTTGTTTTGTTTTTATGTCACACTCATTTTCACTTGTTTCTAACCTTAAGGTGTTATGTACTAACTATCGTTCACCCCAAAGTGTTTTGGTACAATGATTTGGCTTTGATGAAACTCACTTGAAGACTAGAATGGAAAGAATGACCTTTTTATTTAATTTCAATCAAGTCTTTATGACAATTTTCGAAATTGATTTTTGAATTGAAAACCCCCAATCGTTTATTGCAACTCCACCTTTTGAACTCTTAAAATATGGACTCAAATTGCTCAATTCAATGACTCAAAGAACTATTGACCCAAAGAGTATTGAGAATTTACAATGTAATTGCATCCAATGACTTAAAATACAATTGCATCAAATATTTGGAAATGACACACGATCATTTTCCAATTTACGAAGATGGTAAGTTTAAGAGGACTTCAAAAAACTTAATTTTGAAATCACCATTGTAGTGTATGCACTTCATAAGCACGTGATTATTTCAATTTATGTGCTTATTTTGTTTATCAAATTAGAAATGAGTATCAAATACCCCTTATTCCAATTTCGAGACAAGTCTAAGACACATCCACCACCAAAAAAGATCTTTGTATTATATTTTATACAACTAGCTCTTAGCACTTTAAGAGAAATTCTATTTTCAATAAGAGTTTATTTGTTGTTTTTGAATCTCATACATATTGAAGATATATTCATATATAACCAAAAATCTTACAAAAAAAATTCCTCAAAGGCAAAACATAAAATCCTTTTATAAAATTAAGCAACAACAATTTGTTTACAACATATATACAAAATAACATTTTTCACATAATATTTATAAACTCTTGAAAACAACAATTGTGTAAGGAAAAACATAAAATCCTTTTATAAAATTAAGCAACAACAATTTGCTTACAACATATAGCATTGAGAAAATGATAAATGGAGGGTGGAAAGCTTATCATTGGCTTGAAAATAATTGTAAATTAGAAAACCTTTGGATATAGGATAAGAAAAAACTCCTCTTTGAAACTCTTGTCACTCCTGTTATCTTGTATGGATGTGAAATTTGGGGATGCAGTGTCTCTTGAGAATGCTAGAGAAAGATAGAGTAGATCCAAAAGAATTTTATAACTTATAATCTCAAAATTAACGGCAACACACCCTATCCTATCCTCCTCATCGAAGTGAGTCTTTCCTCCATTGAGAGGACAGCTATGATTAGGTATTTAATGTACAAGAACAAGATAAACAACATGAATAACAAGAGGCTCCTCAAAATTGCTTCAGAATCTAGCCAAAATCACCAATGGCTCAAGTGGGGATGGCATAATGATGCCAAGTTTTGGCTAAATCATTGGGGAATAAAAGAAGTTATTCTGCAAAATCTCAATGATATAAAAAATATTGTACAAGCTAAATTTAAGGAGAATCTATGGTGCGATAAAGAATTAGAGGATAAAAGAAAATTAAGATATTATAAGGAGATGGTTAACCCTAAACTTGAAGATCAAAAGCATCTCTTTGTTTCGACTAGCGTAAAGAAGAGAATCAACATTTCTAAAATAAGAACTAATTCTCATGACTTGCATAGTGAAATTGGGTGTTGGACAATCCCCAAAACACCATGGCAAGAAAGAACCGGTCAACTTTGTGACACTAAGAGGGTTGAAGATGAAAAGCACTTTCTCTTAGAATGCACTGCATATACCCAAATTAGATCTCAATTTCCAAATATTTGTCACAATATCGATCTTCCTAACCTTCTAAGTTTCAAAACTTTAATGATCTTGGAACCTTCTATTAATGCTTTTCAAACATCAAAATAACATTTTAATGAAATCCAAGTAATCTTTTGTTTTTTAAGGTCAGATAAATCAATTTTGATGTGAGTGGACGTTAACCACCATCATCATCGTCATATACAAAATAACGTTTGTTCACATAATATTTCTAAACTCTTACAAACAACAATGATTTTTTCAAAAGTTTTCAGATGTTTTTTTATGTTTTTTTTTCATTTTACTTTTTACCTTAAAGATGATCAAAATTTCTACAACCCATCCTTTCTTCAAAAATTAAAAAACCTTGGATCGCTCATCTTCTTTTGACTTGTAGTTAGAATTCATTATAAAAACTAATACCTCAGTCCTTAGTTCATGCATTTGGATATAAATTGTTAAGTAAAATTGGTATACCTTATTGAACTTAACTGTTTAAGTAAAATAAAATGGCCTTGTTTAAATATTTCAATAATTTTTGGTCTGATTTCAGTAAAAATTATCTAAAATATATCAGTAAAAACTCTAAAAAAAATCTAATGTTTAAACTAAGCAAAATAAAATTTGTATACCTCATTTTTAATTATGCTTAGTAGAGCTAATAATTTCATCATCTTGTCTACAATCGTAGGAACTAGATTGGTCTCAACACTGGTAGCTTCTTGCTTTGCAACTGCAAATGGTTGCTTGATATCCTGGATGCATGGGAGAAAATCCACCTCGATGCCAGTAAACCGCTGGCCCAAGTTCGAAGCCGACGACCATTCAGCATTGGTGTATTTGTTGATCCCTGGATTGTGCAGATTTGATCTTTAAATTGATCTTTAAACTCAATTCATGGAATCTTTTTATTTGTAGATCCCTGGATCGTTGATGGAGGAAAAGTTGAATACATTTCAGATCATTACATATTTGTGACATGGATTGATCTGGAGACTGATTTTAATGTTGAACTCATTATTTGTTGCACCATCCAATGTTTGACTTTGCAAGGTAATGTGCAAGTCTTTCTTTGCTGACAACCTGAGCATAGATCCATCATAATACGAGTCATGCAGATCAGATGAAAGGAAAAATCCAGCTTAACGTACCAATGAATAAATGCCAGTAATAGGAAAGACAGAGGTATGGTTGGATCGATAGTTGGTCTCAAGCTTGGATATGATCTCAACAAATCGATTGATTTTGACAATGGATCTTGATCTATGTCGATTTCTATTCACAATGGATTTGATTTGATCACCATAAGAAGTTCTCATAAGCCTCAACATACAATATATTCATATCAAGGAAATTGTTGGAATTCCATATTTGAGTGATTGATTCTGTGTAATTCAAGTGTCCTAGGGGTTTTTCAGGGTGTTCAATCTATTTATGCATTCAAAAATGCAATTTAAATAACAGAAAATTGTAATTTCACAAATATCTGTTTGACATGATTCCGATAAAAAAATTCAAAAAGTCGAATGTAACCACTTCTAGATATAATTTATTATTATACTAACAACTCATCAATAGGTAAGGATAACACTTCATCAAGAATTGAAGATAACAATTCATAAAAATGTCATTTACTACTTTGTGAATCACAAACTAACAAGACTTACTAGAGATCACAAAGTCAAGTGAGTAAGAGCTTAACATTTTGATTGGTAGACAAATCTTTGTCTAAGTGTTAGGTTGTTTTTTTTTCATGGATATTGTGTGTTCCTTTATATTAGCCATGTTATTATCTTGTCAACTTTATAGTTTTTTTCGTTGAGACTTTGTTTGAAATTTGTAGTTTATGAGCTAATTGAGTTTCAGTTGATAATAGATATAGGCTATAAAGCTTAGATATCTACTTTTTATAAAGTTTTTGTTTGTATTAGAGAAATAGTTTCACTACTTTTCTCTTTGGTTTTAGTGTCAACATACACTGCATTAAATGTAATTTCAGTGTTTCTTATCAAAATAAAATAAATTACAACTTTTTTCTTTAAAAAAAATAATTTAGAACTTGTTAAATAAAAGTAACTAAGTGTTTGTTAATTTTTAGAATGGTATTAGTGATTGTTGATCACAATTACCCTCATTTCACATGTTAGACTTGATTCTATGGTTACTTGTCTAGGGTTAAGAGGTAGTGGCATAATGTTGTTAGGTTAGATATCACCAAGAGGGGTTGGTTAGCTAGGTAGTTGGTTGTTTTGTCTTTGATGATAATATGTTGATTTCATCTTATTAATGGTTGTTTCTCGTTTATTTTGTGTGATATTCTATGTGGTTCATCGATTCAGGGAAAAGTCATTCTTAGATCCAATTAGTGGCTAGAAGGTTCAGGAAGATCCTAGGACAATGTGAAATATCTTCTTGTAACATTGGTTGGATTGGGTGACCCTCTTTCTCTTTCTTTATATGTTTTTTTGGTTGTTTTTTCTTCATTTTGTATTTCTTCTCCAAATAAGTAAATCAACATGTATTTTATTGGTTTATTGGATTCAATACATTCATACTTCTTTGATAATACTAATACTTTGTATGTAGTTGTTTATTTAAATTCATTGTGTATTTTCACTGATAACACCAAAAATTTACCTAACATGTACAACAATACTATCAATTTCTCTCTCTGCTTCTCCCAAGTGGTTGGAAACCACCAAAATACATGTTTTAGGAAAAGGAACCATAGGGAAATGGGAAGAAAAAAAATTGAACCATGTGTAAACCCCTAATAGTCATGTGAAGACATATGAAGTTGTTATTTATTTACCTCTTTTATAGTTACCAAGTTTGAGTGGTTAATTGTAGTTCTTATTTTCACATTTTTCATACAAATTCAATCACTTGTATATTCTTATTTTGGCAACTCAACCAAGGACCAAGTTAAGGCTTCTTTGCACATGATGACTATGTGGCTTGTCAAGAAAGTTGACTTCATTTCTATGGGATATGTAGTCTACTTTCATTTTGACTTGTATTATAAATTCATATCACCATGATAACCTAAGTCGAAAGCAAAAAGGTGCATAACACAATGATTAGGTGATGGTTGGGTTTCCCTTCCATCACACCTGTTAGAATTAAAATCATTTAATTAACTCTTTATTTTTAACATGTTGCTACTAAAATGGGCCCGCATAAAAATAAAACAAAACTTTGTACCAAGAAATTATAGGGAAAATTCTCGAAAACATATTATTTGAGCTCCTGTTTATTTTACTTCAGCATTTAGTTGGATTTCATTTCTATTAAAAAGGGAACATGAATGTCAAATAAACACATTGTCAATCAACATGGGTGACTTCCCAATTTTTAGCTCAAGCATTGTCATTTAATTGATACTAGGAATCAAAGCCATGGAATCCTTTTCAAGGACCCCTTGTAGATAAGTTTTTTTTTTAATCAAAAGAGTGACAAAATTGTTGTAATTAGTCTCTTTCTTGGAAACCAATTGGAAGTAATGATTAATTTAGCCTCTGTCATAATACTACTTTGTTTGGGTAAGTTAATCTAGACTCCCTCAAGGGATTTTTGGACTGCTTCCTTTTCACTAGTATCATTCTTAATTGAGGAGTTAACCTCTCCTTCTCTAAAATAGTTGGAGTACTTTTTACTTTCAACTCTTTGATTACTTGAAACAAAAGGTCACAAATTTACTCTTTATATACCAAGCTACTAGTCTTCAACAAAAATCCCATAACTATGTTGTATATTTGATTTTCTACTACTTTTATTTATCAAAAAAATGAGGGAAAGTAAGATTTTTTCCATTAAAATATATGCTAGACGATACACAAGTATGAAAAAATCACCATTATCTACGATGTTCTGTACTAAGAACAGTGTGGCTTACTCAAAATAAAGCAATATACAAGTTGTTGTTACAAATCATGTCCATACATATTACAAAATCAAAGGGACCTATGAAAACTTTGAAAATCCTAAAAAGAGGCAAAGAGTATAGTGAGGAATATGTCGAATATTCCAAGTGGGGCATGTGGCTTCTTTGATGGTGCTTCAAACAGGGACCGAAAAACATGTGGAGTTGGAGGAATTATCTTAAACAATGATAATCATAAAAGCATGTTCGAGTGTATCTTGGACAAGGAATCAACAATTTTGCTAAAACAAACACTATAACCGTCCTAATGACAGTAGTCAAGGAAGAAGGCATTAATGAAATTAACATTCAATTAGGGGAAATTTGAGGTCTAAAATGGGCCTCCTAAGGAAAATAATAAAATAAGAGTTATGAATTTTCAAAGGGAAAGAAAGAAAAATACATTTTTTAATCATATTTTTTACTTATCTCATTTTAGGTTTACTAAAATTTCAAGTTTAGGCACTCATTGGATGTGGAATTAAATTCTGCATCCAAGTGTAGGAACTTGTTGGATGCATAATTAAATTTTGCGTCCAATGAATACTTTTGATAGACCCACGGTGAGAGAAACTAGAAATACATGAAAAAAGGAAGAGTACCCACTATGCATACTTTTGATAAACCTACGGTGAGATAAACTGGAAATACATGAAAAAACATCTTTCTTTTCAAGAAACATGTTTTCTCACTATGGGTCTATCAAAAGTATATGTGGAATTTAATTTCACGTCTCATGAGTGCCTACACTTGAAATTTGAGTAAACCTATAAGGATTTAAGTTGAAAATATGATTTAAAAAAGTAATTTTATTCCTTTCCCTCCAAAACTATTTACCCTTATGGTTGACATCATCATCTTCAATCATATTAGTTCTTCTAAGTTGATTTTGATAGTACATTGTTTGTTTTGAGGTCCATTTTTTACCTCAAAATTCCCCTAATTAGTATGGTGATTTCAAGTTGTTAGTGGACATATTCCCTAAATAGTTTGCATCAGTTCACCAATTAAACAGCTTGCATCATTTTGACAAAAATGACTATTTTATTTTTCATATCAAGTATTTTCGGGATCGAAAATATGTAAAACCTACCAAAAAAAAATAGTGATTACCAAATGAAAAGGATGTTAATGCAAATCCTTTCACGTAATTAGTCACTTGAATGTTCATTTTGAGCAAAATCCCCCACACTAAACACATCTTCCCATATCCACCTATTACTAGTCATTAATTTATCCTTGCTTGACTCAAAAATATCCTTACATGTTGTTTACTCTTTTCAATGCATCATTGTCATTGTTTGATCTTTTATCAAATCTAGCATTTGGAATTTACATCTCACTCATATATTAAAATATATGTATTGCGAAGGCTTCACCATTTTTTCACTTGCTCATCCTTGGTTCAATTACCAAATTGCACATAGTTGAAATCAATGATGGTTCTCAATGGTGATACAAAAAAGTCCACACCAATTATTTACTCATCAATGGTGAAGTGGTTTCTTTTCAACCATTTTACAAGTATTTCTATTGTTCATCAATAAATCCTCCTGAAACCACTACTATAAATCTATAATTTTATGTTGACTACTTTTATGTTATTTCTACTCTGTTGAAAATGATTTGTTGTTTCTCACACAAACATATTCAACTGCTCTATTAGCGGTGATTTCATTATCCAAGGGTCCAAAACAATATCATCGCATCATTATGGTTTCTCGATTCAATTTAATGCATGCCTCACAATCTTCTATCATATGGCTTTGGTATATTATTCAAAGTTATTGTGTATACACCAGGATGGCATTTTCTATCCTCTATTGCTTATACATGATTGAAATGTTGTTCCAACTAAGACAAAATCTTCATAGTCGAACTGATTATCTTCCATGGTAAACAATAGTAAGTGATTCACTTTGTTCATGTACATCCCTTATATTTAATAACCTATACATTTTTGTTGTCATAATACATGCATCATATGTGACAGATCACTTCATATTTGTATATATGTTGAGTCATATTCATACATATCAAGTGCTAGGACAATGTCATCAAATATCAATGAAATGCAACGATGATACTATATGGGTTTATCTAAACAATTTATTTTTTACAAAGGTTTCATATTCAACATCATCATTACAATTTAGTTAGATAAAATTATGGTTGTGGTTATGTTCAATTTAATACATTGAAGCTTCCACGATTCAATGTGTTTATGTGCTCAAGTTCATCTTTGCTTATGCCACTCCTATAGATCATTTACTATGTGATGACACTTACCTTGATGCATTTGAGGTCTTATGAGTTGCCCTACTATTTGTATCAACTTTTGTTATATCAAAGACACTTGGAATTGTTGAGCACACACTTATACTAAGGGGGGTGAATTAGTATAAGACAATTCTTTTACTTTTTCAAACATTCATTAGGCATAAGAAAAAATAGCATATGAGATCTATTAACTACAAAACATGGAACACAAGATTTATGTGGAAACCTTTTTGGAAGAAAACCACATCTTTTTATAATTCTTGGTAGGCATCAACCTATTGTAACAAATATTTGTAGACACCAACCTACTCGAAACATTGATCCCCACTAGTACAAATCCTGGTAGGCACCAACCTACTCTTACAGAACTTTGTAGAAATCAATCTACTAGAGACACCAATCCCCCACCACTAATCACCAACTTAGCAAGAGACACCAATCTTTGTGTTTGAGTGGCACCAACCTCCTCTTACAAATATTTGCAAACACCAATCTACTAGAGATACCAATCCCCACTGCTAAGCACCAACTTAGCAAGAGACACCAATCTCTTTGTGTGAGTTGCACTAACCTTCACTGAGTTTGCTTGTTACTTCTTCCTTCACTAGGTATTCTCATTACTTATGCCTTTACTAGGTCTGACCAAAATTTGAATTTCCAAATGGTAACTTTCCCAAAGCTTGTTGTTTTGGGTTTCTTCCCAAGAATGAACTTGTATAGCATGCCACTATCCAATTTTTCAAATATGATTCTGAAATTTTTACCTGAGGTACTTTTGTATGTCTCCTTTGTTCTCTTAAATTTTCACAATCTAAAGATTCCCAGGAAAGAAGTTATAGTGAAGATGTCAAGCTGATATGTTTGAAACTGATCTCTGGACCATTCAAAAACCTTAACTTCCATGGACTATATCTCATAAAGTACAACGAACCAACATCTGAAATTTTTACATGAGGTATTTCTCTATGTATCCTCTGCTCTGTAAAAATTTCACAGTCTGAAGGGTCCCAGAAAATAAGTTATAGTGAAAATATCAAACTGGCTTGTTTGAAACTGATTTCAAGAGCTTAAAAAAACCCTAAGGTCTGTAGGGCATATCTCTGAAATTATAGTGAGCATCTGAAATTTTGACCACGTGTACATAGAGATCTCTCCTCCATATCTACAAAATTTCAAGGTTTGAACATCCTATAAAATAAGTTATAGAGAAAGTGTCACACTGACATGTGTGAAACTGATTTCAAGAGCATTCGGGAACCCTAACATCCATAGGGCATATCTCCGAAAGTATAGTGAACCGGCATCTGAAATTTTTACCTCATGTACACCAAGATCTCTCTCTGTCTCTTCAAAATTTCAAGGTCTGAAATGTCCCTGAACACAAGTTATCGCGAAAATTCCAAGTTGTCCTTAAATTGATTTCGCAACTCTTCACTTTTGGAATGATATTCAATCTTTGCTCATCCATTTTTCACACACACACTTTCTCACAATATTTTCTTTTTTTATACTTTTTCATAACCCTTCATGAAGGGACGTGTCTATTAATTAAATAATTGATTCTCATTTTGTATTTTATTTTTCCAAATACCATGGGAAAATATCTAAACCCATGGCTTTGAAACCACCATTTCAATTTTTACTTTTTCACATGCACCAATTTTTTAATATACTTGTAAACCTATATATATAATTCAATCTTGAAAATGTTGTGTATTGTAAAGTTATAGTATGCATTAATGACAACATTAATCATTTGACATCAATGACAATAATTCTTACAAGAACAATATGAATGCTTCTCACTTTTTTCCCCACTTTTTCTCTTCGGTATGAAGCCACATGTTTTGCAAACAAAGTCATGGACTATGATTCAATGTAATACTAACCTATGTTAATACAAATCTTCATGTTTCTTCATATCTCAACTTAATCATTGTGCCTCATAAAAGATGATGACT
>ML776906.1:662926-677676 GCA_009831015.1 Picea engelmannii | reverse complement strand
GTATTTATAAAGGAAAATTGGTAAGTGACCATTGAAAAGAGGAGGGAGGATTATGTGAAGGAATGAACAAATAAATTAAAAATAGTCGTTGAGATTAGGTGAGAAATATTGAAGAAAATAATAAAGTATTAAAATATAGTATTAAATTAAGGTGATGAGAAAGACTGATAATGATGATGATGATAGGATTTATAATATAGTTAATATGAGAAAATTATAATAGTGAATAAAATAATAAAAGTAGTCGTTGAGATTAGGTGAAAATTTATTAATGAAAATAATCAAGGTATTAAAAAGATGTTGAGATAGATTTAAAATAATAGGATTTCATTAATGAAGGTGTGAGATTTAATATAGTTAATATGAGATTCCTTGCTCCTGTGGAAAATCCTATATAGGTCAAACTGGTAAATCCTTCAAAGCCCATCTTAAAGAGCACATAGTTGATACTACCGACAACTGAATCTTCAAATTAGTTATCGTCGAACACTCCTTTAAATCCAAGCACCTAATTTGCTTTGATCAAACTAAAATTTTAACCTAAACCCTACATTACTTCTCTTGTCTCATTCAAGAAGCTCTCGAATTTGAAAAACATCCTAATAACTTTAATCGCGAAGATAGCTACAAACTTAGTCAATCCTAAAAGTCCACCATTCATCACCTTGATCATTAGGCTTCCTCTGTTTAGATTTCAATCTCCTGATTGTCTCGTCATCTTTATCCTTTTCCTCGTAATGTTTCCTCTTTTTTCATCTTGTCTCGTCATCGTTATCCTTCTCCTCATAATGTTTCCTCTTTTTTAGTCTTTTCTCTCCATTTTTATGAAATTTGTTTATATCATTGTTTTCTTCTTTTAACCTATTCACTTTATTTTATTTTATTTTATTATTATCTTATATTAACTATATTAAATCTCGCACTTTCATTAACGAAATCCTATTATTTTTAATCTATCTCAACATCTTTTTAATACCTTCATTATTCGACTATTTTTATTATTTTGTTAAAAAAATTCTCACATTAGCTATATTAAAAATCCTATTATTATCATAATTATTAGTCTTTCTCGTCACCTTAATTTAATATTGTATTTTAATACTTTATTATTTTCTTTAATATTTATCACCTAATCTCTATTTTTAATTGTTAAAAAATTTCTCATATTAGCTATATTAAAAATCCTATTATTATCATAATTATTAGTCTTTCTCATCACCTTAATTTAATATTGTATTTTAATACTTTATTATTTTCTTTAATATTTATCACATAATCTCTATTTTTAATTGTTTTATTCATTCCTCCACGTAATCATCTCTTCAACTGTCACTTATCAATCTTCCTCTATAAAAAAAAAAACCCTTGACACTATTTTGCAACTTATTAGCTTCATTTGTCCCTGATGATGGGTGGAGTGTCTCCTCGAAATGTTGGACGTTTCAAAACTTCATACATAGTTTTTCTCTATAAAATTTTCTAGCAATATAATATGATTGCAAATTAAAAGACAATAACCACTTTTATATATACTTCAATAGTTTATAAAAACTACTCGTTGATTAAAAAAATAAGAAGCAAATATTTCAATGATTAAGACGAAAAAAGAAAATCAACCCCCTTAAACATAGTGTCATATCAATGCTTCAAAAAGAGAGAATTAACATGTATTATACACCCTCAAAACCATGTACTCAAATCCAAAAGTATTAATGTTGGATTATTAAAATGAGTATATAATCAATTATCTAATTTTAATTATAAAATTATAAATTTGCTAAATGATAATCCATCTTCAAAATCCTCTATTCCCAAGTGATGTAAGAAGTTTGAATAATCATTCAATCTGTGAAATTTTATTTCCATTTCCTCCGCAATTATTTGATAAATTTTATTTCCACTTCTCTTAATACCATTTATTATATTTGTTAGAATGTAAAGTTTACTATGTAATAGAGTTATTTTATGACTTTAGGATTTGTTAATATTCATTATTTTTGTAAAGCAGTCTATTCCTCATTCATAAATGGAAATGATTTGCTTAGTGAACAATGATATAGAAAGAGGTAAACTTCATTGTAATAAATGACTAGTTATTCATTGATAATATCATATTGTGTATTGTGAATATCTTCCTTTGAACAAAGTTATGTGATTCAATCTTATCTAGGCTTTCCTCATTTAGTGTTCTAGTTCATTTTGTAATATGGTATTCGAGCAAGAGTTTGACGTTGTATCAAGGGTCTTGGGCCTTAGAAAGGCAAGGTCTCCACTCATGTAACTTTGGTACTCAAAGAGCCACGGAGTTTGTGAGAACATGAATTCCTAAGCACTGCGGTTGATAGAGACGAATCGATGGATCGCCAACATGTTTTCTCAAACTCTACGAGACATGATTTCAACTCTTTTCGCTAAAGAAAAGAGAACCATTGCAAGTGATATAAAAGGTGATACTCAACCTGAACTACATTATACTCAACATACAATTGTAGCGAAGCAACTAAGGACAAAGGGAAGTTGGAATCTCATTATGGCAAGAAAATGGTTCACACAACCTAGAATTATAGATTTCAAGCTAATGATGTACTCAAGGGAAAGCTCAACGACAAACCACGTGTAGCAAAGGTAGCCATTATTGAAGATCCATCAGATGTTGATAGTGGTGACAACCTTACTGAAGAAAAGACATTTTACACATTTTAATAAGCCCACATATTGAAACAAGAAGGGATCTAAAATAGTTTGGGAGTCTTTGGGGATCTAAGGAATTATCTCTCATTTGGGTTTTGAGACACATGTGGATTGGTGTCCAATAATGGGTTTTGTGAGACATGCATGTGGATTGCAATCCAGTAATTTAATTCAAGAAATTCATAATTTGAAAGTTCATGGAGGTGGAATTCGAGAACTCTGAAATTCAACTTGGGAGCTACACCTTTACGAAGGTTACAAGGCCGCTTGATGGAGCTCTACCTAGTTCAAGAAGTATTTTTAAAGAATAAGCTTCTAAAAAATGTTATGTTCTGATTACTTCTATTGTTTTTGTGTTTAGACAATATGCGTTTGCCTTCAATCAATATGTTTTCTTTTAGTATTGCAAGCCTTAATAGGGAATGTTAGAATATAAGGTATATAAGGTTTATTATGCAATAAAGTCACTTTCTGATTTTACAATTTGTTAATATTCATTATTTTTGTAAAGTGATATATCCCACATTCATAAGTAGAAATGACTTGATTAGTGAACAATTACATATAAGGACATAAACTTCATTGTAATAAATGCACCAATTATTTATTGATAATATCATATTGTGTTATTATGAGTATCTTCCTTTGAGGATAGATGTTTGGGCATTGAGAAGGAAGAACACTTTGAAAGACGAAATGCCATGGAGTCGACAGAGCCTTATCTGGGCTTTCCTCATTTAGTAATCTAGTTCATTTTGTAATAATACTTCACATATTCAAGCCTAATATTCCACTCACTACATCCATTATTAGACATTTAGACAAGGGTACAATCCATTGTAAGAGGAGATTATGATCATTTGAAATGCAAAGATAAGTAAAGGAATAAAAAGCTTTAATCCTCGACAACAAATATAAATACATAGAGCTCCAAACACATAACTTTAGCCCCCTACGTATTTTGAATTTTTTACATCAAAAGTCTAAATGCAAGATCTCAGAAAATGTGGATCAATTATCAAGTGATTGCCAATGTCTTTGATTGATTGCCACATAACAGCTGCCCGTAGATTCATGATGAAATTGTGCCTACCCAACTCAAGATGGCATCTTAGAAGGTTTATATTAGGCCAAACTTATTTCATATATCATTTTATATATCCATCAGAGAAACAATATTTTCGGATCATTAACAAAATCACTTAATTTTTTCACTTTTCCTAAGATGACATTAAGCTATAAGATAGTTGTTCTCTACATAAAAGTAAGCAAGAAAGTATCAACTCAAAAAAATAGTAACAATGTCAAGACTCCGTTTCTAAACCAGTGCAAAATCTTGCCAACTGATTGTTGAAACCCAACCCATATTCATATTAGTTTACCATACCTGGAAACTTGTCAAGCTATTGAAGATCTATGAATGACCTCACTAAAGATATTGTTATTTGTTCTCTAGAGTTTAGTCATCATCCTCACAATGAAGATTGCATTCAGCAATACATTGTAAATGTCAGGTGACCTGTTCCTTAAGTAGATTGCCAGCATGTTTGATAGACCTTCAATATCTCTTCATTTCTGTAAAGTGTTCACTTGTATCAATAAAAATGTATTGCTTAACTATTGTACATTGTTCACCCATCAGTTCTGACATCTCTCTTTGGTGTTATACTTTTCTCTTTTACTCAACAAACACTTTACATTAAATTTTTATATGTAAATTGGTTGGGCATCATACCATATGACAGACCAATCAAATATCAACTGCAATGAACGATGGCTTGCCAGATTGGTGAAAACATGTAGCTAATATAGCCCCCACCGGGGTTTGTCTCACCAAGTGGCATGCTAGTGCTTGTGCTCGTGCTTCTAGATGCACACCAGCGCACACAAAAAGCTGCTGCGGCCAGTAATGAATCCTAGGCAATTTTAGTGCAATAAATACCCCCCACTTGCTGCAGCTTAACCGAAGGTGACCAAATTGAATGGTGTTTGTGCTCGTGCTTCTAGACGCATGCCAGCGCACACAAACAGCTGCTGCGGCCAGTAATGAATCCTAGGCAATTTTAGTGCAATAAATACCCCCCACTCGCTGCAGTTTAACCGAAGGTGACCAAATTGAATGGTGCTAACGATTCCGTGGTAATGCTATATGCAGGTGCACTAGCCTCATCATGAAAAGGGGAAGCCAGTTCAAAATATATATATCTAATGCAGTTCAATTGAGCAATCATAGATGTCAATCAAATGCCCAATAGTCCATAAACAAAAAAAGATAGAAGTTTAAATGAACTATGTAATTTGTCATGTGACTTCGCATATTTGAATTCTCAATTAGAAATAACCGAGGTTAAATGATCAGTAAAATAGCAACCATCTACTAGCAAACATCGCCAACCAATCTAAATTAGAATCAAACAAACTACAAAAACAGGTATTTGATCATCTAATCTGCAAGTCATTTCCAGAACTACCAAATACATCTTTGGAACACAAATAACATAAACACAAACTTTAGCCTCTCGCATAGAATAGATTTCCGTAGTTCCAAATCATCTTCAAAACAATTTATAAACATACCGAATATATGCATGAATCACCAAGCAAGATTGCAATAAGCCATATTTCCGAAAGAATTACATAACTCTCCAAAAATGTTCTATTTCAAGAACTGATTTTTGTTTTAGAGCTGGTCATCAGACTTGGGGTCCAAACATGACACTGCACTTATTCAAGCAAAACAGAATATGCTTTTGAAAATATCACTTTGTCTTCTTCCCTTGCTTTTTCTGGATGACTTCATCAAGATACAGTATTCCCTTTCCTTTATACACTTCTGGAGGTTTACAAGCTCTTACAGTAGCAGTAAATTGAGTTACCTTGTGCAAATCTAATCCTGTGCAACAAATTACGTTAGGCTTGAAGCAAAAGGCACGAACAGTAGGTGGCACTTTGAGTTCAACCTCATGACTGAATCCTAATTTTAGAAATAAAACACGTCCTTCCTCCTCCGTGCGTGCTTTGAAACCAACTCCAACAATTTTCAGAAAGCGGTAAAATTTTGACTCCATGAACTTAATGTTATAAAATGACCTTTACCAATATTAATTTACAGCTAAACAGAATTGCTCCNATAAAACACGTCCTTCCTCCTCCGTGCGTGCTTTGAAACCAACTCCAACAATTTTCAGAAAGCGGTAAAATTTTGACTCCATGAACTTAATGTTATAAAATGACCTTTACCAATATTAATTTACAGCTAAACAGAATTGCTCCAAGGCTTCCGCTGGAAGTTACTCCATTAACCTTCCCATATTAACTGTGGCAACCATCAAAGTAGAAATTAATTAGAATCGCCCCTTAAAAACCCAACTCTTTGAGCTTTGTACTGTCAACATATAAATCAGTGTTTAAGACAGTCAAAAATGCAAAAATGACACAATAATAGATGATTGACAATAATGATACTAAGTGCTATTGAGTTTCTGTTATTGCTACCAAAAGTTCAGAACACAAAACGATGATGTCCTTTATATATGACCTATGTAAATTTGTCTAATTGCACAGAAAAGAAAGCTTTTTTTTACATTTCTACCATTTTACCATTTTTCCACTGCTGCATTCTGACAGCAGACCAGCACCAATATCTAGAGAAAAGCAAAGAACAGATCAAAGATAAAAGGAATTGAAAAGAACAAAAGTTGAAAATGGACTTGTGTACATGCAAAGAAATTGTATATTCAATATTTAGGGCCTACAAAAACAGTGACGTGCCAAGCCCACTGCAGGGAAGAACTTGAGGGTACACAAGAGGAGTTATGCCAATTGGCATCATTAAAAACTGTAGGAGTATTTATAGGTTCTGCAGAAATATAATATAGGATTAGAGCATTACTGAGGTCTGATAGTGTACCTAGATGACTCAAATTAACATTTTTTATGGAATGATCAGCATATAGAAAGCCAACAGGTGATGCGACAAATGACTTCCAAGATATGGATATGAGCTCTAGCCATAAACAGAAGCTACAGGGGTCTAAGAAAAGCCAATAACCAGTATAGAAATGCATCCAGTATAACTCCATTGACCAAACCTCTAAAATATGCCTTGGCCTAAACTTCAAGGCCTCTTGGACTTTATTTTGTGCAAAACTATACCAAGAAAAACAATTTCATAACCATGTCATTTGTTTTAACTTTTGTTTATATGTTTGTTTCTCGAAATTTCAAAAGTACAATGAACATTTTGATCTACTGCAGGTATGTATCATATGGTAAAGAGTTCTAGCATACACAACGCAATCCTACCAGTGCTAGTATCAAGCTAAAGCTCATAGAAACTGTAAATGCGGTGTTAGCCCGAAGTTGGTTGCTTGTAATATTTTGTCTCTTAGCCATTTTTTTCTTTAATGAATTAAACATATGGTCAATGGAATACTGTTATAATGTGATAATGTACTTTATTGCTTTATGAAGTGGTCGTGATTTAATTCACGACATCATTATGAAGATGTCCTTATTAAAAAATCCTAATTAGTTGGGTGAACGGTTGTGTTCCCCAACATCGTGTACAAGAATCTCTATGCATATAAAGAACCCTCGATCTTGAATTATCATCACGAACAAAGGAGTTTTCATTGTATACTGTGTCATGCTTCCACCTCTGCTGATCAGTGTGCATATATCTAAATACACTACAATATAGAATAAAGAGCTTCAAGATGACTCCTCTGTTATGTGAATGATGTTGTAATGGTTCTCTCTTTTTCTGAAATATTCAAGTCATCTTCACAAATATTGACTCTTGATTAACTCTATATCTCATTATCATTCCAAACTTGTAATTTTGGGTGAATTTTCTCTAAACATTTGAGATTGACAATCAACTTCCAATCTAATTTGTGACAACAATTCAAATTGGGAGGGGAGGAGACTGGTTGACAACAATGGTTAGACCAAGACACAAGTGCATCAAGACATGAAAATACAATGTGTTTTTTGGTTTTCCCAAGGTTGTGTGCACATCACTTTGAACTTTGAAGTGCACATGAATCATTCGGGTATGAGAATGATATTTTGATGTTTTGTTTTCAATTGCTAGTTAAATTTTGATATAATGCTGTGAAAATAATCCGAGGAAAAATAATGCTGTGAAAATAAAAGGAAAAAAGTAAGTTTTTCAGCAATGGAGTCCAGGACAATGTGCCAATGTAGCCCTTACTAATGGACTAGGAAGCTTGGTAAAAGACAACTGCACCTCGAGCCTCTCACAAAGGAGAGGAGAGTGATGAATAGGAGGGCATTTGCAAAGGTGGAGTACAGGCCAGAAGGGAAGCTCAATTCAACAAAAACTACCAGAGGACTATTAGAGGAGGGAATCAAGTTTGGATTCACATCTCGTAAGTGATGGAGAGGAGAGGGTTGTGATAGGGATTCTAGTCCTTAGTCTTACCATAAGTATATCTCCTTAGTCTTAGATTATGTATTTCTCATTATTATTTGGGTAGGAGATTAATCTTGTGGTTTAAGAGTGACAAAGCCTTTTGGTTTCCTAATCTCATGGAGTAGTTGAGATCATTTCTCCCACTATCTCTATTATTGTACTTAGATGCTAGTTCTTAGGATCTAGTGAGCACTTCTCTCCTAATTTGTTGAGCTAGTTTTCTTTATGTAAAGCTATATAAATTAGTGTTTGGGCTTAATAAAATTCAGTCAAAGATTTTCATTTTGCACTCTTGTGTTGAACTCTGCTCATGAGTGGTTAAAACCACATCATTGGTATCATAGCACTTTCCAATCCGGTTCTGGGTTTGGGTATTATCTTTCTTCCTATCTAATTTCTGGTTTGAACTTGTTAAGGAAGGAATCTTGTGATTAATTTCTATAAGAGATTAGGGCTACATTATTTTGGGTGTTCAACCTTCCTGTTTGCAATCAATGCCACGATCTCCTTTGGATCTAAGTACACAAACAGTTGCAACCTTCCTGTTTGCAATTGGCTTCTCTTGGCTATTGCATATTGCAATTGTGGTTTTGATCCTTTGGCATCATCTATCATAATCACAGCCTTCAGATTGTGTGGACGTGGGTGTGGGCAGGCTTGATTCAGACTCTACACTCTCTCTCTCGGCTAGCAAAAAGGTGGAGGTACTTTACAACAACAGGTTGAGACATGTCTAGATCTTTGTACAGTCTTCCAGTCCAGCGTTTTTGTACCTATGGTGGAGGATCCCTTCTGTGGACCTGTTGTGCTTCAATCGACCTTGGACTCTCAGCAATTGGCATCAAACAAAGAAAAACACTCAGATCGTGGCCTTCAACACTTAGATCATGACCTATACATTCAGATCATGGCCTTTAACACTCAGATTGTGGCCTTTAACACTCAAGATCGCAGCCTATACATTAAGATCACGGCTTTTAACACTCAGATCGCGGCCTTAACATTCAGATCATGGCCTTTATATTCAGATCGCGGCCTTTAGCCTTCAATTTCCCGATTTGTTTCCTTAGATTGGGCTTCCTCTACCTTTGTCACAGCTCCATGGCTCAATGTTCTTCAAATAAATACTGAATGTTTTGAATGTTTTGAAGGTGCGCACTCTAGGTTATCCATTCTAGTTAGCCCAATCACATGGATCCAGTCAAAGACCAATCACCGAGGGGAAGAGCCATTGCATTAGTCACTTCTTACTAGTGCATAAGGTCATCTGTCATCTTTAGCACAAGATATGTTCTAATGTGCTCAATGGAAAATCGAGGTATTAAGATCTATCGTAATACCAACCTTGCATCCCTGTGGATTTAAGTATTTCTTTTAATTTACAATTCCAAGATTGTGGAGTCGCATACTTCAAGTGCATGCATGCATGCCTAGTGATATATTTTTTTATATTTCCCAAGGGGTGTTACATGTTTCCTTTACCTTGTGCATGATGACATATGTTTACCATGAGTATTGACTCTCTTTCAAAGCTCTTTGCTCATCCTTTTAAAAGACATTATTTTAAAGGAGAGTTGTATCTATTGTTGGGAGGTTTATTGTCTTTTTCTCTACAAGCTCCTCCTACATCCAAGACGATGACTACACGAGCCATAGAAATAATGACACTTGTCGAAAGGGTGACAGATCTAGCCAACATCATTGTCTCGTTAGCTGTGAAGGTTAACAATATCTCTGTCAGCAAGCCATCTTCCTGGCATGTCAAGAGCGAGGTGACTATCTATGACAGATCCCATGATCTGGAAGTCCTTGACAATTGGATTCTCAATAAAGACACCTGGTTTGACTACAACCTAATTCTTGATGATGAGAAGGTTTCGTTTGTCAAATTGAAGCTCACAAGACTTGCCAAACTCTTAATTACAGACCGTGTAGCAAATCAAAATCTAGTTACCACTTGGAGGGGGCTTGTGGAAGCGCCCTTAGTGTTGCACTCTATTCATCCAACTACAAACAGGATATGAACATCAAGTGGCTTCGCCCACGTCAAGGTTTCAACATGCCCATACAAGAGTACATTCACCTATTAAATCAATTACAAATCCTTCTTGGCATTTGTGATCCAGCTAAAAAGCTTGTTCTTAAATTTAAAAGTGGGTTGCAAGAACATTTGTATCGAGAGTTAAAATACACGAAGATCACCACACTTGATGCTACATACAATCTTGCACAATTGGTCGAAGAAAGATTTCTAATAAGAGCAGAGTTCAACAACACTCGTCCTCTTTCAACAAGCACAGAACAACATCTGCAAAGTCCACACCTCGTGTCACAACAAGTAATCATTCTTCTTCTTCTTCTTTTGATGCGAAGAAAAATGGCAAATTTCGCAGATATTGTAAGAAAAAAGGACATGACAAATCTGAATTTTAAATTAAAGAAGAAATCTTTGCTTGTATAGTCTCAAGAACAAGGAGATAATGATGCTCCTATTGAGACCGATGGTGATGATAGGACTTATGAAGAGTTGAAAAGCCAACTCAATAAGGTTACTTTGATGCACCATCATCCTATTCAAGGGGGGCATGATAGTTTGTTTGTCACTTGTGCCCACCTCACACATGATTTTTTTGTGAATTGTATAATCGATAATGGTTCTCAGAAAAATCTAGTTGCGAAGGCAATTGTTGACAAGCTACATTTATCAAAGAACCCTCGTCCTCATCGATATGCACTTGGATGAAAGGATAATAGGTAATCTRCACAGAYCACACACACATGCACTGTGTTATTTACCTTCGGTCCTAAATTTGTGGATATAGTCACCTATGATGTGATCGATATGGATTGTTGTGGTTTGTTGCTTGGCAAGCCCTCTCAGTATGATAGGAAAGCTTCCTATGATGCATATAWCAATACATATACACTGCRGAAAGACACTAAAAAGTACCTAATCAGAAGCACACCAAAATCAACTAATTTAGTACTCACTTGCAAGCAAGCATGTAAACATAAAGCAATTAACCAAGCAACAACATTGGCATTAATTTTCTTAAGGCCACAATCTCATGAAAGGCAAGCAAATATTACAATTTCCACACCACATTAAGATCTTAATCAACTTTTGCAAACTTATTCATATGTGTTCCAGGAACCAACAACACTTGGTCCGCAAAGAGAAATCAATCATACCATTGATCTTCTTCCCAAGGTCTCTCTTCCCAATGAACCTTTGATTAAAGGTTTCATAAAGCCTAGCATCTCTCCTTGTGCATCACCAATCTTGCTTGTACTTAAGAAAGATGGAACTTGGYGTCTCTGTATTAATTTCAAGGCATTAAATAAAATCACCATCAAAAATCAATATCCAATTCCTCACGTTGATGATTTGCTTGATCAACTTCAAGGTGCATGATTCTTCACCAAAATTGATCTTAAAAGTGGATATCCTTAGGTAAGGTTTCAAACAGAAGATACTTGAAAAACAGCTTTTAAAACCAAAATGGGTCCTTTCAAATGGCTTGTGATACCTTTTGGGCTCACCAATGCCATAGCTTCCTTTATGAGATTTAATGAATGATGTTTTCAGAGATTGTCTTGATAAAAAAATTATTGTCTATTTAGATGATATTCTTGTTTTCTCTCACACTTGGAAGACACATCAACACTTGGAACAAGTTCTTTGTCTACTTCAACAAAATCAACTTTATTCTAATCTCTCTAAGTGTTCTTTTGCTCAAACTGCAATCTCCTACGTTGGTTTTATCATCGATGCACATGGGATTAAGGTAGATCAAATTAAGGTTGAAGTTCTCCGTAATTAGTCTATCTCTTCTAGTATGATAGAGTTAAGGAGTTTTCTTGGTCTTGCCAACTTCTATCATAAATTCATCTCTTGTTTTTCAGAAATTGCCTTGCCTTGACATCAACAAGGAACAGTGTCGTTTTTATGTGAACACAAGATCATTCTCATGTTTTCAATCTCTTAAAAGAAAAGTTGTGTTCTGCACCTGTACTTGCTTTGTGAGATCTCTCACGATGTTTTGAAATTGAAACTGATGCTTCACAATTTACACTTGGAGCAATTTTGATGCAAAATGGTCATCCAATGGCTTATCATTCAAAGACATTTTCAGAAGTCAAAAGCAACTACTCCATTTATGATAAAGAATTGCATGCATTAGTTCAAGCTATTAAATATTGGAGACAATATCTGATGGGAAAAGAAACTGTTGTGCATACGGATCATTTACCTTTAAAGTTTCTTCAATCCCAAAACAAAATTGAAGAAGCTCGGCATATGAAATTAGTATCCTATTTTCAACAATTTCATTTGGTTATCAAGTACAAAAAGGGAAACACAAATACAGTGGTCAATACTTTGAGTCGACCACCTTCATTTCATGCCTTAACAGTTCTCACCACTTCACATCTTGGATTTCAAACTTGGGCTACACAGTATCCAAATGATCCCAATTTCGGACATATCTATAAGATTCCCTAACATCCAACCTCTTCCAACTTAGTTCCTCTGCAAAATTTTCATTGTTGTACAAGTTTGATAAGTTATGTGCACCCCTTGATCACCACTTATCTCTACTCAAGGAGGCACATTTTACTCTCTAGGGTGGTCACTTTGGAAAGAAAAAGACTCTCCATCATCTTCAGCGCTTTTTCTACTAGCCTCACATGAAGTGGGATGTTCTTCATTTCTTGAAGCAATGTGCAATATGTTGTCACTCCAAACCAACTAACAGGAAACTTGGTTTGAGTTTCCCTTTACCCATTCCTTCCCATCCTTGTGAAACCATTTCCCTGGAACTTGTTAGTGGTTTTCCCATGATTGTTCAATGCCATGATTGCATTTTTGTGATTGTTGACAGATTTGGTAAGATGGCTAAGTTCATTCCTTCTCGCAAAACCAGTTCTGCTAGTGACTCAGCCCAACTATTCTTGAATTTGTTTGGCGATCCTTTGGTCTTCCTACCAATATTGTGTCTGATCATGACTCAAGTTTTGTGGGCCATTTTTGGCATTCCCTTTGGAAAATATTAGGAACTTCTCTTAATTTTTCCACTACCTTTCATCCATAGACTGATGGTCACACTAAAGTGGTTAATTGTACCTTAGTGCAAAATCTTCACATCTATCATCAAACTTCTCCAGCCAAATGGGATCTGAGTCTTACCCATATTGAGCATGCATATAACCGAGCAATTCACTCCTACACTGATCGTTCTCTCTTTGAGGTCTGTCTTGGGTTTCAGCCTTTGGCTCCCTATTAGTTGCCCTTATCTTTGCCTCTTCCAGCTACATCCCATCTTTAAAAAGAGCAGGATAAGGCACAAACTTTTGTTTAGCACTTGTAGTCTCTCCAAGTAAATTCATTCGGATTCTTCAAAAGACTCAAGATAAACAGAAACAACTCATGGACCTGCATCATGTTCCACACCATTTCCAAGTTGGTGACAAAGTATGGTTGCATTTGGACAAACGTCAATTTCTGGACAAAGTATATAGTAAGGTCAAACCCCTTCATTATGGCCTCTACTTGATCTTCCGACTAGTGTCTCAAAATGTTTTCTGCCTTCTTCTAGCTCACTTGGGAATTCATGATGTAGTCAATGTTGATCTTCTCAAACCATATCATGAATCAACACTGGAAACAGAGATCCTAACCAGTCACCCTACAGATATTGTTCCTAATTTTCAGCCTCTGCTTGATGCAGATCAGGTTTTCAACCAGAAGACTCGCCTGACTATTTAGGGATCCACTACTTCTAACCTTGTTGCTAAACAAGGCCAGCTTCCATAGCAGGCTCATTGGGTTTCTCACCACTAGATGCAACAACATTTTCCCTCTCTCCTAAAAGCATTAGAGGCCAATGTTTATGTTGTTGGGAGAAAGGACAGGGATTATAATCCTTAGTCTCACCATAAATATATCTCCTTAGTCTTACTCATTATTATTTGGGTAGGAGATTATTATTGTGGTTTAAGAGTGACAAAGCCTTTTGGTTTCCTATTCTCGTGGAGTAGTTGAGATCATTTCTCCAACTATCTCTATTATTGTGTTTAGATGCCAGTTCTTAGGATCTAGTGAGCATTTCTCTCCTAATTTATTGAGTTAGTTGTCTTTACGTAAAGCTATATAGTGTTTGGGATTTTCATTTCGCATTCTTGTGTTGAATTCTACTCATGAGTGGTTAAAACCACATCAGGTTGAGAGCTAGTGAGGGACGAGTGAAGAGGGAGAGAGTAGAAGACTCTCACTCTGGGTGTAATTATGACATTTATGATGGAAAGGCAGAATGGTAAAATACACAACATGAATGAAAATTGAAGACAAAAATCACGTAATTTGAAACTTAGAACCCTTATTGAAAATTTCAAACTGGCTCTTAAGAATCATCTTGATGATGAATGAATGTGTTGTGATTATGTGGTTAATCTTTACTTCAGGCCACATGTCAACCTTCTATTTGATGTATTGGAGGCTTTATTGAGCCTACATATGGGTACTTAACCCACTAATTGTATTTTTTATATAACTTGGCTATATATATTGTCCTTAGGCCTTTATCAATCAATAACTAGAAATGAATAATTTACTAATGAG
>ML776906.1:632752-657557 GCA_009831015.1 Picea engelmannii | reverse complement strand
GTGGCCCTTTGTGGTGAATGATCTTGTGTTTGATAGGGTTGTAATGTCCCGATTCAAACTTGAGAGCAATAGCAAATCTATTATAGCTATGCTTTCTAATGTTTTATAAGTTGTAATCACATAGTACTTTTGAAAAAAAGTGAATTCACCTTGTCTTTCTGCTATGTTTTGAAAGAAATGACTCACCTTTCTTTCCTGCTAATGCTACAAAGCGGTGTTGTGGGCAATGGAACTCTTCTACTATAAAAAAAAATCACCCTTCCTCTCTGCCATGGTTTCTTCCTTTGAGAGCTTGAGCTAATCCTACAACACGATATGGGAGAGAAACAATTTGTTTAGAGCTTGAAATGGGTTCAAAATGCATTTTAAAATGAGTTCATGGAGCGCCTTGCAATATGAGCTCACCATACTCTATGATGATTACTTTCCTTTATTTCAGCACAACCATCCTTTGTATCAACTTTTTTATTGGACTGGTGTCATCAACGTTGATCAACTTCATGTATATCAACCTCATACTCCCCCCCCAACTTAAGTTCAATTGACCATGTTTGAAATCAAACTAAGATATGGTTTGTTTGAACTAAGAGTGGTGACAAGATGGGTAAATCGGGTTAAATGGCCAATAGATATGTTAACAATGCATTCAAAACGATCATATGTGATGAAGTCATGGCACACACTTCCCTCCGAAGTCTAATTTCCTCTTGACAGACTTGGAAGGTTGCTCCTTCCCACCGGATCCTGAAGGTTGACTCCCTCTGAAGTCTGACTCCCTCTGAGTCTACACAACATTCAGAGCTACCTGCTCCTTGTCCTATGTCACTTTGTTGCTACTTGCCATAGCTTGCATAGGCTGGCCCTTTAGCCCATATAGGTTTCTCTCTCTAACTCCAAGAACCACTACTATTTCTAAGCTAGATCCTTTGGGCATGAACAACAGCTATCCATCTGGGAATAGAAATGCATAACCCTTCTCCTCAATCAATGAGATTGAGAACACACTCCTCCTGAGTTTTGGCACCCACAGCAAATTTGTCACTCTCAACACATCTCCTGACTCCATCTGGAATGACATTGTTCCAGATCCCTACACTGCATGCTTGGTATCCATACCAAGTTCCACATACAAATCTGATTCAGACTCTGTGAATCTCTCAAACAAATCTCGTGCTCCTATCATATGACACATGGCTCCACTATCCACAAACCAAGTCCCACTACTAGAAACTACACTAGAAAGGGCGGAGACCAATAAGAACTTCCTCTAAAGCCTGTCTACAACCACATCCAGCTCAGCTCATAATGCCTCTTGCTTCTTGCTGCCTTTCTTCTGTTGTTGACACTGTGAAGCATAATGGCCATGCTCATGACAAGCAAAACACTTGACCTTGTTGAGGTCCTTCTTCTTCCTCTGTTCTGGAGATGCCTCTCTCCTTGGAGAATCGTTTCTTTTGCCCTTCCTAGCATGAGCAACTAGGGATAGGTTCTCATTCTCACTACCTCTATACTTTCCATTCCTGGATTCTATCTGAGCCTCCCCCTAGATGCAATCGATCCACAGTCTGTCAAATGATGGCAACTTCTCTCATGCACAAATACTCTCCACAAATGGTTCCCAAGGCCCAGGCATTGAATGTGGCATTGAAAATCATTCAATGCCACATTCACCAACTTTGTGTCGTCAATTGCCTCACCAATGGCTACAAGATGATCACGAATCTGAGTGATCCTCATGATGTAGCTAGCAACTGTATCTGAYGTGGACATCTCAACAAATCRGAGCCGATGCCTCAAAATCAACTTTCGGTTTGCATTCTCGCTTGGTACAAGCCCACCAAAGCATCATACATCTCCTYGGTTGTCTTCTTCTCTGAAATATGAGGAATCAAGTGATCCTTCACAGAATCCAACAACACACGCTTGGCCTTCACTTCCCTCTTCCTATGGAATGCCAATTCCTGCAGATCATTTGGATCTGGAATCACCATCTCAATGTACTCCTTGAGATCATGCTCCTCCAAGAGCAAAAGAAGCCTAGCCTTCTAGGCCCGGAAATTAATGGCCCCTTCCAACCTATCCTCCACTCTAAGAGTGCCCACCATAAGACTTGCCCAGAATAGAAAAAAATCTGCAGCAACAAATCTATAGTAACCTATGTCTCAAGAAGATGATCCTTCTCCCTCTAGAGCCTATGCTTTGATTCCATGACAAATTTTGAAGGAAAATTAAATGCATTCAATTTCAAATATGAGAATTACTTCCAAGTGACCTCAAACARTAAACTAGGGTTGTTATCACTAAATAATTCTACACTGAAATTATGACAGAAAATTACAGCAGAAACATAAAGATCAGAGAGAAAACATCCATGCACAAGAGACACAAAAATTTATGTTCTGTAAAATTTCTGATTGAGAATTTTCGAGGACAAAAACAGTCGTCCAAACAAATTATAAATTCAACAAAATCCTGAAAATCTTGCAACTTGCAAACCTGGTACAAACCCTGGCAGGCTAAAACATGTACGGTCTGTCGACGTCAGTCATACGAACTATACGAACTGTCTATACCACACGTGCGGTTGCCCTTCCTCAACAAAAAATCAAAAAACAAAATGTCCAAAAACCCTAAACCAAATTTGCCATTTCCTTACTGAAATTTTGCCTTCCAATCTCCTTGGCACAAGTGCTCACTCCCTTATGCCAACTCCAAAATGTCACAATGAGATGTCACAATGTCTCCTCACATTGCCTCTCCTTTTATAGGAGTCCAAAGTGAGTTTAGAAGCCCTTAACTTACTTTAAGGAGCCCTTCACTAAACTCAACATTAAATTAGAATTGTTTATTCCTCCATGTGGGTGTGAAACCCCAACATGTGACTGTGAAACCCCAACCAAGGCCCAACTCAATATACAAGGGGTTTTCACCAAAACAAAACATGCAATGTGAGTGTCGTTATAGATTCTCACATGCCTGACAGCAAGGCAAATGTGGCAATACCTCCCGATGCTACAAAAACATCAACACTTTCAAGGATATAAGGTCGGATGCCTTTGTTCATGCTTAGAACTTTTTGGATCCCTGAAACTTATGTAAATGCCCTTCAAAGAGAGTTAGCAAGGCATATAGTGACTTGAAATGATGCACATAGAAATCACAAGAGCAATTTAAAAAAAAATAAAAAATCTCGGAATAGAACCACCATTTCCTGTTTTCACCTTCGTTCTACCTCATAGTACCTGAAGGAGGTTTTCACCATAAAGATGTTATTATTATTTTTTTATTCTACAAATTAAGACTCACCAAGAAACCTAGTTTTCAAGCCAAGATCTGTCCTATGAAACCTCAAGAGAGGTTTTTGTAATAGGAAAAAAAAATTATTTTTTATTTTTTAATTTCTTTTATTTGAGATGGTTAGAGATTATGCCTGATTTGGAAGTAGAAACACTTTCAATCAAGTCCAGGTGTTGTCCTTGAAGCTAGGAAGTGAATTCTTCTTTTGACAATGGCTTGTTGTATAGCTTGAGCCTGTGTCCATTGACCAAAAGAGGAGTCTTGTCTTCGTCCATTATTTTAATTTTCACTAATTCATTGTCATAACATGTGACAATTTCATATATCTCTTGCCTTGATCCTCTTTGTCTTGATATATCTCTCATGCCATTTGACACTTTGTTGTCAAATATATTTAGTATGAACAAAGTTTGTTGTCTAATCTCATCCCTTCTTTGAGATGATCTATCCTTTCTTTTTGTGCTACAAAGAGATTAAGGCCTAATTCTAGAGCTGTCCTAAGTGTCTTGATTTTCAAATTCAACTGGGAGCCTTACCATAAACCAACTCATAGTGCATGAACCCTATAATTGTCTTCCATGTTGTGTTGTATGCCCATACTACTTTTGTTCAGTTGTTTGACCAATCTTTTTTATGTTGATTCATTGTCTTGGTTAGGATGTTCTCAAGTTCTCTATTTGTGACCTCTACCTGCCCATTTGCTTGTGAATGATAGGTGGTTTGTATAACTATGTGAGATCTTCAAAGAGGTTGGATGCTAAGTTGCACGAAAAGTGTACAAGTTTCCGAAACGGAAACCCTTGGAAACGTGACCCCCCCAAAAACGTTACATGGGGGGAACACGATATATAACAAGTACAAAAAATATAGATATATAGGTTTCTTTTAAATAACACATTATGATGCAAGAAAATAGGAATGATACTCATAAATGACATTTTAGAAGCAGACCCATGTCTATATTAACTCTCATAGATGATTACATTGTTGATGTTTTTAGTAGCATCGAACAAGTACTTCCGCGTTGGTTTGTGTCTAACACATGAGATTCGTCCTTAATGCCTCTCAACCTTAAGAAATTCACTTTATAAGTGATTAATAAAGTGAATGCACTTTTGAAATTAATGTGAATTTAATTTAATCAAATGCCTAGGCATTTGGCATTAGTAATTAAATTAAATCCTAGCCATTAGACATAAAGTGAAGTTGAGATTTAATCTCAACCCTTGATCACTTTGGAGATCTAGGGTTTTGGATTTAGGGTAAACTCAAGGTTATGAAAAACAACCTATGTGAGAGGAGGAGACACACAAAATGAGAGAGTGAGCTCTCATTGATTGGGTGGAGAAGGACATTCATCCAAGTGTGCAAGGCAAGGTTTGAGGAAAGGAACAAAGGGGTAGCAAGGGAGATAGCAGCCAACCAGCAAGATCGAAGGACTGATCTTGAGGTTTGTAAGACTTGGCCATTTGCTGATTTGTATTCCTCGGGTGGGCCATTTTCTTAGGACGAGAACCAAAATTAATAATAAATATCTCAAAGTACTGGTTTTCTGGGTAAATTACCCAAAAATCTTGTGTGCAATGTGTATGGTTTCATTATTTATGCTTCCGTTGTAATGTTTCGTTAAATAACTCACTTATGCATTTATTCAATAAAGTGATTTTATTTGGAACTAATTGTCAGGTGTTGGGTTAAGGAAAATTAACATGGTATCAGAGCGTAATCTCTAAAAAGGAAACTAGGTGCACAGAAAAGTAATTTTGCAGCGCAGGAAAAATTATTTTTGTCTGCAGGTCTGCAAGTAAAGTGAAACCCAAAAAAAAATTAAAAAAAGGGAGAGAGAGACAGTCGTACAGTGTACGATTGTACAAACTACAGCCACCTATTAACCCCTAGATTTTCACCCTTGAAAATCTTGAGGGTTAAGAGCCAGCATGCACTATTTTGGTTGGCATTCAGAGATTTCCTAGAGTTTAGCACTTGTGTGAGTCAAAGGTTGGTTCCCATCAGAGACAAGTACATCATCGATATGTGGTTGTTTTTTCTTCAGAGTTAGAGTTGGCTTGGTTTCCCATGCATTAATGTCCAACTAATGACCACAAAGTAGGTCAAAGAGAGTGTTGAGTACAATGATGTCTATTCAAAGCGAGAGTACCAAACGGTCTCCTATAAAGAGATACAATGCATGAAGTAAAGAGTAGACAATACAAATTGCGTTGAAGTATGAGGGATCTTCAACCGCAACCACAAAGTCCTGCAATGGGGCGGAGATGCACTGGCGGAGAAGATCCAAGAGCTAATAGGTCTGAGGATCAAAACCCATCTCTCCTAACATCCGAGGCTGAAAGAAGGAAATTCAACAAGGTCTGTTGGCTCGACGAAGAGCTAGTGGGGACTGTCGACTGTCCGTTGAATCATTGTCTGGCGGGGTGCGCATGCTGCTGAGGTCTGGAGGACCTAGTCCGTCTCCTAGGAAGGGATTTGAGACGTATATGTTGTTGAGATCTCGTGGGGCGGGGTGAGGTCCCACGAATCCTCACTGATCTAGGGTCTGGATATGTACTGATATCCGCCAGTCTCTTGGTGCCCTTGTCAGAAGGTAGTACCCTGAAAAATGTCGTGATCCTCTGAGTGGGGTCTGGTCTGATGGGAGGCTGAAGAATATCTGTTCGGAACCTGAGAGCCTCTTGCATATAAAGGGCCAAACATCTATGATCGAGATACCTAAAAAAGTCGGCGAGGGTCTGAGAACCCCTGAACAACCAATGGAATCTTCCTCTCTGATCTCATAGTAGATGGGGCATCCAAAAATGAAGTGCATTTCGGTCTCCACTTTCTGTAAATGGCATACCTGACAAGTGTTGTCTGATCTATCAATCTGGTGGTCTGTCTCTACCCGAAGTCTATGAGAACCCACTCTGAACTGGCCTAGAGGGATGCAAAGAGAATGCATCCAGTGACGAAACATATATTGGGGTCGAACAATAAGCTCATCTCTCAACTCCAGGAAGTGCTCAGCGTAAAAGGCCATCTTTGGGCACAACCCTCCCGGAGGATTTGACCCAGGTGACATGGACGAACTACCTATAAATGTCCTCCCTGATGATCTTGTTCAGCTCCTGTCTAGTAGGTGAAAAGTGACCAGGAGCATCTAAGGAATATCAGAAGGGAGGGAGACGATCCAACTGAATGCCCATAGACTCTAGGAGATCTGAAACCCCTGCAAACCAACATCTGGCTCGGCCCAGAGGAGTGGAAAGGGCAATAGTCTCAAAAGAGCAATATGCCAGATAAGGGTCTGGATATGTACCGATATCCGACGATCTCTTGGTGCCCTTGTCAGAAGGTAGTACCCTGAAAAATGTCGTGATCCTCTGAGTGGGGTCTGGTCTGATGGGAGGCTGAAGAATTTATGTTCGAAACCTGAGAGCCTCTTGCATATAAGGGGTCAAACATCTCTAATTGGGATACCTAAAAAAGTCAGTGAGGGTCTGAGAACCCCTGAACAACCAATGGAATCTTCCTCTCTGATCTCATAGTAGATGGGGCATCCAAAAATGAAGTGCATTTCAGTCTCCATTTCCTGTAAATGGCATACCTGACAGATTATGTCTGATCTATCAATCTGGTGGTCTGTCTCTACTCGAAGTCTATGGGAACCCACTATGAACTGACCTAGAGGGATGCAAAGAGCATGCATCCAGTGACGAAACGTATGTTGGGGTCGAACAATAAGCTCATCTCTCAACTCTAAGAAGTGCTCAGCGTAAAAGGCCATCTTTGGGCACAACCCTCTCGGAGGGTTTGACCCAGGTGACCTGGACGAACTACCTGTAAATGTCCTCCCTGATGATCTTGTTCAGCTCCTCTCTAGTAGGTAAAAGGTGACCAGGAGCATCTAAGGAATATCAAAAGGGAGGGAGACGATCCAACTGAATGCCCATAGACTCTAGGAGATCTGAAACCCCTGCAAACCAACATCTAGCCCGGCCCAGAGGAGTGGAAAGGGCAATAGTCTCAGAAGAGCAATATGCCAGATAAGGGTACTGATCCCTTCCCTTTTTGGAGTCTGCAAGGCCTCGAACACGATGCAAGAATGAAACCAATCTGAAAACCGCCCCAAGTCGGAAGGGCTAAGCTCCAAACTCTGCAAGAATGATGTGTTGGGGTACTGTCTGCTTACATCTAATGATGCGGCGAAGAAGAAGAATCTGGACTCTCTCAGCTGAAGCCCAATCTGACTCAAGTAAAGAGAGAGATGTCTATATATAGCAGGTGACCCTACGTTTTAGGAGACAGTGATCAGAGACTGATTTAATAATACTGAGCATACAGAGTTGGTCCTTGCATGATTCTGAGTCCGATGGCACTTTTTCGGGCGACATGCAAGAACTTTCTATTTTTAGTAAGTTGAGCACCAGGGCTCGCATGTCGATTATGATCGCATATTTGGAATCCTCTCGGAAAATTGAATCTGATGAGTATGATATCATTGACATGCAAGGACACTCTATTTTTAGTAGTGTCTATTTTTAGACATATAACACATGGCGGTGTTATCCTAGTCATCCTACACATTTTTTACAGTTTTCTATTTTTTAGGAGCCGAACCCTATTTAGCAGTTTCTATTTATAGCAGGGGTGGTTGGCTCCAAAGGTGACAAGTGGCAGGGTCAAATTCCGACATGTGGCGGTGATTTAGTGTGACATGTGGCGTATACTTGGCATCATTTGGTGAAGGGTGCACTTTCCAAGGCAAAAGCATTAAATTCAAAAATTAATTAATTAAAGGGGGCGCATGGGTGAGGTGGCAACCCCATGGGGATGATTGAACCAATCAAGGCTTAATTTTCTCACTAACGTTTCTCTCACTCGCCATAACTCCACTTTCCATGCATTAATTCCTCTAAATTCATGTTTAATTGCTCTTAAACATTAAATCCCTAAATAATAGGGCGCAATTCCTCATGTTTGCTATCTCATGAATGCTTTGGCCAAATTTAGTGTTTAAACACCAAAACGCATGACCCCCTTCTCATTATTCACTCCCTCTTCCTTTCTTGCATGCGCCATCTATCACTTCTAAATCCTATTCCCTAGCATTTTTCTCCATTAATGTGCCTACTCTATCTTAATTCCCTCAGACATGGGTGTTTATCCCAAGTGTGCCTTCTCCTAAGTTTTAGGGCATATTTCCTTCTCTTATGCGCATCTACTCCTCCATCAACACTTCCTCACTCATCCTCAAATTCTCCCTTCTTCCCATCATGCGCCTAATTCCTATTTATCCCATACTTTATTTCCTCACTTGATTCCCTATCCTCCCATGAGCTTGTCTCCTAAGATATAGGGTGCATATCACATCATGAGTGCATGTCTTAGCCACTCATGCGTTAGCACTACACCTCCTCACACCCACTTCTCCTAGTGCGCATGTATCCCTGACTCTTCCTTCCTCATATGCATACACTCCTTTCCCTACTCCCTATTCCACCTCCTATGTGCCATGGTCTCTCTTCCTTGGAAAGTGCGCCCTTGATACTATATATTGGAGGTCTCTATATTGAACAATGGTTGGATTTTTGCAGCAGCAGCAAGGATAATCATTGTATCGGTTTTGGACTTGTCTATTGTGGCACAATCAACCTTTTGGCAAGACTTTAATAAAGAAGTGTTGTGTTTTCATCGAACTTTCCTTCTTGTCAGCATTGTGTTCTTACTTTTGTTCATTGATTAATAGTTCATTACCATTTATTGTGATATCCATCTATATTTTAAGTGGTTTCTTTCCCTATTTCTTTCATCTCTCTCATGCTAACACTACAGGATCCCTCCAAGCAAAATTTTACTATCTTTTCCTAACGCTTTGGCAGAGTGTTTACATGCTGTCCAAAGCATTTTTGCCACTGTTTTTGTGTGTTTTTTGCAGAAAATCAGGTACAAATCAGCAGCCCAGTACCAAGGGACTCCCCCCTGAGGTTGGCATGCACCAACCCGAACAGAGAGGAGGATTGCTCGTGACAATTTGGGGCTTTCTTTCCTTTAATTAGCCACTTTTCCATCGCTGATTTTTAATTATCAGATCTGATTGGAGGGTGAAAAAGTGTGCTAACACTGTCGTACGTCGTACAACTACATGGGCCGCGATCTGACAGCAAACTGGGTGTTGGGCTAAGATCAAGTTGAAGGATCCAACGCAGCGTGAAATAGTCTGCGATGCGCTGAAGAAATTTCCGTGGATCTATTGGGATCAACAGCAGGAGAGAGTGACAACTACAGGTGTAGCCATCGAAGAGAGCAGCAGGCGCACGCTGAGGTAGAAGAGTCGCAAGCTGAGCAGGGAACGGTTGTTTGCAGAGGACGTGGAGGCTGGGCAAGGAGCGACAACTTGGACGGAGGCAAGATCAGCAGCAGCACACTGCTAAGAAGTGACGACCGAAGCAGTGCAGTTGGCCAGCAAGTGTGTGAGCAAGGTTGCAACAAAGGAGAAAGGCCAAGCAAGTGAGAGAATCGTCAGGCTATGTGGGTTGGGCGGCAGGAGGAGTTGGCAGAGGAGCAAAGGGAGTGCGGTCGTCGGCCATCACCAGCAGCAGTCATTCAAGTCGCCACCAACACAGCGCAAGCCAACAACCGTCGACAAGGCCCAAGCCAACAGCCAACCAACAGCCAGCAAGATCGTGACAGCTTAGAACAACTCAGCAGAATCGCCAACAGGGCCGGGCAAACCCAGGAAACCGCAGGACAACCCAGAATAGTTCTAGCAACTGCAGAAGTCATCGAGCAGTGAATAGAAGGGCTCGGGCATGTTAGAATATTATAGTGAAGAAAGGTTCTCTAAGTTGTGAGAACTCAAAAAGTACATTTAAGTTGTCTCATCAAGAGATTAAGTCCCAGCCATTGATCAAGATCTAGATCTAATGGCTGAGATCATTTCTCATTCTTTCACATGGATCAACTTCAAGTATAAAAAGATGTTTGAGATTGCTATTGAGTAATGAATTGATTTGTCAAGGGAAAGAAGCTCTCTACTAAAGGTAAGCCGAGTTAGGGCCAAGACTGAAGAGGAGAGGCCGAGCTAGGGCCGAGATCTCGGCATATAAGGGAAGGACCCATACAGCTTACAGGTAGTACAGCCCGATCCGTACATCCAGAAGAGGAATACGTCTGATTCACTCAGCTTGCGAGGAGTACAGACTAATCCATACAGCAGAAGAGAAAGTAATGTTGATTTGTACCGCCAAGAAGAAGAAGTGACTCAATCCGTACAACGGGAGATACCTAGGGTCGATTCGTACTTGCATAAAACTGATTAAGGAGGATTATTTAAGATCCGAGATAAGAGATCTTCTGCCCTGTACTATTATTCTTAAAAATAAATAATCTGACCAGAAGAAGTTAGCTGGGTAAAAATATTCGTTCTCATGTGGTTGCTCTTTATTCTGAATATTGTGTTTATTTGTAGCATAAATGTGCATTTCCAGATCATTGAGTTTCTTGGGATATCTATGATTTTGTTCTATAAATTTTACATGGTATCAGAGCATAGGATCTGAGCAGCCCAACTTCACTATTGAGTTGGAATGGCAGACAACAATTGCAGAGCTTGTCGATCGAGTACTCAAACCAGAGATGTTTGGTATATTGATAGTGGAGCATCCAGTCATATGACTGGTCATAAACATTATTTCAGTAATCTTGAAGAAAAAGGTTTTAACTTTGAGATTCTTCTAGGAGATGACTCTGCATATCATCCAAAAGGGATAGGAACTATAAAGTCTGAGAGGGAGTCAGGAAAACCTCTCTACCTTTCAGATGTTCTCTATGTCCCTGGATTAAAGAAAAATCTAGTCTCGGTATCTGTTTTAGAAGACAAGGGATATGAAGTATCCTTCAAGGAGCAAAGGGCTTATATCAAGCCTAAAAATATGAGCAAAGAATCTAAGCAAGTCATTGGGGTAAGAAAAGATAAACTATAAGAGCTTCAGTTTGACTCACATTATGCTCTAGCCAATAGCAATGGTAGTAGAGATAGTGAACTATGGCACAGGAGGATGGCTCATATTGGTCATGGGGCCCTTAAGATTTTGGGCAAGATTCTGACAGGAATGCCTCCATTCAGTACAGATCATCGTGCAGTATGCAAAGGATGTGCTCTAGGAAAATATATGAGAGCACCATTTCCTAAAAGCGATCATCGGTCCAAAGGAATTTTGGATCCGATCCATTCTGATATCTGTGGCCCCATGTCATCTCTCTCTATAGGGGGTAAGTTCAGATATTACATTAGCTTCAGAGATGACTTCTCAAAAAAAAACTGGATTTATTTTCTAAAAGGCAAAACCTCAAAAGAGGTTCTCAGAAGGTTTCAAAAGTTTAAGGCTATTGTTGAAAATCAAACTGGGAAGAAGATAAAAGTCCTCAGATCAAACAATGGAGGAGAATACACGTCTCATGCCTTCAAGAATTTTTGTGCAAAAGCATGAATTAAGAGGGAGTTAACAGTCCCATACACTCCTCAACAGAATGGAGTGTCAGAAAGGAAGAACAGAGCAATTGTAGGGGCAGCAAAGGCAATGTTGCATGATCAGGATCTTCCAAGGTTCCTTTGGGCAGAAGCTTGTAACACTACAGTATATCTTCTAAATAGGAGTCCTCACAGAGTATCAGGAAATGTAACTCCAGAAGAAGCCTTCACCGGGAAGAAACTCGACATCGGACATCTATGTATCTTTGGATGAATTGTCTATTGTCATATTCCTGCACAAAATCGAACCAAGTTGGATCCCACGGTAGAAACTTCCAAAGCCTACAAGGTGTACATTCCATCTACCAGGAAAACAGTGGAAAGAAGGTACGTCAAATTTGAAGAAGAGAGAGCTTTCTAGAAGTCTTTTAGGAATGAAGATGTTCTGGAAACAGAAACTTCTTAGCAGGAGGAAGCATCATCTCCTCAGTCTACAGAATCTCCTACTGAGTGGCAGACTCAGGAACAGGTGGAAGATCAGTCAAAATCCTCCAAGAAAAGAAAACCAAAGTGGGCAGAACAATTATTGAAAGAAGCCAGTGAACAAGTAAAAGCCCCAAGGATTTCAGTCAGAACAAGTAAACCTCCTCAGAGATACTCAGGATATGTCGCACTTATGAGTGATATTATTGAGTCTGAACCTACCAGCTTTGAGGAAGTTGTTAAGAAGCAGGTATGGAAACATGCTATGGTAGAAGAATATGCCTCAATAATGAAAAATGAAGTATGGGAAATTGTGCCAAGGCCGAAAGGAAAGTCTGTGGTAAGCTCCAAGTGGATCTTCAAGACCAAGCATGCAGCAGATGGCAGCATTGAAAAGTACAAAGCTAGATTTGTAGCTCGTGGTTTCTCTTAGCAGGAAGAAGTAGACTATGATGAGACATTTGCTCCTGTAACTCGTTATACCTCCATTCGAGCAGTGATGTCCATTGCCACTCAGATGGGGTGGAAGATTCATCATATGGATGTCAAGACAGCATTTCTCAATGGGAAGATTGAGGAAGAAGTCTATTTGAAACAACCACTGGGATTTGAAGTTCATGATAGAGCAAGTCATGTCTATCGATTAAAAAAGGCTCGTTGTGGACTCAAGCAGGCACCCAAGGCGTGGTATTCCAGAATTGACAGGTATCTCCAGAGCATTGGGTTTGTCAAAAGCAATGCAGATTCATAATTTGTACCTACTCGGAAATAAAAGTGATATTCCCATTCTTGTTCTATATGTTGATGGCATGTTCCTGAAAGGTACAGAAACTCTAATTACAAGTTGCAAGAACAACTTAGCCAAAGAATTTGAGATGAAAGATTTGGGGCTAATGCATTATTTTCTTGGCTTAGAAGTCTAGCAACAAGAGGGTGAGAATTTCCTTGGTCAAGGAAAATATACAGTTGAGATTCTTAAAAGATTCGGGATGGAGGACTACAAAACTATGGCCACTCCCATGATTACAAATCTCAAGAAATTGAACACCTCTAAGTCAGAGAAGGTGAATCCCACCATCTACAGGCAATTGATTGGTTGCTTGATGTACTTGGTCAACACTAGACCCGATCTCTGTTTCGTTGTCAATACTCTCAGTCAGCACATGGTGTATCCTAGGAGAGTACATTGGATTGCAGCCAAACACATCTTGAAATACTTGAAAGGTACCATAGAGTATGGACTTCAGTATGTGAAGGGAGACCAAATTAGCTTGGTGGGATATTCAGACTCAGATTGGGCAGGGAATGTGATGGATCGGAAGAGTACTTCTGGTTGTTGCTTCAGCTTGGGATCAAGGATGATCTCTTGGTACAGCAGGAAGCAAAAGTCTGTAGCTCTCAATTCTGCAGAGGCCAAGTACATGGCAACAAGTCAAGCAAGTTGTGAAGCCCTTTGGCTTCGTAAGATACTTGTTGATTTGTTCATTTCTGAATTGAATCCTACAATAATTTACTGTGATAATCAAAGTCGTATTAAACTTTCAGAGAACCCAGTCTTTCATGACAAATCCAAGCATATTGAGATCCAGTACCACTTCATCGGGGATAGAGTACAGAAAGGGGCAGTGAGGCTTCAATACATCTCCACAAATGAGCAGGTTTCAAATATCCTAACTAAAGGATTGCCTAAAGGGAAATTTGAATACTTCATGGAAAAGATGGGAGTCATATAGAACACTTTTCTCACTAAGAGGGAGTGTTAGAATATTATAGTGAAGAAAGGTTCTCTAAGTTGTAAGAACTCAAAAAGTATATTTAAGTTGTCTCATCAAGAGATTAAGTCCCAGCCATTGATCAAGATCTAGATCTAATGGCTGAGATTATTTCTCATTATGCTATTGAGTAATGAATCGATTTGTCAAGGGAGAGATGTTCTCTGCTAAAGGTAAGCCGAGTTAGGGCCAAGACTGAAGAGGAGAGGCTGAGCTAGGGCCAAGATCTCAGCATATAGGGGAAAGACCTATACAACCTACTTTAATATAGGAGAATGTCAACTTTTACAATTAATATTACCATTAATTACCAAGGTCACAAACTCCTCAAAGCTCAATCCCCTATCTTTCTTTTGGCTTAAAGGGTTGTTGGCACATACAAGGCAATATTTTCCTATGGGTCTCAAGCCCCTCTCGAGCATGTAGGTCAACCTAGAAATTTGGAAACGTCGTAGGAGACGGTCGACGACATTTCCAAGGCATTTCGGCCATTTCTAGGTTGACATACTATTGATAGCGTTTCCAAGGCATTTCATACCCATTTTGATGTTTCCAAGTGTTTTGGGTACTGTTACGTGGTCAAATTAGGCATTTCTTAGCACCCCAAATGTTGTAAAGATGTTCTCATAAAGAAATTCTTCCACTTTATCTTTCTTAGCACTCTTCATTGTTTTGACTTTTGTCCCCTCTGTCAAGTAATCTATGCAAACTAGTATATGTTATTTCTGGTTGGATGATGGGTCAATGGGCCCTACAAAATCTAAGCCCCATTTTTGAAATAGTTCCATGGATATCTATGGTTGGACTAGCATCTCATATTTCTATGTAAGTGTTGATGTTTTGGTAGCTGCAGGAGGTATTTTCCTCCTAGACAACCTTTCTTAAAAGAGAAGAAGATTCTAGAAGTCAAAGGAAGACCATTGAACAGTGGAAGAACACCCCAGGAGAGAAGTCAACCCACGGGAAAAGAATAAAGTGAAATTAGAAGCTCCATAAAGAGAAGTCGGCCCATAGGAAAAAGATAAAGGGCAAATAGAAATTCCCAGAGAAGAAGTCAGCCCAGCTAAAGTGACTTGAAGGCTATAAATAAGGAGACATCTTGCTCATTTGGAGACACACACTCACTCATCTTTCACTCAAGAAGAAGGCGCTCATCTGAGGAAAGGAAGGAAGACACAGCACTGCAGCTCTTGGAGATTCTTGGTTATTCTTGGTGGTGGTTTACTCTTGTGCGCTCTCCTTGAGAAGAGGTGCGTTGTCTCTGTATGGTGTTTTTGTTGCAGCTATTTGGTATGCTAGCTCTATCTAGTGCGCTAGCCTTGTGTTAAGGTTTCTTCATTATTCGTTGCTCTTGAGAGTTGGTTCATGGTTGGATTATATTATTGACGGAATCTATCTAAGAAAGGTTGGCTAGGTTTTTCCCCGGGTTTGGGTTTTCCCAGGATAAACTCTTGTGTCTTCTTGTGCTTGTTTATGCAGTTCATATTTTTTAGTACATGATATAATTGTTAATGTAAAAGAAGATCTAAGTGTTTAATTTTCACTATGCTAGGCTCAAGCATGAGGTTTATTTCATTTTAGCATTTACTTGAACCATGAACAAATGCAGCTACACAATTTGCAAGTGCTGCAATAACCAAGATCACAAGAAGAATAACCATGCACAAGAACACAAGAAATATCTTGGGAAAACCCTTCTCAACAAGGGAGAAAAACCTAGCAATCCTTTGTTATATTCTCAAGAGAAGATCCTCCAACCATGAAACCCTAATGCACACAAGAGAGTGCTCTACTACCTTGAAACTTGCGCCCAAGAGAGGTGCGCACTTCAGCCCTAGAAAGGTACTTGCTGAAATTTCCAAATGACAAGTGACTTGAGTGTCTTGTGTTGTGTTTCCTCAATAGGGAAATCACCTCTATTTATACTAGACCAGACAGACCAAAAGTGGTGTCTATTGGCACAGCAGGGCCGACCTCAATAACTCAGAAAATAATTAATTATTACAATAAACATTAATTATCTTTCACATATGGTGGAGCCGACCTGTATCCTTTACATCACAATTAGGGTTACAGGTAAATCTTAATCTCAGACAATATAGCAAGGGATTCACACGTCCACTAGTTCTCAGCCACTAGGGACACATCCACCAGTGCTCAGCCACAGGGACGTCCTACTCAACAAATCTCTATCTCACTGAGTCCATAGGAGAATCATATGGAGTACCATCTCAAGCCTAACTCAACTGAGTCCACAAGGCAAGAGACCACACGTCATAACAACTCAGTCCAGAGTCTAACGCACACTCATCACATGGGCACCTTCACCCCACACAGGGGTACACATCGTCTCATCTCAATCCAGAGAGGAATGACACACCCATCTCATGGGCACCCTCACCCCACACAGGCGCACACATCCTCTCATCTCAATCCAGAGAGGAACGACGCACCCATCACATGGGCACACCCAACACATGGGCTCTCTCACAGGTCGACTCAACTCAGTCTCAAAGGAAAACGTGTCCTAGAGGATGTCTCACGAAGCTGTAATCATCAACACTAAGATCATTGGTAATCCTAATGCTCTGAAAATTAAGAAAATCTAACAGTAAGCGTCCCCATCCTTTGACACTCATCACAATGGACTACATATTCTACAACATCATTGTGTAGTGTGGGCAAATAGTAGCACCCTGCATGAAGAATTTTACAGGTTGTCCTCTTTGTAACAAAATGGCCCCCATATGGTTCATCGTGACAAGCATGCAGAATGTCATACACTTCATCCTCTCTAATGCAACAATGAAGTATATGGTTTGGTCCAACCTTCAACAAGTAGCCTTTTATCTAGGTATACGAGGTACTTTGTCTTACAATACTACAACGTTCTTTGTATGAAAAGTGTTGAGGCAACTTTTCTACAGGAAGATAATTAGCTATGTTGGCAAACAAAGGGGTTTTGTATTGAGATGGCAAATAAGGTGCTCGTCAAAAAAGAGATATCAACAACCTCCCTTTCTACAGTGTTAGTTAAGCTCGATAAAAAATCTACCACAAAAATTTGCTTACCAGGCTTGTCAAGTATGGTTAGGTCAAATTCTTGCAGCAATAATAACCATCTAATAATTCCTCCATTCAAAACTAGTTGTTCATTAAATATTTAATTCTTGAATCGTGTGCACAAAAAGTGGATAATCAGTTATGTAATGTCTGAATTTGTTGATTGCATATATTATTACAAGGAAATCCTTTGTAACTATGTATTTCAATTCTATGCCTAAGAGATTTTTATTGATATAGTAAAATTTGAATGGCATATGACTCTTTGAATTCCTGTTGTCCAAGGATTGCTCCTAGTGCTCTATCAAAGACACCAATGTGGATGTAAAATGGCATATCCCACTTAGGTCCTTGCAAGATGGGAGTTGAAACTAATTTTTCTTTTAGGACCTCAAATTCCTATTGGCATTTTGATATCATAGAATTTCACATTTTTGGACCAAAGGGTAAACAAGAGTGCAACAGTGTTACTAAAATGCTTAATCAATCTTCTATAGTACCCTACATCGCCAAGAAAACTTCTAACATGTTTTTTATTTATGAGGTACTAGTAGTTGATGATTGATAGTTATCTTGGTAGGATCAACTTCAATACCACGGGAAGATATAAGATGTCCTAAAACTCTCCCCTCAGTCATAAGCATAAAGCATTTCTCATTTCTTAGGGATAAAATCATTTATTGGCAACACTTGAGAACATTTTCCAAATTAGTTAATGCTTCTTGAAATATGTTTCCATAAGCAATGAAATCATCCAGGTATATTTCCACACTATCATGGATTAAATCTATGAAAATGCTCAACACTGTTGAGTTTTGGTGTACTTTGGGAAGTGGTCCCCTTGTGGTTGTGGGTCTCTAACCACAAGAGAGAAATGTTTGACCCTTTGTACCTTGTACTTTATGTCTAATTTCACATTGACTTTATCCTAAGTCAAAAAGGTGAAATTTGTCACTTACGGCAAAAGTGACTATTAATTCACTTTGTCGGTGAATTAGGGAACATAAAGCAAACTTAGGAAACTTAACCAAAAGTGGGTTTCTAAGTGAGATACTTGAGATGAGATCTCACCCATGGATTAGAGATAGCTAGAGTTGATCCTAGCCATTGATCTCTAGGTTTGGCTAAGGATGGCATATGAGGGTGCATAGGGCCAAATGGAGGCTCATTGTTCACTTGCTCACTTGGAGAGTTTGGTGAGGAGGAGGAAGTGGAGAATGGAGGCTTAGATGGAGCTAGCTTGGGCGCATTCATTCATGGAGGGCACAAGGAGGCTTGAGGTTTCATTGTTTGTGTGTTAGTGTTTTTGCTTGGTGGAGGGCGCACTTGTGGAGGGAGGGCGCACTTGTGGAGAGAGGGCGCAAGCTTGCAAGCACTAGGTGGAGTGGAGCTATTGCAGATCTGATCGGTGCAGGTTTGAGGCAGCATACAAGTGGAACATTGTGTACAAGGGTTTCTCAAACAGCCAAGGAAAGGTCAAGGGCGCACTAGTCTCAAGGGAGAAGAAAGCGCACTCTTCTAGGGGGGCATTTCTCAAGGAATCTATTGCATAGCTTGAGAGGAGCTTGCAAGGAGTTCAGGTTCCTTTTGTATTTACTTCTTCATTGTATTCATTGCTTCAGACACTCCATATATATAGTATATACATCTATCCTAAACTGGTTTTCCCTGGGGGGGTTTTGTCCATGGTCATGTTGACCAAAAATTACATGTGTTCAATTTTCATGTATGCTTAGTTTTATATCAGCATTAGGAGCTTGTTAATATCCTAGAGGAGTGTTATTTGTTTTAAGGTATTTGCATGTGCTAACATCAGTTACGTAAACACTTGCAAGGGCACCTTAAAAGAGCATATAATCATCAATTAGAGGGCAGAATTTTGGGCAGAAAATTTCAGACCTGTTTTCTGTCCTAAAACAGCAGCAAGGACAGATTTGATAACTCAAACTTAGAGCCCAACAAGAGGTCAAAGACAGACCTGTTGGGCAGCCTTCTAGTTCCTCAAAAATCTACAAAAGCAACTCTTTGAAAGGTAGCAGGGGCATTACACAATCTAAATGGGAGTACTTTATAAGCAAATGTTCCCCAAGGCCAATGAATTTAGTCTTGTCTTGATCTTTTGGGATGACCTGTATTTGATTGTATCCACTAAACCCAACTAGAAAGGAAAAGTGTTTCTTCTTGAATAAGGCATCTAGCACTTGGTCAATGAATGGTAGGGAGAAATAGTCCTTTCTAGTGGCTTTATTAAGCTCTACAAAGTCCACACAGATTCTCCATTTTCCTCCTTTCTTGGGAACAATGACCAAAGGAGATACCCATTCAATTGTGAGATAGGGTATATAAAGCTTGAATCTAGGAGTTTTTAGAGTTCAATTTTAACATGTTTTTTATTGCAGGGTTCGTCCTCCCCTTTGTGGCTGCCTAATTGGAAAAGAATCATCCTTGATGTAGATATGATGTTTACAAATGTCAAGATGAATGCCTTGCATGTCACTATAGTCCCAAGCAAAGGCAGAACTGTGATTTCTAAAGATGTCTAACGGCTATTGTTTCTGGACAGAAATTAAATCTTTGCTGATTTTTAGAGTTTTAGCAGGGAAGATTTCTATTGTTTTAATAGATTGTTCTCCTATTTCAACAATGAATAAGTCTTGCCATTAGGTTTGATTTGTTGTTGATGTGCTTGGCTTGTCTTTATCATCCTCATTGTCAAGGTAGTCTAAAATTCAAACAGTGTTGGGATACAAATTTTGCATATAATTTGAAAGGAATGTGTCCTCATCTACATCTTTCAATGCTAAGGCAATGTCAATAGTGAGAATAGCCTAAACAGTAGTTCCAAAGACTTCACCATCTCCTTGTCCTACCCATAATAGTATTGCAATCTCAATAAAAGGCTTAGCAAGGGGTAGAGTGAATCTCTTTTGTAATTAACCATTTCCAATTGTCATATCCCCCGTTCTGCAACCAATGTATGTATCTGTTATGGCTAACCATGGTCTACCTAGTATAAGTGGATATCCATTGAGTTTTACCCTGGTTTACAGTAATATAAAGTCTATTGGATAATCCCATGAATCTATTGAAACTGACATCTTTCAACATTCCCTCTAGGCTAAGAGTAGACCTGTCTGCCAGCTAAAGGACAGTGGTTGTATGTCTCAATACTTCTCTCAAATTTAACTTGAGCATTGTGTCCTTGATCATCACATTGATTACTGTCCCTAAATCTATCAAGGTATTTTTTATTAAGCATTTGTTTATATAGACTTCCACTACAGGGTTGCCTAGATCAAAGTATCAGAGGGTAAGGATCTTCGCCAACATGAGGTCAACAAGCTACCCCACAACATTAATGGTGGGGGGATCTCCTTTCTTCCTTCCAAGTCTCTTAATGGATAGTTCCTCGATAATTTTTTTGTAAATGGGCATATCTTTGATAGCTTATAAGAGTGGGATTTTGAAACAGATTTTTCAGTTCTCCTAAGAGTTCAACTTCAAAATAGTTGTATATTTTCTTTTGTTCAAGCCTCTTTGGATAAGGTTGGTTTTTTCCATTGTGTATTTGGTTGAGACAGCAATTGGTTTTGCTCTTCGATTTCTTGGTCTTCAAGTGACTTTTTCTATTGGCTCAATAATCAAAGGAGACAAAGGTCCTGCCACCACTTCTCTTCAGCCAAGGTTTAGCTCATTCAAATTCAAGGAACCTAGTTAGTAGGCTAGATAGTTTGTCATCTCATTATTATAGATTGGTTGTGTCTGTTAGTGAAGTTTGGTGCTAGTTAGGCAAGCATTTATGGCTGCTTAGGTGTCGGTTGGTAGTAAGATAAGATAAGATAAATGTATTAATGTTCGACAAATGACCACTGAAGTAGGTCAATGGGACTATTAGGTACAATGATGTTTATACAATGAGGGAGCACTAAAGCGGCTCCTATAAAAAGAAGAAGCGGGAAGTACAAACAGAATAGAAATCTAATCTAGAACCTAGAAAGCCGACTCCAAAAGTGGAGAGGCAATCCAAGGGAGAAATGTGTTGATGTTTTGGTAGCTGCGGGAGGTATTAACCTCCATTGATAAACCTTTGACTAGAATAGAATATTCCAGAAGCAAGAGAAAACCTAAACAGATGTGTGAAAACCCTTGAATACAAGGCGGCTCAGCAGAATAAGTAATATTGAAGTATTATATGAAGAAAAGGAAAGGTCGGCCCTGCTTGAAGAGAGGCACTCCAACTCATTTGTACACACACTCAGTCATCTAGAAGCAAGGCGCAAGTGTTGAGGAGGAGCTGCAGGTGTACAGTAATTCCCTGTTCAGTCTTTTGGTACTCTATCTTGTGTGCTACCTCTGGAGAAGGTGCGCTACCCTAGTTTATCTGTTGGTTCTAGTGAGGCTTCCCGGAATCATTCTTTCTGTCAAAGGTTACGGTGCTCAGGGGTGGCTTTAGGCCTATGGTTGGGTGACAATGGTGTGGCATTGTCTATGGTGAAACGAGCAGAATATTCTAAGAGGTTATGGGCCCACACCACCTTCGAAACAGTCTAACCACTGGAAGATAGATCCGCAACTCTTTGTTAAGCTCGTTGTAGCACAATTGCAGTTGCAGCTAGGGTTTCTGATCTTGCAGCAGCAACAAACCCTAACACGATTGTTCGAGCACTTTAAGTGAAGCGTTTGGCATAATTCTTGGATATCCTAGTGCACCCTAACCCAGCGCATGTCTTGGTGCCCTCAGCCATCAAAAACGTCAAAATTGAATTTTTTTGGTCAAAGTCAACGTCTCACTGGTCAAAGTCAAAGTTTGACTGATCAAATTCAAGGTTTGACTAGTCAAAGTCAAAAGACTAGTCAAGGTCAAAGTCAAAGACAGTCATGACTTCCCCCATAAAATCAATGTGGCGCAGCAGAAGCATGGTCTCTTCGTAGAGCATGGAAGACAAGGATTGACATCATCCTTGCAAAGAACAAAGGGCAAAATTATGGAACCACAAACTGAAGAGCAGACGTCAAAGGATGAAGAGTTTGATTTTTGGAGCTTCCAAGCACATGAACATGGAATAGGAGAAACAATAAAAAGCAACTACTGCAGATCTAAATCTCTGGAAAGAGAAGGGATCTTTGTCCAAGAAGCAATCGTAGAGCCAGAAAGATCTCAGATCTTATACATTCAGAGGAACAACACACTCTCTAGGTTGGAAAGAATACTTGTTTCAGAAGAAAAGCAACTCAAGCAGAACAATAGCCAGACTCTAGGTTTGCATATCAGGTTTGATATTTTTATTGCTACTTAAGTATTGCAATCCTTTAGATTTTATTAATGCCAAGAACAAATGAATACTTAGTAGCATGTACTATTAATATAAATGCTTATGTACTTAATTGCAATATGAACTAACATCTCATCTAGGAGATATTTCTTGTTCTTGTTCTTGTTCTCAGGCAGAACACCTTGGTAATGCTATAATGAATTACCATGAAATTGATATGCTCTTATATAAAATGCTATTATATTGGAAATATTTTTGCTCTTCTTGTTCTTGTTTCGAGCAGGTTATCCTACGTATTCTAGGAAGGTTACCACAGAAAGCAAGACTTGAAAGGACTCAGAGGAAGTCAAACTTCAAAGGGAGTCAATGATCAGGAAGAAGCAAGGTTTCGTGACACTTTGCAGGATGCATGGGGGCATGCAGCAGATGGAAGCGTGGTTCGAGGATTCTCTCAATTAGAGGCAGTTGATGGCAGAATTCAAAAAGAAGGATCTTGTAGGCTTCGTGCCGGGTTGTAGGCCTTCGTGCCGAGTTGTAGGCCTTCGTGCCGAGTTGTAGGCTTTGTGTCGAGTTGTAGGCTTCATGCCGAGTTGTAAGCTTCATGCCAAGTTTTAGGCTCTATGTCGAGTTGTAGGCTACTCCAGTGAGATGGTCTAGTATGCCGAGTTGTTGCTACACCAATGAGACAGTCTGGTACGCTAGTGACGTAGTCGAGAACCTGTATGGTTGTGATGGTGTTGCTCATAATATGATCTGGGTGATCATAAGATAGCCTATGTGGCTATGTTGATGCTACAGGTCTGCAAGACCATGTAGGTCTTGCCCATGCCATGTGAGATGGATGGATAATGATGATACTCACGACATGGGTGTAGCCATGGGTGAGCACGTCATGTAGATCTAGCCCATGACGATGATGGTGACACACACTACGAGGTGTAGCTTTAGTGTTATCTAGCGGATTGTGGCCCCTAAACAAGATTGACAGTTACAAATGGGTGTAGCCATGTGTGGCGTAATGATGCTACCAGTAGCATGGTCTGTGTAACCATGACGAGAGGATCATGGCATAGCGAGCACGGCTATGAAGACCAGAAAGGAACATCATGGTTAAATACCTCCCTAGCTAAGAGGGAGTGTTGATGTTTTGGTAGCTACGGGAGATATTAACCTCCATTGATAAACCTTTGACTAGAATAGACTATTTTGGAAGCAAGAGAAAACCTAAACAGATGTGTGAAAACCCTAGAAGACAAGTCGGCTCAACAGAATAAGTAATATTGAAGTATTATATGCAGAAAAGGATAGGTCAACCCTGCTTGAAGAGACACCTGTTCACCTGGCCAGATTAGTATAAAAAGGAGGTGCTCCAGCTCATTTGTACACACACTCAGTCATCCAGAAGCCAGGCGCAAGTGTTGAGGAGGAGTTGCAGCAGCTGCAGGTGTGCAGTAATTCCCTGTTCAGTCTTTTGGTACTCTATCTTGTGCACTACCTCTGGAGAAGGTGCGCTACCCTGGTTTATCTGTTGGTTCTAGTGAGGCTTCCCGGAATCATTATTTCTGTCAAAGGATAAGGTGCTCGAGGGTGGCTTTGTGCCTATGGTTGGGTGACAATGGTGTAGCATTGTCTATGGTGAAACGAGCACAATATTCTAACAAGATGTACAAGGTAAGTGTGTTGAAATATTGTAACTGCAAAGAGTATTCTATTTATTATTGATGTATTATTCATTAGATCAATCCCTTTTGTGGATTGATCATGTCGGGCATTGTAAATGACCAAATCCCCTTGGGATTGGTCAAACCCTAATTGTAATATGCATAATGAGAAGTCGGCCCCCAAAATTAATTAAAGTGGTTATAACCACCCAGAAGGAGAAGTCGGCCCTGCCAGTGAAAAGACACGTCCTTTCAGCACCTGCCAGATTGTATAAATAAAGGAGGCTAGCGCCTCATTTGTTCACTCACTCACTTGATCATCCAGAGCGTGAGTTTGGAGCTGCAGTTGGAGAAGAAGGAAGAGAGAGAGAGGCACATTACTTGGGACTCGGGAGAGGAATTTCTGTAGTGTTTGGTTTATTCTCTTGGCATTGTATTGGCTATCTATATTAAGGAAGTTTTTGCTTGGTTTTCTCCCCCGTGAAGGTTTCCTAGGATTAATGATGTGTCTCTTGTGATTGTGTATTTCTCAGTGATCTTATATATGCTATGGTTATCTAGTGAATTGAAAAGAAACCTAATAATAGCTTAAACTCTAACATGGTATCAGAGCTAAGCTGAAGAGAGCATCTTTCACAAGAAGAAGAAAAACGTCACTGTTGTCGTACAAGGAAATTAGGGCTTTTTGTTCGAGAGGAATTTTTGCCTAAAACCCATCTAGAAAAGTGCGCCCTACCCTAGTGAAGCTTTTGGCATCTTCAACGCACCTTTTCAATGGATAGAACTCTC
>ML776906.1:583618-604587 GCA_009831015.1 Picea engelmannii | reverse complement strand
GAAGATTGTTGGGATAAAGAGGATTGTAGAGTGATAAAAAAATTGGTGGCACTAGACCCTAGAGAAGGTCTTCCAGCTAAAATAGATATCGAATGGGAAAAATGGTCTTTCTATCAAAAGTTGGATTTCTAGAAAATACCATTCCGATGCACTATGTCATTACATTGGGCACTTGTGGTATGAATGTAAAAACCCTATGAGAGGTTTATGTTGAGTTCTGGTGTACCTGGGGAAGTGGTCCCCTTGTGGTTTTGGGTCTCTAACCACAAGAGGGAAATACATTGGGACTATGTGCTTTGTACATTATGTCTAATTCCACTTTGACTTCACTTAATTCAAAAAGTTGGAATTTTGTCACTTAAGTGAAAAGTGACATTTTATTCACTAAGTGGGTGAATGAGGGGACATAAAGTGAACTTAGGAAACTTAACCCAAAGTGGGTTTTGAGGTGAGATTATTTTGGAGAGATCTCACCCATTGATTAGAGATGGCTTGGAGTGATCCTAGCCATCTATTTCTAGGTTTCCTTATGGATGGTGCAAGAGGGGCGCATAGGGCCAAGAGAGGCTCATTCACTCATTTGTTCACTTGGAGAGTTTGAGAGAGAGCATGGAGGCTATGGATGAGGAAAGCTTGGGCATCTCCTTTCATGGAGGACTCATGGAGGCTTAGACCCTCCTTTATTAGTGGTGGTTGTTCTTGCTTGGAGGAGGGCGCACACTTAGCAGGCACTAGCTAGACTTGGACATTCGCAGATCTTGCTGAGTGCTTGCTGAGTCTGTTTTTTTATTTTTTATACTGTTGAATCAGTGCTAAAGCTGTAATTTTTGTGAGAGACTGTATGTTATTAAGATGAACAAAGGCTGCCTTTAAAGAGCCTGGGAAGACTGTAATCAAGTGGACATAGGACAGGTTTAGAGTCAGTTTTGCATCTAAGAATAGATTATATGCTCATAGTGCCTAAAAGACGGACAATATATGTTCTGATTTCTTACTGAAAATATCGATTATAAAGATTTTTTTTCTTGGAAAAAAAAGAAATCTCTGGTTTTCTTAGTTGTCAAATTATTGTCTAGATTTATTAAACATGTGCAGACTTTAGTCCTAACACTTTTATAGATTTCTGCACAATGTTCACAACAGTAATGCATATTTCCTACACATATATTGAGGTTTTCATAAGTCTCATATCTCAGTTGTTGGCATGTTCATCCCAAATAACTGCTAACTGCAAATATCTCTGAAAAAAATAGAAGACTAAAGCCACCAATTAAATTAAAACTATTCATTATTACTATCAGTCCAAACCCACTTTCTCCTGCTAAACTAAATCTATTGAAACTCTTGAATGGTACCAATCCCATATTTTTTCAACAGTATATAACACAACATTAATAATTACAAAATGAAACCCCTACCTGGTAGACCTCTGTGGTTAATTAGTACCTAAACTATTTTCCCACCATTTTAAGAAGTTGAATTTCCTGATTAAAACCATTCTCTGAAATATCAGCAAACTTTTAACATAATGGCTTCTGAATCTCATTCCATTTGCTAAATTTGCATGAATTAGTAACAATTGTCTCCATGAAGATTTCCATACGGTGCATATATTTAAAAAATATTGAACTCGCCAATCAGTGTTGGTTAATTGGTAAAGCAGGGGCGTTTCATACACCAATCAAGGTTCAAATCCCCAAGAGACATGTTTGGCCCCTCATGGACTGTTATATATGTGCAAGTGTGTTGTCTCATGCAGTTGAGACTAGGTGCAAGTGCTGGATGAATTTGGCATAACAGATACCTCAACAGTGGCTTCTAAGGCAAAGAGATCTTTGTATAGTGTTGTAAGGCAGACAAACTCCATTGTAAAACTCCCAATATGTAAAGGGCAAGTTTTCCTCACAGTAATAATAAAGAGTATCTTGTATAGGAAAGAAAAGTGTGTTACCCTCAGAGTACATAAGAGGCTTTCCGAATTTTTCAGTTGCACTTAGCAGACACATCTTAGTGGCACAGGTGATTCAGTTTTCAAATACAGTTGGGGGTTATTTTATGGACGCACACATTTTCCCTGACATTACCCTTATGATATGATATTGCTGACCACTTTCTCAGCAGTGGGTGTGTGATGTCTAGAGGAAAACGGTTAGTGCAAAGTATATGTTTATACCCCCAAAGACTAACAGAATCATATTGGTCGATTGATTCTTGCACCAAAGTTTTTATGATGACTTTCAATGTCATGGTTTTATTGGGCAAGAGGATCATACATTTACATGGTTTGCATCATATTTGGATGGAGTTCCTAGCACAGATGATTATTGTTATATGATTCCTTCATGGTTTGCAGGTGTATTATCGTGGTTTTATATCTTGGAGACTTTCTACTATCTAGCATGAGTGCCCTAGACACTTTGGGATTTCATGCTGTTTATATCGCTTCATTACAATGATGAGATTCCCCCTTGATCTATTGTCATCTACCCTTAGTGCTCATTTGTATGTTGATTTGTCCACTCATTTGACTGCAGTTAGACCATGTGGAGGCTCTTTGTAGAGTGCTTTGGATTTTTGGCATGGTTTCATGTTCACATTGAGTTGGTTTGATGGTGGTTGGAGGTTTTTATTGGGGCGCTCACATGATTGGTACATATGTTGAGGCACCACATTATTTTACGGATATTTCATTGCTTAGATAAGGTCATCCCCTCCTTTTGGGAGTTTGTTGAGCCTTGTTTGACTTGGCACTAGAACTATTATACTATTTTATTGATGGATTTCCTTGTCATCACATTGGAGATCCCACGTGCCATAATGGAGAAGGTTGGATGCACTTGGATTGAGGAGCACCCTCCTTAACCTCTTGATTGCTCTCACATGTGTGGCCATGACCTAGGAGGACACACTCCTTTTGGGTTATTTTATTCATTTCTTTGGGAGGATTCTAGGAGGGTGCACCATGAGATGGAATATTATATTGCTTGTTTGACTTGTCTGACTTGTTGACATAGTCCACTTGCTGGAATTGAAGAGGTCATTGAAGCCTTGGTCCACTTTCTTACCATGCTTGAAAGTTGAGATGGCGCACCATTTGTGTAAGCTCATATGAATTGACGTGTACATGTGGCAATGCCATTGCTATTTTATACATTATTGACCGTGTCTACTCAAATTAGTTGAGGGATATTCTTTGTTTATGCATTCCTAGATTAGATCAGTTTTTGCTCAGATATTATTATTTGGTTGTTGGAGGTTTGAGCCAAGAACATTATAAAAGCAAGGCTCCTCCACTTGTAATGGTTGTTGAAGGAATGAGTAGTGAACTCTTGTTATTATTGTTTCTATCTCTCTTGGTGCTTTTGGATGGTTGATTGAGGCGCTCTCTTGGATGAGGATTTCGTCTATACATCTATGCTCTCTTGTGCTAAAGAAGTTGTCTTGATGGTGATTATTGGATGTTAAATCACGTAATACAATTCCTCTTTATTTGTAATTGTCATTGGATATCTTACATGAATGTATGTCTCTCTACATTTGGTTGCATGCGTAAGTAAATTGTCATTGATAAATACAAAACCCATAGTCTTGGAAATTGTCTTCACTAGTGATCTCTCTTAAGTATAAGACGACAAGGAAAAGGTTGGATTAAACTTGTGATTTGTAGTTTTATAACCATTATTTCCTCATTTAAGATGTCCTCCCAACAGTCCTTTTTTTACCCCATATGCCATATGTTTTGTTAGGCAGTGGTACCAACCTTACAACCACCATAAAATCTATATAGAAAACTATTTTATTTCTGCTCTACAAGTCTGAAAATTATAGTCTATCATCCTTCAGATCTGCCCTAAAGAGTCTAGTTATGGCCTACTTTTATAACTAAACTAAACTTAAATTTGGTGGTATAAATCTGCATGTTGAATCTTCTCAAGTATACCACTAAAAAAGATTTATACATCCCTTGATCCTCCCTTTTGTGCTGGAATTTATATGTCGGAAGAATAGTCATTTATCCATTTGTAGAGCTCTCTTTAAATCTAGAAATTCATGGTTTGTTGCTGCTGGAAATTCACTGTTTGTCGAAGCTAAAACCAGATCTGAAATTAGGTATATAAATCTGCATTGTTGATATCAAAAATAAGCAATAAAAGCAGATTTATATATGTGCATCAACCTGTCTACCAAACAGCCAATCAAGTCCAGAAATTGCACCTCTTATCCTTGATAATTTATAGCCCATAAAGACTAAAGGCTGTATCATTCACCTCGTCTGAAATCAAACATAGTAGGCTATTATATGAATCTGCATTTCTCATTCAGAGACAAATCCAAGAGCAGATTATTGATTAGTCGATAACCCAGCATTTAATTGTCGTATACTGGTGGTTTAAATAGACAAAGGAAGCCCACCTCGTGGTGATAGTGAGTCATCCTAAAGTGAAGGAAGAGGGTGCTAAGGTGACGGTGGTAACTATTCCGAGTTCCATTTGGCATTTCACTTGGTGAAGACTTTGCACCTAAGGTGAGAGATTAAGTGGTAACAAAGTGAACTCAAAAGATTTGTCGACTAAACATATAACATTAAATGCATTCGACTCCTTAAAATTCCAGCTGCCACCAGTGCTTATCGATTCACTTAATAGGAATTCTGGAAATATGATTGAACCTAAAACAAACAAAGGGCTTACGCTAAAAGGAAGAAGCCGTGCTTTTCTGAAAATGCCCTTGGTAAAGGCAAAGTAATTGTTATCGCCACCATCCACTCCTTCCCAAAACCACCTTCCTCCTCTTCCTCCGCCCACTCCATGGATCAGACACTTGAGAACCCCAATTTTTTCTGACTTTCCGCAAAAGGAAGAACCAGTCTAAAAATGGACCGTGCTCCTACGCCCTCCATTTCTGAAGCTAACTCCTGCCAAGCGAGTTAAAAGAGGGGTTCCGGACAACAAAACCGAAGGATACAATAAACCCATCACCGTGATCGAAAACACCACCGAATTTCCCGACGCTCTTACCGATAGGTTAGGCTTCATACATTCATCATAGAAGATGTCCATGGTTCCACCTCTGCTCAATGGGGGTCGCTAAGACTAAAAACAATCCTAACTCACCCCCTCCCTCCCTTCCTATCTGAATGAATTACCCCAAATTTATCGTTGTAAAAACCCTGATGAACGGCTAAATACTCCGCGAACCTCACCAGGCCCGATTGGTTTTGAACCGTGACAACAAATAAAAAAATTCTTCATCACATCAACTCACATAAATCTTTTGCAGGAGGATATATCTAAAACTTTGAATCAAACCATACTCAAATTGCAACCTGAGAGTGAAGGAGAAATCCACGAACTGACCGCCATGATCTATTCGAGTCTTCTACTTCCGCCGCTCGGCCACAAAGTAGCAGATGCCACAGCCAACACTGCTAACAACCCACACAAGATTTCAATTAGAAAAGACCAACGCAGCACCCCCAAAATTTGCCAGCCTTTTTAATGAAATAGTAGGTCTGTACTTTTTAATCAAATAGTCGGTCTGTACCTGAAAAACAGATAATAATGATGCGTCTATAGATGGAGGAGACCAATGAATCGCTTCGAATGGTTGGTTGTGCTAGCCTTTCCAGTGTATTAGCGAGCACACTTTAATGGATTTCACTGTCAAATTTCAAAAAGCCGTGAAGGAAGGAAGACTGGGTTTGTCAAATACGGTTCAATGATGAAAAGAGATTAATTTGGCCTAAGGTAGTTTATTGAATAGGGTTTAATGGTGTAAATGAGATTTACAGCCCTCGTGGGTAGTCGTGATTCGTGAGGAATTCTTAAGCTAATGGTGGAAGTGAAAAAATTTGCAGGTAAATTTAAGTGACAATCTGGCATAATCATATATGTGGATGGTATGCTTAGGAAACATGTGAAGGAATTAATTAAATGGTGATTAGTTTTTTTTTCCAAAAGAAAAATTTTTCAATTATATTAAAAATATAATTTGCTTCATTTAGCAAGGTTACAATAGCCTTTTCCTTCAAGATAAGTATCATGTATTTAGTAGTGATTTATACCTTTTATAGAAAAAAGGAGATCAAAGCAATGCGTTAATCCTCAATGTGTTATACAAGAAAAATAGTATTAAAGATGAGTGAACAGTATTTTGTCAGTCTCTTAACTGTATTTATTTCTGGATTACAAAAAGAGTAATTGTTGTAAATAGATATCGGCCTCAAAATTCTTAAACAGTAAGAGTTAATAGAGATTTAGAAAATGTGTAGGGCCCTCATGCTCATCTATCCAGTGATTATAAGTGAATAAGCCAACTTGTTTCTGGAGAGCAATCTTTGAGAGGGCATCCGCTTACTTGTTGTGCTCTCGTAAAGTATGCTTGTAGTTGACGTGCCTAAAAGATGTATGCAGCTCTCTAACTTTGTCCAACCAACCCATAAGAGAGGAGACCTGGAGTTTTCCTTTGTTGTTTAACCAGTCAATAACAATTTTTAAATCCCCAATGAATTGTATATCCTCGATATTAAGTTTGGATGCCAAATGGAGTGTTGCCCAAACTCCCAGTAATTTTGCCCTAATATTGGTACCAAGACCACAGTTGAATGTCCAGCTATAATAAGAGTTCTTTGGTATCCTTAGTAAGCTTCTTGCACCGCTTTGTTGACTATCTGATTGCGTAGCACCATCGAACCATCCTGTAGTCAAACCCTCTATGACATGTGTCTTTAATTTTAATTTGATAATCACCTGTCTCAAGTGAACAACTTTCCAATTTGAGTACGTTCCAAGAGTTTTATAGACCACTGTTGTTGGGGAAGGCACCCCATTTTCAAAGACTTTGTTGTTTCTTTCCAGCCATACAAATCAGCAAATAATTGAAGGAAGAGCTATATGTAATCTCTCATTTTTGCTTCAGTTATCATAATAGTCTAGAAGTGTGGTCCCATCCCAGGCCGATGTTATATTTTGATCAATAGTAATTCGGTCCCAAACCTGTTTTGTGAAAGGGCAGCTAACAAAGAGGTGTGTCACTGTCTCGGCCTCCCTGGAGCAGAGTTGGAAAACGTTGGGTCTAACCCAGCCTTTTCTTTGAAGTGTCCCAAGTAAGTATTCTATGATCAATAGCTAGCCAGATAAAAAGTGTATTTTTTTGTGGAATGTTTCATGACCAAAGTTTTCTTCTCCAGCCAACCATGGAGTGTAACCAAAGTGAATTTGTGATAGTTGTGTAAATGTTGTGAACAGAGAGACGACCCGAGGAGTCACCCCCTGTCCACAAGAGCTCGTCCTCTTTTTTGAGGAGTAGAATCCCAGAGCTTGTGAGATCCCTGCAAAACTTGTCCCACTCCAAAGCAAGATCGGTTGGGAGGCCAATTTATATGCTAGATTTCCAGCAATTTGATATGGTCCCGAGTCTGTAGCTGTCTTTTGCTTGGAAAAGGTAGCTAATATTTGAATCGTGTAACAGATTTAGAAGCTGGGGAGATAAGTAGGAGGAGGCCCCCAGTCCCAAAATGCGGTCCTTACCAATAATGATGGAATGTCCAGATCTCGGGTTCCAAGAGAGCAATTGTGTGATAAGAGAGGTTGATCTTACCAGATTTCTCCAAGTGTGCGATGTTGATCTCGCAGCGTTTGGTATCGATCTCAACCAAGTGGCCACCGAATAGTGTGGGAGATACTTGTCTTTAATGACAGTATGCCAGATCCCCTTCTTGGTTAGCATACGCCAGAGCTTTATTAAAGTGTAAAATGTTTATGAGCCCCCAACCTCCCTTGTGTTTTGGCTTAACCAGTGCGTCCCAACTGCAAAGATGGAGACAATTTGAATCAGAGCAACCCGACCAAAGAAAATTGAAAGATAATTTTCTAAGCTTGTGAAGTACAGTGACAGGTATTGCTGCTAAGACCATCCAATAGATTGGTTGTCCTTCCAGTACTGCTTTCATGAGAGTATATCGACCTCCTAAGGAGAGCCAACAGTTGCACCAGTGTCAAATTCTTTTTCCCACCTTAGCCACCAGCAAATTCCAATCAGATATTTTGTAAGAGTCAACTTTTATATAATATCCAAGATAGTTAAGACCTACAAAGAGTTGCACAAAATTATGAGGAAAGAGTTCTTTAAGTTGAGTCAATGACTACTCCTAGAGGTTGGCATAATGGAAAGTCGATTTGGACCAATTTATCTGCAAGCTAGTGGCCCTACAGAACGTGTGTGAGATGCTATGGATTTCCTCCCATTCCTGAATGGAGTCATTTGTCATAATTAAGATGTCATCAACAAACAACAAATGTAAGATCTTTACAAGCCTGGAGACTTTTACTCCTATTAGTGTTCCTTCCAGTTGTCCGAGATTTAGGAGTAAGCTTAAACCTTCCATAACCAGTATGAACAGTAGAGGGGAGAGCGAACAGCCCTGCCTCAGTCCTCTACCACTATGAAAGAAGGGGGAAATTTCCCCATTAACAAGTACAGAGAAGGTTGCACTCGACACACAACTCATGATCCACTTGATGGTTGTCAAACTATATCCCAATTGAACCAAAATCAAATGTAGGAAATCCCAATCAATGCAATCAAAGGCTTTTTTGAGATCAAGTTTCAGGATTAGAGCCTTTGAGTTTTTTGCCTTAATGTTGTGTAGGAACTCTTGTGCCATGTCGATGGTGTCTAGTATCTGTCTACCTTTAAAGAAGCCCAATTGTTCACCCGACAGGGATCTCGAAAGGACAGGCTTTATCCAATCTGCAATAATTTTTTAGATCATTTTATAGCACAAGTTGCAAAGAGCAATTGGTCTGTAATCTCCAAAAGATGTAGGTTTATTTTCTTTTGGAATCAGAGTCAGGAAAGTTGAATTTAAAGAGCTGGACACTTTTCCCCTCAATCTAGAATCTTCTACCATTTCTAGTAGATCATCGCCAACTAGCTAAAAGAAATGGAGAAAGAATTCTACTGTCCAACCATCCGAGCCAGGGCTTTTATCTTTGGTAAAAGACTTTAAGACATCTCTTACTTCCTGTAGTGAACAAGGGTTGTCTAATAGGTAAGTGTCCTCCAATGTAACCGAACGAGGGAAAAGACCAGCCACCCTAACAGAATCTTGAAGTAAAGTATGATCATTTGCCCCATAGAAAGATTTGAAATGATTTGTTGTTGTTGTTGTTTTTAAAGCATGTTGTCCCTTGTGGATGATTCCAAAATCATCAATCATTTCCCAGATATGCTTTTTATTTCTACTGGAGCTTGCGAAGCGATGAAATTTTTTTGTATTTTGATCACCGCATTTAATCCAGATAGCCCTGTTGCGTTGGCACGACGTAGCCTCTTCTGCCAATAGGATTTGGTTTCGTTCAAATTCCAGAAGTTTCAGAGTATTATCCCTGCCATGTTGTCCACCAACTTGAAGGTCCACTTGTAGGAAGGTCAGTAGTTCAGACTCCAACACTTTTAGTCTGTGCAAATTTTGTTTTCTGAGTGTTTTTTCCCAAATATTTACTCGATGCTTAAGAATTTTAAGTTTCCAGGCCAGTCTTTTTTGCAAATCCAACTCGGTCAGGAATTTGGGATCTTTCCAAACATCTAAAACAATGGAATTGAAATTAGACTCAAGCAGCCAGCTCGAGTTGAATTTGAAAGGAAATGCTTTCGAAATCGGTTGAGAGTCCAATTGTAGAAGGATCGAGGCATGATCTAAGAAGAAAGGAGTATTGAACCATGTCCTTATCATGCCATTATGTAAGGATAATTTTTTAGTGAGTAAGAACCGATCTAGTCTTTTAGAAATAGCTTCCGGTCCAGAGCGGCCATTGCACCAAGTAGGAACAATATCGTCCAGAAGAAAGTCCACTAAATGGTGATCTTGTAGAAGTGTGTCAAAGTAACCAGCCAATGGATCCAATGATACCATTGAACCCCATATTTCTCTAACATTTGTAGTAAAGTTTAGATCCCCAACAACAATCAGATTGGTGTGATCAAATATTCCACTGGCTGTTACCTTATCCCAAAAGAGTTTTATGTCAGAGCAAGGACAATACATATTTAACACCGTGATCGACTGATCAATTTAGAGGCTGGTACCTGTCAAGAGGATACCGCCACAAAAAAGGTAAGGTGCCAGAGTAAACTTCAAAGGATCCCTGGAAATTGCAAGTCCTCCCGAAGTGCCCAAAGATCTCGTTGTACAAGTATGCCAATTTGGACATAATTTGTTCAAGAAAGTTCTAGCTTTTGTGTCGTCAACTAAGGTTTCATGTAGGAAAATGACATTTGGAGATGTCCTGAAGAGCAGTCGTCTAAAGGAGGCCGATTTGAGGGTTGCTCCCACCCCTCTGATATTGAGTGAGAGCATTATCATGGTTTTTCTCTCACAAGGGATTTAATGCCTCTAAGCGCCCCAAGATCAAGGTGTGGAGAAGGTAGAGTAGCTGGTGGTTTATCAGGGGAGATCACTTTGTGGCGAGCACTCCTAGTTTCAATAGGTGAGTGTTCAAAACCCCTTCCCTTTGACCAATAGTAATCTTTTTCCAAGTCCTCCCCTGAAATTCCAAGAAGATCTGGTTCCAGGTCCCTCTCCTATGGACGATAGATAGCTTTACCGGAAAATATAGATAGAGGTATAGGGGAGATTGCTTCCCTGTAAGATGGAACCAGACTGTCCAGAATAACACTAAGGGAGCTATCCCCGAGCTCGGGTTCTCTGTGGCCTGCAACAAAATCCCCCAGCGGCTCGGAAGACTCGCCAGCCAGTCCAAAATCAGTCTCTAGAGGGGGAGTAATGGATTCTTTGGCAAAGGGAATGACTAGAGGAGTCTCACCCAAGAGAGGAAAGGGAACCCAGGGAATCAAGTGAACTTGAGAGGTGGTGGATTGTTCCCGTAAAGTTTTGCCCATGGGGTGAAAAGGTGGTTGAGTAAGCGAAAGATCAGTTTGGAGAGTAGACTATAACCCAATCCTTAGAGATGTGTCAATGATGTCTGTTGACACAACAAAAGTCTCCCTCGTCGGTGAAGAGTTCTTAAAGTAAGTGGACGGGGCACCCAAAACCAAAGTAGAGGAGTTGGCTAACCGATCTCTTTCCCATGCAGTCAACAAGAAATATAAATATGGGCAGATGTCTTTCAACTTACCAGTTAATGAGTCCAGAACTTCAGTGTCGACCTCACCAACAAATTCAAGAGGAGTGGTATGTGTGTAATCGCCTGGAGATTCCAGTCGATAGCTCGAGCATTGTCTCCTCCGACTGCTCATCCTCCACCCTACCCGAACAAAGTCTTCGCAAATGTCCAGTCTGTCTGCAAAAGGTACATCTAAATGGAATACTCAAATAATGCAGGTTCTGACAGATGGTGTGCCCACACCATTCTATGTCCAGAGATTCCTGCAAACCTTCATGTATGTCTATTTCTACCAATAGCTTGGCCATATTTTTTATAGGTGTTGCCAACAGCTTTCGAATCCATAGTGATAACCATCCCAAGTGTATTACCAATAGCCTCAAGAGCTTTCGTATTCCAAAGATAAAGTGGTAAACCTAGTAGGAGAACCTAGAGGTGGCGCTAGCAAAAATAATCATGGGTAGGGTTAAAGTTGATACGCCACCTCTTCAGCATAAGGTTGCCTCCATCTAGCAAACAGAGGCCACCTAAGATTAAAGTCAAGTCCTCTGGGGAGCGGAAGTGGAAACAAGACCAACCTCTCGTCAAATAGGAAATCTCAGGTGTATAGTCGATTAGTGGTCGCCAAGTCGTTCGTGCCCAGACTGCAATGTTTGTTTTGCAGAGATGGCGATAGGAGGGTCTGCCAACCAATGAACACGTAGCCATTGAGACGATGTCTTATAGCCCAATGTCATCGCCGAGTACCATCATTTTATTTGTTTTCTTTGTGCACCACGGCCTGAGAGTTGGCTTCTTGCCGCCTGTGTGAGTGTTTGTCCCCTTCGACCCGGGACGTCTAACAGGGCCAGGGAAGTCCTGTGTGTGAAACGTTGTGGGGAAGGTTACACCAGTGGATGTCAGGCTAAACAGTAAGGAAGGTTGTGGGTGGCCAGTCAATAAGTGATCCTTTCTAGAGTCGTTGGGAGGCTTGTGCGAGGGTAACGAGGACAAGGGATGGAGAATCGGTTCCACAGTTGTTGTGAGAGGGATAGTGATAACGGAAGTAATAGTCTGAGTTTGTCGAGAGTTCACAGAGGTGGTAGCTCGGTCTATAGAGGAGGATGGAGTAATGAAAGTAGACGTAGATAGCCCGGAAGAGTTATGAGGGCCCGCTTTCCATGGCAAGGTGGCATTAATACGCACAAGGTTGGTGAGCTCGTCCGTCGAGGAGAAGAGTCACACACTGTGCCATAGTGCTTTGTCAAAAACACCCATGAGTGCGTTGACTTCAGCCTCCATGGGTGCACGTAGCATGGGGGTGTCTCCCAAAGCCACTTATAATCCACTAAAGTTTGTTGTAGTCATGGGTAAAGACAAGGGTGCAGGGAACACAAAGGAATTTTTAAAACTTTGGTGTGGTGATAGTCTGAACTGCCAAGGGAAGTAACTATCTTGAAGTGACAATGGAGTTAGACTGAACATTGAAGCTCGGCTAAAAAGGTAGGTGGTTCCTTCGCTAGTGTAGATGTGGTTGATTCTCTAAACATAACAGCAGGTGCGCCATCGACAAAAGTAAAACCCGGGGAGTGGTGAGGGTCCCAACTGCCAGAGGAGTAGCTCCCTTTAAGAGACAAGGGAGTCAGACTGGACAGAGAATCTCAACTAAAATAAAGGTGGGTGGGTCCTTCGCTAGTGTAGTTATGTTCAACTTCTCAATACTTAGCAGCAGGTGCGCCATTGACTATATTATAATGGGGTGCAAGGGCCCCCCAGCATAGTCTTCTAGTGGAGATTTCTACCCAAACCGCCATTGTTGGGTAGTTGTAGGTTTCAAAAAGCTAAGTTATTGCCTCTTGCAACAACCCATAAATATTATGTTGATTTGTGACAATTAGTTGAGTTAACACCTTGGATTAACATGCATATATACATATAAGTGAATCAAATCACCCATATGTTTCATAAGGCTTGTGAAATTATATATTTTGTGTCACATTTGCATAATTAGCACAAAGCATCAGAAGTTAATGGTTGAATGTGTGATGCATGCATGGCACTACCTATATGCATACATAAGTGTATCAAAATCTACACCATATTCTCTTTAAACGAGTATTCACATTTACATATGTGGACCAAAACCTACTTCCATGTTCTCCTCGAGACCTACCAAAATTTTATACACAAAGCCAAGGTAGCATATACACGTCAATATGGGGACAAAGCACGTGTATTAGAAAGGAGTAATATACATAATACACCTTAGAAGCGAAGAGAGTTAGAACTCAAGAACCAAAAGGAACATAGAGCAAGGAACAAGAAAATTTGGCATGAACAAGATTCTAGCAACAATGTATTGTTTGTTGCAATTTCATATTAATCGAGCAAAACTTTCCTAGAATCCTTTCCAACTCACAAATGCACCACATAGGAAATCTCAAAGAAGTTAAATTGATTTTGTACCTATAAGGTAGAGAAAATAGAGATGCATATCAATGAGTATGTTTGTTACGTGTGTTTTTAAGTAGGCTATAATATGCTAAGACCATCATTTAAGAACAATGACCTTGTCGAAGCTAGCATGAGTTTCAAAATCATACGAACTCTCCCTAAAGACTCGAAAGAAGTTTATATTTACCTATTCAAGACAACAAAGATGCAACAAAAACTTGTCCATGTTAAAAAGGGAATCACTAGAAAGCATCCCCAAAATATGTTGACACAGTTCCCAAATATTAACATGAGGTAACTTAATGTCAATCCCACTGTATAACATTTGGCTTAAGGTGGATGGTAATCTACTAACCAAAAACAATTTTACCTCATACTCCATTAAGTATGATAGTCATAGTTTAACCTCATACTTCGTGATAGTAACTACAACATTTTGATTAGATGCATTGTTGAACAAAGCTTGTCTCATTATATCTAGAAAATGACATAGCATAAGGGAATTCCTTGGAGGTCATCATCCTTATGTGAGCATGGCTTACTTAACGTTTTACCTTGAGATATTGAAGGTTTGAGTAGAGAGAGGAGGGAAAGTTAGACCTCTTGGCTATGGGACCCATAGACCAAGCACGGTTGTCATGTTCAGTGTTAGCCAAGTTATTCCATGGCCCTATGCATGGCTAGCAAGCCTTGAGATCATTATTTTGGTGCCAAGTCTCATATGTTCTTTGGCCATGAATAACTTCTCATGTCATCAATAACTTCATCACTATTATAAATTGTTGAAATCATGATCATATTCTAATGATAGAACAAAGATTTTTATCTACAAGGCCATGACCTCAATGAGACAACGGAGACTTGTTACCTACGTGCATGTGAAGAAAAAGGGTCACGAGGGCCTTACAACTCAAACCTCTTACCACCCATCCTTGTAATCCAAGCATTAATCCTTGTTCACCAAGGAGAATAGTTAAAAAGAAAAGAAAAAAGAGTGACAAAGTTGCAACACGAGATTATCTCTTTAAGGCCAAAGGCACAAATACAAGGTAGAAACTAGTCATGCAAGCAATCAAAGGCCACAATATCAATAAATCTCAAAGTCTCGTGCAAACAAAGACAATGTGCAAGTAATTAGAATGCCCATGTGTAGCTATCTTTACAACATGGGGAAATAATTTGCATACTAACCAACACCAAAAGAGAGCTTTGAAAGGTTAAAAGGTCAAATGCACTAACCACATATCCTTCCATTGCTCACAAAGGTATCTCATTCAACAGTGCCAATGTAGAAAAAGCACGAGCAAAATAGGTGATGATCAAGATGTCAACATTGAAAAGGAAAACCCTTGTAGGGCACCACAACAAACCATCAACACCCAAGTAAAATGCCAAGAGGTTTGTTTGTAAATGCCCCAATGGCCATAGCCAACATTACCTCTCATGTGTTACTCAGTGGAGATGGTGAAGCCAACCACCCTACAAATGATATTGTTGATGTTTTTTGTAGCAGTGAGAGGTATTCACCTTCGGGACAACTTTTCTTAGAGATGAAGATGTGAAGAAGTCAAAGGAAGCCATTAAACTGTTCGAAGAAGCCCCAAAAGAAATTAGAATATTCTGAAAGAGAAATCGGCCCCACGGAAAAAGAATAAAGAAGAAATATAATGCTCTAGAAGTAAAGCTGGCCCCACAAGAAAAGGACGAAGTGAAAATATAATTTCCAGAAGATAAGTCGACCCTACTTGAAGAGACACCTGTTCAAAAAAGACACATGCCCAATCCAGTATAAATAAAGGTGACGCCTTCCTCATTTGTCACATACATTCATTTATCCATAACGAAAGTCTAATGGAGAGTAGTAGTAGCAGTTGATGTCCAACAAAGAAGGAAGAATGGCACAAGCCTAGTAGCAGTTGTAGTCCAGAAGGAAGAAGGGCGCAGGTTGGCTAGGATTTCTTCATAACCCTTGCTGCGGTTTATGTCTATTGTCTTAGTGGTGTGCTGGTGGAGGCCAAATACTCTAGTGCTCTGGCTAGGGTTTGTTGTAGCTATATTGCTGGGTTATCTCTTGTAAAGATAAGTACATATTGCTGGGATTCTTCTTTGTTGGGTTGCTCTAGTGGATAGAGCTTTCTCATGGTTATATTGTATTGGCAAGGATATTCTCTCTAAAGAAAAAATTGTTGGGTTTTCTCCCCTTGTGAAGAAGGTTTTCCCAGGATAAATCTTTGTGTCTTCTTATGCTTGTTTATATTTCAGTATATGATTATTGAATATTAAAAGAAGATTTAAATTGCTAAGGTAAATCCAACATGGTTTCAGAGCTGGTTACCTTCAAAACAGTCTAATCACTGGAAGGAAGATCATGAGATTTACCACATTGCTGCAATTTGGTGCTGCGCAAGACCTAAACCTTGTCAAGCTCGTTGAGCAACCTATTAGAGGATGCTAAGATTAATTTTTCCCTAGATCAGCTCGCACTACCCCAACGCACCTACTGGTGTTCTCAGATTGATGATCTGTCAAAAGTTGAAATTTTAGGGTTTCTACCAGCAAAATGATTACCAGTCTAAAAATTGAAGATAAGTCAGATGATGCTACGAACTTCTAGGTATGCACTTGTATATGTTTTTCAAGTTATATTATCTAGCAAAACATGAATGTGTTTGCAGGGGATGTACAAGGGACCTTTGTCAAAACAACAATATGTAGATCCAAAGGGATCTCAGATTCAGTGCATTCAGAAAGACAATGCATCCTCCCTAAAAGTTAAGACTCCAGGTTTGAGTGTTTAAATTGATATGCCTCTAACTGTGTAGTTGTTATGGCATTATTGCGATCTTATGAACATCTAGTTGCATCTTGATCTATTGAAGTTATGATCTTTATGCTAACCACTTAATACTAGAGATGCACTTGTTTGCAAGCCAAGTTGATCTCTGCACTAGGAGATATTCTTGTTTTGTTGTTTGTCCCAAGCAAGTTATCTTGTAAATTCCATGAAGCTTACCACGGAGGTAGGTCACCAGTGATAGCTCTGAGAGGGAGCTATAGTGACAGTTGTAGAAGGAAACATATTAGATAGTCTCTAGTTTGAGACATGAAGCAGTCTGACTAGACAAGGGGTTGTGTACATGACAATATTCATCCATGTACTGAAGGAGAAGAGCATGCAGTTATATGGCATTGATGAGCCATATCATTAGGAGGAGGTAGCCTTCAAGAGGTCTAGAGGATCTCACATGGAGATTGACAATGAGAAGCAGGAGGAGATGGTGTCTTCTCCCCCTTACCCTTCAGTAGTTCAGAGGGAGCCAATTGGTCTTGTTGATCCAATTGATCCAGTAGATCTTATTGATGTTCCTAGAAATATTGCAGTAGGCTAGAAGAGGCCTGCATGGGATAGTCAAAATTTGAAAGAGGTAGAGAGACATGCAACTCCCCATGGTACTTTTAGAGAGAGAAAGAGACCTCAGAGATTCTCGAGCTATGTTGCAACGATGAGCCACATCATCGATTCTGAGCCTTCCTGTTATGAGGAGGCATCTAGTCAGCAGATATGGAGAAATTCCATGATGGAGGAGTATCAGTCCATCATGAAGAATGATGTGTGGGATATTGTTCTAAGGCCGGAAGGGAAGTCGATGGTGACTTCCAAGTGGATTTATAAGATCAAACATGTAGCCAATGGGAGCATCGAGAAGCACAAAGCGAGATTTGTGGCTAGAGGATTCTCTCAGGTAGAGGGAGTAGACTATGAGGAGACATTTTCACATGTTGCTCGATACACCTCCATTAGGACGATCATTTCCCTTGCTTCAACTATGGGTTAGATACTACATCAGTTGGATGTGAAGACAACCTTCCTCAATGGAGAGATTGAGGAAGAAGTGTACATCGAGCAACCAGATGGTTTTGTGATTCATGGGCAGGAGTCCTATGTGTGCATGTTGAAGAAGGCCATGTATGGACTCAAGTAGGCACCTCGAGCTTGGTATGCGAGGATTGATGGATACCTGATGAGTTTGGGCTTCAACAAGAGTGTTGTATATCCCAACCTCTACTATAAAGTTGTTAATGGTGAGTACTTGATTTTGGTTCTGTATGTTGATGATTTATTCCTCATTGGAGTAGAGAGCCTCATTGCTAGGTGCACATATGAGTTAGCCTATGAGTTTGAAATGAAGGATCTTGGCATGATGCACTATTTCTTGGAATTAGAAGTTTGTCAGAGAGCTGATGAGATCTTCCTAAGTCAAGGGAAGTGTACAGTTGGCATCTTGAGGAGATTTGGGATGTTAGACTGTAAGTCCATGGCTACACCGATGGTGTCGAATCTGAAGAGGTTGAGTGAGCCTCCTTCTGATTCAGACTCGATTGATCCGACTATGTATAGACAATTGTTTGGATCATTGATGTATCTGGTTAACACAAAATCATACATTTTCTATGAAGTGAGTGCACTTAGCCAGTTCATGAGTTAGTCGAGACAGTTGCACTAGGTAGTTGTGAAGCATGTGTTGAGATACTTGCGAGGCACACTTGGATATGGCCTGAGATACGCTTTCAATGTTGACATGATATTACAGGGATATGCTAATTTTGTTCAGGCAGGGAGCGCAGTGGACAGGAAGGGAACCTTTGGGTGTTGCTTCAGTTTGGGATCTGCCATGGTTTCTTGGTGTAGCAGGAAGCAAACTTCTGTGGCTTTGTGTACCACAGAGGCCGAGTATATTGCAGTGTGTCTGGCAACTCGTGAAGCAAGTGTGGCTTCAGAAGATCCTTGCAAGATTGTTTGGGCAGATGTTGGATCCCACCGTGATTCATTGTGATAACCAGAGCTGTATGAAGCTCTCAAAGAATCTAATATCTCATGACAAATCAAAACATGTTGAAATAAAGTTTCATTACATTAGAGACATGGTGCAGAGGAAATCAGTACTAGTGCAGTACCTTCCTACAGATGAGCAGATTACAAATGTTCTCGCCAAGCACCTTGCCAAGTCAAAGTTTGAGTACTTCCATGATAAACTTGGAGTGGTAGAGAATGCCCCTCTCGTTAAGAGGGAGTGTTGATGGTTGCAATTTCGTGAGACATTCTCTAGGTCGTATTGCTTGATGACCTAAGCTTGGTTGACCTGTGATGATACTCCTCGATGGAATGAGTTGAGTATGACACTTATTGATGGAATGATAAGTTGTACTGAGTTGGTGCCCAACGACCCTTGGGTTGTAGCCCATGTGGTTGGGATATAATTGTACTGGGTTGGTGCCCAATGACCCTTGGGTTGTAGCCCATGCAGTTGGGATATTATGGGTTGTATCCCATTGTCCCTTGTGGTTGTATCCCTTGAGGACTCGTCCATATGGTTGTAACCTATGTGATGCGATGATGATGATAGTATCACATGGTGGTTATAGCCTGTGTGAGCCCACATGAGGTTGTAGCCCTTGTGGACGTCTTGTGGTTGTATCCCTTGACGTATGGATGATGATGACACACTATGAGGTTGTATCCCTAGTGTCCTCTAGTGGGTCAGAGCCCCTAGAAGAGCTTGAGAAGGTTCAAATTAGTTGTAGCCATGTGTGACTATGGAGATGCTACCAGTAGCATGGTCTGCTTGACCATGGCATAACCGCCTGGGCTATGAGGACCAAAGGAGAACATCATGGAGAATACCTCCGTAGCTAAGAGGGAGTGTTGATGTTTTTGGTAGCAGCGGGAGGTATTCAACTCCGAGATAACTTTTCTTAGAGATGAAGATGTCAAGAAGTCAAAGGAATCCATTAAACAGTTCGAAGAAGCCTCAGAAGAAATTAGAAGATCCCAGAAGAGAAGTGGGCCCCACGGAAAAATAATAAAGAAGAAATATAATGCTCCAGAAGTAAATTCGGCCCCACAAGAAAAAGACAAAGTGAAAATATAATTTCCATTAGACAAGTCGGCCCTACTTGAAGAGACACCTCTTCGGAAAAGACACTTGCCTAGTGCAGTATAAATAAAGGTGACGCATTCCTCATTTGTCACATACATTCACTCATCCATAGCGCAAGTCTAGTGGAGAGCAGTAGTAGCAGCTGCTGTCGAGCAAAGAAGGAAGAATGGCGCAAGCATAGTAGCAGTTGCAGTCCAGAAGGAAGAAGGGCGTAGGTTGGCTAGGATTTCTTCATAACCCTCGCTACGGTTTATCTTTGTTGTCTTGGTAGTGCGCTGGTGGAGGCCAAATACTCTAGTGCTCTGGCTAGGGTTTGTTGCAACTATATTGTTGGTTATCTTTTGTGAAGATAAGTACATATTGTTGGGATTCTTCTTTGTTGGTTTGTTCTAGTGGATAGAGATTGCTCATGGTTATATTGTATTGGCAAGGATATTCTCTCTAAAGAAAAGTTTGTTGGGTTTTCTCCCCTTGTGAAGAATCCTTTCCTAGGATAAATCTTTGTGTCTTCTTGTGCTTGTTTATATTTAAATATATGATTATTGAATGTTAAAAGAAGATTTAAATTGCTATGGTAAATCTAATGCTATCTAATTTTATAAAAATCCAACACATACATGATAGAATCCAGTGGAAACGTTGCAATCCTGCCAATCTTGAAATCCTGAAAACAGTTAAGTCTGTTAAATTTTGAATGGGACCTAAAATTCTACCTTCTCCATATGAAGTCCATTGAGGTTGGAACCTCTCTCAAACATCCTGAAACAATTAATGGTAATGTTAAAAATTTAAGTAAAAGGATGTCACTTTTACTATAATAATTTAACATTACCATTACCCTAGTGTTAGGTAATAGTTACCTTTTTCGTTAAAAAAATTGTTTTTTTCTAAAAACATTTGAAATCCGTGGGCATAGATGTATTGTACGGATGTCGTATGTGTTAAATTTATAGCAGCTGCAAGAGCCATTCTCCGGGAGGATGGCAAAGACCCTAGCTGAGATCTAGGGCCCCCAGTGCACTCCTGGGGTACTTTGTCTGGGACCAAACAGTCAGTGCCATGGCAAAAGACCCTTGTTAGGACCCCCAGTATATGACTGGGGTTCTTGGTTTGGGACCAAGCAGTTAAAGCCCCTAGATATGTCTAGGGCCCCTGGACATGGTCCAGGCATGGGTTTCTTGGTCTGGGACCAAAACAGTTAAAGCCCCTAGATATGTCTAGGGCCCTGGACATGGTCCAGGGTACCCATGCTTGGGGCATGGGTTGATCCTTGGTCTTGCACCTTGGTGGATAAGACCCCAGAAATGTTCTGGGGCAACTTGATATTCGATCAGGTACTTTGTTGGTATATGACCCTCCTTGAAGGTGGGCATGACCACATAAGGGATGTATTCCATATGCAATGATGATAAAGTTAATAAGGTCACCTTGAATATGAATGGACAAGTATTTCCACCAAGCTACCCTACCT
>ML776906.1:557699-571157 GCA_009831015.1 Picea engelmannii | reverse complement strand
TCTTATACATGAATTTAGTTGCGACCAATGTTCCTCCAAGTTTCTGGGATGTGAGAGTGTGGGATCAGGGAAAATATACTTTAGGGATGTGTGGAGACACCCTCCAAATTTTAGGGAAATTGATGGGGGATGGGGTGACGTCGAGGTCACGAGTGTAGGGGCCCTGTTGTCGTCCTTATACACACATGGGAAGGGGGAAAACCCCTTTTACCTTTATTCAAACATGACGTTAGGCTGTAGGAAAGGTTCGCTTAAGGTTTTGGCACCTTAGTCACTTTAATTTTTATTTTCCCATAAGTTCATGAGCAAGGGGGGCACACTTTTCACGAGGGACACATCACTTTTAGTTGTTGGCTTAGCATGGGGGGGTCTTCTAAGTGGATTTTCACTTTTCCAACTTAGGAAATACATTAGAAATCATTTCCCCACTTTCTCTCATGACTTTTGTCACTTTTACAAAAAAAATTTTTTTTACCTTAACCAATTAAATGTTGACTTTTGACTGACTTGGACTTGTCATGGACAATGACCTAGCAAAACTTGTCCAATTGAGCTGAAATTTGTTCCAAAGGTGTAGGGGGTCATAGGCCATTTGTTTTGAGTACTCACACCCCTATACAAAATCCACAAGGACCAAATTTTTACATTTTACATAAAAAATAATTAAAATTTCCAATTAATGGAAAATTTTAATAATTAAAAAAACCTATCAAAACTTAACGGAATTCTGCAAAATTCTAGGAGATGTATAGCATGGTCACTTCCAACATTTCTAAACCTTAGTTCCCCCTTTGGCTCGATCATTAGAATGCCTTTCAACACTTTGGAGGATTTTGTGAGTGAAAAACTCAAGGATAATTAAAATTGCCTGGTAGGCAAGATTAATTACTTGAGAAAAAAAAACACTCGATGAAAGGACTTCCTTAATGATAAAGTCCTAGACAACTAACTAAAAATTGACTCATGCTAACATATTACATTATTATCCCATGCAGGGGAGCGGACATTCCGAGTACACGTGCTGGGGGCAAAATTTGCCCTGCTGAGCCATAAGTCTTCAAAATATGTTGTACCACAAGGTACGTAGCTTCATCGTACATGACGTTGACACCTAGTTGAAATAGGTGGCCAACAGGGCCCTGTTTGTAAAATTATTTAAATAAAAATCCCAATAATAACAATTCATCACATGTAAACTCATCATTGTGAAATGTAAATACTAAATTCAAATTTGTAAATGATAAAAATGTGATTCATCAATCACCATTTTTATTATCATATTTCAGATTGAATCAATGATGTATGCACATCAAAATTTCAATTTTATAGCTTATAACAAAATGAATTACATTGATTCAGATTCTAAATAGTACTAAGTAAAATATAAATTCTAAAAGTAAACAGTGGATAATGAAGTTTGAAATAGTAAATTAAAATTACTCAAAAATTGTAAAGAGTGTTGAGCTCGGTCATCAGTATCTAGAGTCAAAAGTTAAAACCAAAAATTAACCATGGACAATTAACATTGAAAACTAAAAGTAGTTAAAATAAATGAACATTAAATGCGCTTCAATGAGTCAATACCATTGACTGGTCCTCTACATCCCTTTTCTATATGGAGGCATTAGGACCATCAATAGGAGTGTCACCCTTTGAGTCAAGAGTCACTGTCATGGGTAACCAATGGCACACCAACCACACCATGCTACAACTCATGCGATTCATCCATATCTATCTGTGCATCCTACTCTGGATCCACGTCCCATTGTGTTTCTTGTCCCCTATGATATTTTGGTGTCTTTCTACGGACAAGATGTAGGGCACTATGGATTGCAACTAGCTTCTTTGGTCTCCTAGATGTAAGTCTATTCCTCTTGATAGAGTGGATGAAGCTATACGTGGACCAATTCCTCTCTGGTGTGGAGGAACTAGCATATTCATCCAATGCCTTTGATGGGTAAAGATTGGCATTGCGTTGGATTTCATTTAACATTGGTGAGGTGGGAGTTCCACTCCCACTTCCAATCTCTATCCCACTCCCAAACACGACTCTATGCTTGGGCATCATAATCAATATCATTGTCATTGCTGCTACTATTGTTGGAATGCCTCATGTTGATGGTTTTATGTGCAAATTTTTAATTTTTGGCAACTTGTAGCAAGGGTTTCTAATTAAAATTGACCCACTGAATTTGTTTTTAGTTCTTTATAGTTGATGACATGCCCAAAGGTTGAGTTTGAAGGCTGGAAATGATAAAAATGGGATAAAAGCAAAAAACAATTGCTCAAAAATTAAAAACAAGGATTTGAGTCTTTGGCCCTATCTCCACATTGCTAGATAAAAGAAATTGTTGATATCTTTGACTTGGCCTCCACATTCCTATTCCTCAATGAGTCAGACAAAACTACCTCCATGTTCCTCTTCCTTCATGTCTCAAGCAAGACTGGTAAAGGAGAAATTGACTCAAGTAGAATTGAGAAATCAGCTCAAGGGTGATGCTGAAATTGGCTCAAGGAGAAGTGGCTTCTTCCTTTGATTCGACAACTGAAAAAACAATGATTTCCTCTTCCTATTGGGTTGTCCAAAGACTCCATGCCAAATTGTTGAAAGATTCCATGGTAAATTTCTCAAAAGAAAATCACGGCTCGCTCAATGACTCCAAGGCAAATTGCGACACTCTCATAATGCTAAATGACTTGTAAATGTCAAATAAGAGAGACGTATAGGTAAAGTGAATTAGGTTTAGTAGTTTATTAGTTTTTTTTGTTTCTATGGTATACTTGGAGATTTATTGCTCTGAATGAATTTTTCATCGATAGAGCATTGAATTTCATTCGTTGTTTTCAAATTCCCATGTATGTTTTCGTTGTTTTTATATTTTTTTCTTTGTTCAGATTTATGCAAGGGGTTGCAATGTTCATAACATTTGTTTGTTGTTTTGTATTTTTCCTAAGAGTTTTGCAAATTTTCAATGGTTTGATTTATTTCATAAACATTATATCGTGTTGAACTCTTATGATTTTTTGCCCTAAGTTTGATTTATCATCAACCAATATGTTGAAGGATTTGGATAGATTTTGGGAATATGGGGAACCTTTTGATGGGACTAATCATTAAATGTTGAATTGCAAGGTTTGTGGAAAACTTATGAATGAAGGGGTTAACTATTTAAAATACCACCTTATAAGAACCTTGAGCCATGAGATGACCCCTGTACAAATGTTAACCTAGAAATCCAAGGATGAGCTATTGAATCTTTTCAAGAATTGGCAACTAAGTGCATGAAACTTGCATTTAATATTTGTATTAGGGGATGAAATGTAGTGCTACGCCAAAACACATCCCAAACACCTCTAAAATGCCATGAAACATTTTAAATGGTGTTTCACAATTGCGAAACACCATTTGTAACATGGCGTTTCAAAGGCATTTTGGGGTGAAATGGGCATGTTTTTGTGATTTTTCCTTGCATTTTGATTGGGGAGTTGACCATGGGCACTCACCCAAGTACACTTAGCTAACATTAACCCTAATTTGATATTAATTTCACATTAAAGAAACGTTTCCCAGAAATAGGGGTGTGGGGAAACGTTTTCTAGGGTGCCACCACCCCCGGAGCATGGGAAGCGAGGCGGGTGTGCCCCCCACCTTGGGGGATGCATCCTTGTGAAACACTAAAAAATACAACAATTGAGCTATCTCTATAGAAGGGGGAGTGTAAACTCCCTTTCTGAGTAGGAGCTCCAGATAGGATGGCTTAGTAGTCTAAACATCCCCTTTTAGACTATAGCCAGGGAGAAACAGGGGTAACAGGGTCATTTGGTGTCATTTCACTAGGGAATGTTATATTTCGATAGTGACAATAAGTGAAAAGTGGAAAAAACACCTTTTAAGTGAATTAAGCTAAAAATAGAGGGGCACCTAAGTGAAGGATCTAAATATAGAGGTCAACAAAGAATTAGGGTTTGAGTGGGTATATGAAGGGAAAAACGACCTAATTCCTCATTATCACAATTTACGATTTGACATCTGAGCTCTGAGGATAAAACACAGGTTTAGGCGAATCAATGGAGATTGTGGATTCCAGGAGGAAGACGACAGTGGGTTGATTTCGGTGTTGAGAGACACACCCTAATCACCGGGAAGATCATCCAGATCTTCATCGTTTTGTAGCAACAGTTTTACAGGTTCAGACAGCTAGTGCACACTTAATCAAAGTGAGGGCGCAAGTGTTGGGAGACTTAGAGATTTAGCCTGTCTAGACCAGGGGGAATCCAAAGATTTCCTTCCGACCCAGTTGAGAGGAAGGTAGGGCGCATCTTTTGAGATATTACTCGCCATATTTCGACGAAGGAATCATCTAGGGTGCACCAATAAACTATTGAGGGCGCAACACTTGGGGAGGCACATTCAGTGTCCTAGAGAGATCACTAGACCAGATCTGGGGAAACCCTTCCGACCTAGTTTAGAGGAGGCCAGGGCGCTAAGATTGAGACTGTTACAGCCAAATTTCGATAGTGGAATCACTAGGGCACAACAATTGAGATGAGGAGGGGTGCAACCCCACCAGAGGATCCTATCCAGGGATCGTACAGATTAGCAGAGGGTCGATCTTCAGGCAGACAACTACTGAGAGGGTGTTTGAGGTCAGGGCTCATAGTTTGAGACAAATTTTAGGGTTATTCAAGGAGTTTAGCCACCAGGGTGAACATTCCAGTCTTGCGGCAGTTTCCATGTGGGTTGTCGTAGCATGCAACAATTCATCTTGCTCATCCACTGATCGAGCATCATCCTTCATTCCATGTATTTTGATTTAGCATTGTTGTGTGTGTTCCAACTAAGATCCATCTGGTCTTGATCTAGCTGAGAGATTCATTTATTTTCCTCACATGCAGTATTGTACCTTCAGTCATATTTCATAATATACTTGGTCGTAGTTGTTGTGTGTTTTATATCTATTGCATGTTTGATTATATATTGTTAAACACAAGAAACACATTCAGAACCATTGAAACACAAAGCAAAACCTTTAACCGCATCCAGAATCCCAAAGAGTATCAGTTTCAACAACTAATAGTCGACAGTTGAGGCATATATTTCGATCTGTAGATTTAGGGATATTACAGGGAGAGATAAAAAATGATATAAAACCCTATCAGCCTCTTCGCCTTGAATTTCATGTGGTGGAACATGGGAGAGTAGCCCTATGAAGCTAGAGGAGTGCACTTACCTTAGGAGGATTTCTTGCCAAGGGAACGATGAGGATGCCTTTAGCTCCAAAGTATCTCATTGAAGATGAGATCAAATTCTGTAGTATCTCAAGGATCAGGTTCTCTCATAACTTTATATGAATAGGGGATAAAAAATTGAGGAGTTCCAAGGATGTGGCCACATAGTCTACTATATAGAGAGATTTCTTAACTATCCTTGTGTTTGCTATCCGTTGTCAGATCTCCCTTAGAAAATCTACCTCAGGGAGAATCATTGGGATTACTCCTCCGCTAATGTCATCTTAGAAAATCTATTGTTGGAACACTACTTGAAGCAAAATCCGCTACTTCAACATTGACTCTTTCCTTTGACGAGCCCTTGGGGGTTACTACATTGACCACCTGGAATGTGGAGCTTGGTATTGAGTACCACTCCTTGGATGTTACCTCCTCTTTTTCCCCATGGAGTGCTTGATTTGATGGGGAGGATCTCTTTCGCTTCATTATAGGCCTCTAATTTGGATGAGTAGAGGGAAAAAGTAACTCCACGGATGATGATTTATTTCATTAACTCACATCATGCATATATACAAGAGGAAGTGGCCTTTGGTTTCATCTTCCAAGAGGTCCACATGACTCTTCCTATTCACCTACGACTTTTCATATTTCTCTTAGCTTAATATTTACAATGTACCTCAATCCTTAAGGATTAAGTACCTAACATTCCCCACCTTAATTTGAGGGGGTGTTTGTGACTCCCATCATCATTATGAACTTTTCAAGTTTTTGTCTTCCAAGCATTTGAGGAACAATGTCTCAAATGAATACTCTTGGCCTCTACATGATATCGAATCAAATGGTACTTTGTGTTGGTGTGCTTGGTTCGATGATAAAATATGGGATTCTTCGCCAACTTGATTGCATAAGTATTGTCAATCAGAAGAGGAGTAGAATTCACCCATTTCTCTTGCAAATATTCAAGTATTTTCTTGAGCCACACAATCTCCTTTGTTGCTTCTGCAACGGCCACATATTCTACCTCTGTTGTGGAATCTGCTGGAACTAAGTGTTTGTGTGATCTCCAGGAGCTAGCTGCTAATCCAAGACTCTTGATATAGACCGCTAATCCATTTTCTTTATCCCTATCAAAATATGAATTAGAATATTCATTGAGGTTGAAGTCGTCCACCTTAGAATAATCGAGTCCAAAATCTTAAGTTCCCTTCAAGTATTTTACAACTCTTTTTGCAGTAGAGCAATGTCCTTCACAAGGTTTTTGCATGAACTTGGAAAGAATCCCAACAACGAATAAAATATATGGTTTGGTGGTGGTAAGGTAGATAAGACTTCCCACAAGATTTTTGTACTTGGTTGCATTCTCAAATTCATTCCCTTCTTTCGTTGCGAGCTTCAAATTCAGTTCCATTGGAGTAGAGAGAAGGTTACACTCAACCATGCCAAACTTGATCAACAATTATTCAATGTACTTCTTTTGGGACATGGATATGTACTTTGGATTTTGAGTCACTTCAATTCCCGAGTAGTAGTGAAGATGCCCCAAATATGTCATCTCAAATCCTTTCTTCAATTCTTTCTTTATGAATGCAATATAGCTTCCATTGTTCCTTGTTATCAATAGATCATCTACATGCACTACAAGATATATAACAACTTTGCCAAACTTTCTTGACAAATAGATTTGCATCATCTAGATTTAAAGTGCTTGAAATTCAATTTCAGAAGATGCTCAATTAGCTTTTCATGCTTGGCTTGTTTATGTATTTAGCATCGGACATGTACTTCCACATAGGCTCCGTGTCTAGCATGTGGAAGTCGTATTTGTAACCTCTCAGGAAATCTTAGGAGATTCACTTTATTAGTGATTAATAAAGGAAATGACCTTTTAGATTAATGTGAGATTAATTAAGTCAATGCCTAAGTTTGTTGGCATTAGTAACTTAAGCGAGTTGATTAAGTCCTAACCGTTAGATCTGAAGTGAACATGAGATCATATATCAACCGTTTATCACTTTAGGAGATCTAGGATTTTGGATTTAGGGTTAACTGAATGTAATAAAAGGCAGCCTAAGTGAGAGGATGAGACACATTGTGTGAGGAGGTGAGAGAGTCACATACACAATGTGAGAGACTTACAAAGAGTGAGGGTGTGAGAGACACACTTAGTAGAGAGTGAGGAGATCTCATTGAGTGGGTGAAGAGAGTTCATCCAAGTGTGAGTGGGCAGGGATGAGGAAAGGTGCAAAGGGGCAACAAGGGAGATAACAGCCAAGTGGGCTAAGCTATCGCTGCATTGTAATTCTTTGAAGGGCCATTATCCCAGGAAGGGAGCCCTGATTTTATAGCAATAAAATCATCACATATCTGGTTTTCCCGCAAGGGTTTTTCCAGGGGTTGTTTACTTGAAATATCTTGTGCAATGTGTGATTGGTTTCTGTTTTAATGCTTCCGCTAATGTTTCGTTGATAACCTAGCTGTGCTAATGAATAATAAAGCGATTTTATTTGGATTATTAGTTGTGTGCTGGGTTTGAAAGAAAATCAACATGGTATTAGAGCACAGACTCCGAGGAAATCAGATTTGGCAAGATCGAGATACTGTGGTGAATATTTTTTTTGGGCTGCGAGTAAAAGAAATTAAAAAAAAGGGTGATCATATGGGTCGTACATACGACCACTGTACGATCTATACAGATTTTTGGTTGCAGAAGATCCGTATGACTGAAAAGGCGTGATCAATTGAGATTGAATCGAGTAGTGAATGGATCAATTCACTGCAAGTAACGAATGTGAGGTCCGTGTGTGTGTAGACTCGAGTAGGGAGCCACAAATGTGAGAAATTCATGAGCAGAGGCACGAGCACGTGTGGTAGCATGAAGCTGACGACATAGGAGATTGGGATTAGGCTAAACTGTGGTTGCGGGCCAAGCAATCGTGAAGAAGGGAGGTCCATGTGGAGGTAGTGAAGGTCGTCGACTAAGGAGGTCGCGCAAAGAAGTGATGACAGGACAAGTCGTGCGCAGGGCCAGGCATCGTTTGGATTCGTCGGGATGAGGGTCTGAAGAAGTCGAGGGAAAGAAGAGAAGTTGCGGGAGGTGGTAATTGGAGAAGGTCAATAGAGAGGCAAACGACGCCGGGAGAAGCTGTTTGAAGAAGCGCTGAGTGTGTGTGGTGAAGGTTGCTACAGAGCCGAAACAAAGAGTAGAGGAGCCGACAGTGGTAACGTTTATGTGGGTAGAGATAGCTGCCACAGAGAGTAGATCCGCGCTGCAAAGATAGTCGTAGATTGCAGTCGCGGGGGAAACCATAGTGCGCGAAGCCAAGGGCGGAGGTTTGTGGCAGATGAGCCAGCTGCTGACTGAGATAGCAGTCACTAGCCAAGAAAATAGGCCACCGGTCAACTAGAACATCCGTAGAGGGCTGAAAGTCGTTAAACAGGGGCCTAGGAAGCTATGGGTAGACCCAACACGAGTTGGGCAGCCGCCGGGTAGCCCTGACAGTGGGCAGAGTGCCCAGAAATTTTCGGGCAGCAACCGAGCAACGCCCAGAATTGCTTTGGGCAGCCCAGAAAAGGATCTGGGCAACTACAGGAGGCTGTGAGCAACAAACAACAAATCTAGGTAGTGGGTAGCAGGCCTGGGCAATGCATTGTAATTTTTTTTTTAGTGGTTTGCGATCTATAGCAAGCAACAAAGTGACAGAGAATGAGCAATAGGTAGCTTCAAAGGTCGAGCAACTCAAAGGGAGTCAACCTTCAGGTTCAAGTAGGAAGGAGCAACCTTCCAAGTTTGTCAAGGAGGAGTCATGGTACGAGATGACCATGTAGGATGCTCAGAAGTAGGAGGATTCTAGTAGCATAGGCAACAAGTCTTCAAGGAAGGATCTGAGCGAGATGGTTGGGATAGATTTCGTGTCAGAGGGAGCAACCAATCAGGTGGATTGGAGAGTAGCCATGGTAGCAGACTTGATAGCGAAGACGGAACCACCTCCGAGTGGTGGAAGTACCTTCCTCGCTAAGAGGGAGTGTTGATGTATTTAGCATCAGACAGGTACTTCCACATAGGCTCCGTGTCTAGCATGTGGAAGTTGTCCTTGTAATTAGGAGATTCAATTTATTAGTGATTAATAAAGTGAATGACCTTTTAGATTAATGTGAGATTAATTAAGTTAAATGCCTATGTTTGTTAGCATTACTAACTTAACTGAGTTGATTAAGTCCTAACCGTTAGATCTAAAGTGAACGTGAGAGTTCATCCAAGTGTGAGTAGGCAAGGATGAACAAATGTGCAAAGGGGCAGTGAGGGAGATAACAACCAAGTGGGTTAGGCTATCACTGCATTATAATCCTTTGAAGGGCCATTATCCCAGGAAGGGAGCCCTGATTTATAGCAATAAAATCATCATAGATATGATTCTCCCGCAAGGGTTTTTCTAGGGGTTGTTTACCCGAAATATCTTGTGCAATGTGTGATTGGTTTTTGTTTTAATGCTTCCGCTAATGTTTTGTTAATAACCCAGCTATGCTAATGATTAATAAATCGATTTTATCTGGATTATTAGTCGTGTGCTGGGTTTGCAGGAAAATCAACAAGGCTCACAGTGCTTGTTTTGCGACACATAAGGATTTGATGAGTTTGCATACTTTCTGTTCTTGTCCCTTCACAACAAAACCTTCTGGCTGAGGCATGAAGACATTCTCTTTCAAGTCACCATTCAAGAAAGTAGTCTTCACATCCATTTAATGAACTTTCCATCCATTCTGTGTTGCCAAGGAGAAATAGAGTACGGATGGTAGCCCATTTTTCCATGGGGGAAAAAGTCTCCTCATAATCAATGCCTTCTTTATGTGCAAATCCTTTTGCCACAAGCCTCACTTTGTGCTTGTCGAGTGTTGACCTACAGATGTGATAAATCTCGTGTAATTCTTCTTATATGTTCTTTTCAAAATTTTCCTCCACACTTAAAAAAATATTGATCATTGCGGGTTCCTAACATATTACTTTGCTATTCCTGTCTTTCGTGACCCCCACAATGCTCACCTATCTTTTGCGACCCTCATTATGCACATACACTTAGAATATTTTTGAAAATGGATTTTAATTAGTTGGTGTAGAACACTTGCTTGTTGTCTTTCTCCCTTGATCGTTCGCTCCTCCTGCCATTCCACCATCTTGTCGTTCCACCATCCCGTCATCCCGATCCCCACTTACCCCGCTCGTCTTCCACCCTATGATGCCTTAATGTCTTGTCAAGTCACGTTTATCAATGTGCCTTATACATTCTGGAAATGACCACCACTCATATAGGTGTTAATATCGTTATTAATAACGAGTTACTCGAGACAACTTTCCATAAATGTTAATACCAATTACCATTAAAAATCCTTGAGTTAAGAGCCCCAGAGCGTGTCAAAATAAACAAGTGTATTTCGATAATACCAACTTGAAAAAGTTGTTCATTAAGTCCGTCACCTTGGTTAAGCATGACAACTCTACAAAAGAAAAAATTCTGCGGAGACACTATCAATTTATTGGGATGAGAAGATCAGAGATTTCAACGGTCACAAGCCTACAATATTATTCTACATTACCACCCTCGAAAAAGAATTCAAATAGGATTTGGACATCAAGAATTGCATTGGCAGGTTGTGTTCCAAAAGTTTCTGATTTCAAGGAATTGATTTCATGGTGCATTGACAAATTTGATAAGGAAGGAAGAATTATTCAGTTATAGGGAGAATCACCCATCTCTTTAGCTCCTTCAACTTTTAAAAGGATGTTTAAACTTCTCGAATTGACGATGATTTTCAAAAGCATCGAAGCTGAAGATTTCTTGAAAACAAAGAAAGGAGGATTTGAGATTTTGCCGGACTACCTGGAAGACTCGTCAATTTTTCCTGAAGACCTCGACATGAATCTACGACTACGTTTCCTAAGTTTGCTCTGTATATATTGTATTTCTCAATTCACGAGAATGCCATCTTCGACTAGGCCAAAATAATTTCAAGTGTGTTATCTTTTCAGTTGTGAAATTTCTGAAAGAATAATTTTTTTTACATGTCTTCATACTTGATTTTTGCCATGACTTATTGTGATGTGTTCAATGGCTTTCCTTTGGCTAAAAGGGTAAATTGTAAATTCGACCCTGTACAAATGTGGTTCCTCGCACTTTGGAAACAAAAAGCTGCATATCACTTCTATGAAGTGCATAATGCTTTTATTTCTTCTTTTAAAAGATTAATTCATGGACCCAATACATCTAGATTATCCTTGGAATTAGCATCTTTCGTAGACAAGAAGAGAAGTTTTGAAGCCATGGAAAATTTTAGTGTTATCAGACTCTACAAATGCATGAGAAACCTTTACACCTGCCATACTATGTCTCTGATAAAATAATTTTATTTGAGATATGTAAACAGTACAAATTTTTGGCCCACTTTTTTAATGAGAAAAGGAAAAAATTGTTCATCCCATTACCATGGAAAATTGGGGAAATAACTGTAAAAAGCATCACCCATCTTGATGAAATCTCAACTTTATTTGATTCGTTTAATCTCAAGAAAGAAAATGAAATCAAGGGTTTTGACCCTATTCAGTTATTCATGACATATATGACATCAATAGGATATAGCGTGTCATTTGCCAAAACATTGTTGTTTAGAGAAGAAGAAGGTGACAGTCAAAACCCTCAGGGGTTACCTGTGGAAAAAGTGCAAGAAGATATTGAGACTGTAATCAACACCAATGAATAACACCAACAACGAGGAAGAGTTGTAAATGAGAGAAGTTCACAGTCCCCAAATGTTTTCACAAAAAAACGACCTACCCAAAGGAAAAGCCTAGAATTAAGTTTAGGAACGAAGAAAGTCTTCGATGGATAATTTTGATGATGGAGGGAAATAAAACACTCCTAAGGGGTACTTTGAGAAGTCACAAACTCCCAATTTCCAGTAAGAGGAAGAGGGGAGCAAATAAAGAGGGAGAAAATGAAGACACACTTGGAAGTGAAATTGACCTGGAAGACATGGAACTCGACATTAATGTTGAGGAAATAGAAAATGCAAGTGAAGAACAAAAACTGGAAGAAAGCAGAGTAATTGCAAAAGAATTGGCTACTCAAGAGCTAATCATATTCGAAGAGGAGTCCCTAACCCTGCATCGTACCACATTCAATAAAAACTCAAGAAAGTTAGTCATAGAGAAGGTCAATTCAAAAAATAAGAAAAATCAAGAAAAATGGAATTCATAATTTGACTTCTACGGGGTTCCACCTTCAAAGGTCATAGAATTCCATGAGGCCACAGGGAAAGCTTTAAAAATGTCAATCAGAGATATAGAAAATGAAAATGCAATTTTAAAAGATAGAGTTAAAGAATTAGAAAATGCTTTAATGCCCCCACCATTGTTTGCTAGCCCTATCGCCACCATCAGCCCTTGAGAAGTCTTGAAGGAAGGCCAAAATCAAACTCAATATTAAATGGAACATCAAGTTTGCTAGCTGCTATCATGAGATATGTCAAAGAAAACATCCAAAAGAGAATGTCCTTGATTCTTGAAACTTGGGAATTGTCTATCATGTTTATTTCCTTAGGCTCAAGAATGACACATTTCAGGCCGTATCTTCAAGCAGACCTAGAAAACGATGAAGAATTTTATAAAGGAGCTATTTCTACTTTTAGTGCAAAAGTTTTAGGAAGTACATTGATAAACTTATGCTCACACACGAAAAAAATAGTGAAAAAATATATAACAATGAAAAGGTGTCAAGAGCATTTGTGCTTGAGAGAATTGGAATGAATCTTAAAGATACGTATAAAATAGTGAATATATATATAATAATGAAAAAGTGTCAAGAGCATTTGCACTTCAGAGAATTGGAATGAATCTTAAAGATAAGTATAGTTATCTTTAATTTAAAATTTAAATGATTAAACAATAAATAAATAAGTGGATAAAATGTAAGTAAAAAAATCAATATATATATTTTTTTCTAAAATTACTTAATTTAATCTAATAAAACCCAATCGCTAAAACGTTAAAACCAATGTTTCTCTTTTTAAAATTATTTTAACATAAATTCTAATTATGTAAATAAACTTATGTTTACACATTAGAAAAATAGTAAAAAAATAATAACAATGAATCACTCATAATTTACCTTAAGTCGTGTAATAAATGAAGAGATGTCTAATCATCAGATAATGTCTAATACAATAGACATGTAATAATTT
>ML776906.1:502745-537361 GCA_009831015.1 Picea engelmannii | reverse complement strand
TGTGTGTACTTTATGTGTGACTGATGGTTTTTACTTTTACTGTACATATGCTGCATGTTGTTGATGATCACTTGAAGGAAGATTAATAATATTCTAAAAGGTATAAAATTGTTTAAGCTTATAAACAACTGATTCACCCCCCCTCTCAGTTGTTTTAGTATTCTCAACATCTTGTTGCCAATCATTTACTTGATTTCGAATCCAAACACACTTTAAATCTACAAAAAAGTACAATATCTCAACTTGTCTTGAAATTCACTTTATGGTCCCATTCGAAAATCACTTAGGAATTGCAACAATGTAAAATCTGCTTGTTTTTGTACAACAAATATTTGGTTGGATAGGTTTTATTTGAAATTTGTAATATGAGTCGTATTAGAGACTTATGTCCATACATAATAGTTCAAATGGATATACTCCAACATAGTACTTACTAGAAAATCCTTGAGGTTAGAAGCCTTGGGATAATAATTAAGAAATTTAGGGTATGTGTTGGGATGGGAAACTTGATTGTTGGATTCTAGGGCCCCTTTGGTATCCATTGATGCATCATGCTCGTTTTCTACTTCCTATGTATTATTATTCTACCCTCCTCCTCCTCCCCGCCTCCTTCACCATCATATTCAATGATGACACTTAGAGAAACCTCTAAAGTTTCCTCTAATTTGAATTCATTTGCAAAAGAATTCTCCCTAGATTTGGGTATGTTATTGTTGGGAAAACAATGGGGATTGGTTTTGTGGTTGGGAAAATAATAATTCAAGACTAGAAGAACCATTGCAGGCTAATAATTACTAGATAATGACATTGGAAGTTTAGTATGGATACTCTATTGTTCCAAGTTGAGCTATCACTAAGCATGCTTATGGCAATGTATGCCTTCTTCAAGGATTCTAGATCGAGAAGACTTGATATGCCTAGTATGTTAGATTGAGAGATCCTCTCTGATTACTTAACTATATTTGAATTCCTTAACTTCAATATGCTCCCTTGGTGTATAAATAGTTATACATTTACTCTTTGTATAAACTATTTGAGACAGAATAGGTTTGTGCTACAAGCTACTTTATAAATATTTTTCTCTTGGGTGAGCTTTTTTGATTGGGTTAAATACCCTACTATCAGATATAGAAATGGAATTTTATTGTCTTTATCTTCTCGCCCTAGTTAAGTTGTTGAGTACAGGAAACTATCTTCCTAGTGTATATTGTGTGACAAAACATGATAATTCAAGATACTAATGAGCTTCTTTTCTTGAACCCTCAACCTTCAATAAAGTTAATATTTAGTAGTATATGTAGAACCCTACGCACTTGGTCAATATTCCATAAACCTATAAGTGATTCTATATACAACCTTGTGAAATGTACTTGTCGTCTCAATAATGGCATAGTATATAAGCTTGGTAGTTCGAAAGTGAAGACAATGATTTGATATTGACTTCCAATTAAAATTTCTAAACCTAGACTTTAACTCACTATGGAAGATGGATTTTGCAAGCAAAGTTGAATGATCTTAGTAAAACCCTATATTAAAATATAGCTTGCATTTAGGAGGTAGGGATTTATACGACTTTTTAAAAGAAAAACTCAACTATTTTATAACAGACGACCAAGAAGAAATTGGTATCCCCAAGCTTGAGGAACCCTAACCCTAATCAAAAATTAAAAAATAACTCTGTTATCACGAGGGAAATATTTTCATGATAGAAAGTTTTATAATGAACATACCCAATTCCTATCATCATAAGGTTACTTGTGGTCCTGGATACAAGATAATTATTCTCCACGAGATCCATTATGAACAACCATGGTTGATAATTGTGCAAGCAAAGATGGAGAGACACTTAGATATCACCATAGAAACTATATATGTGTGTGTGTGTTTGTGTGTATATCTTGGTGAGCTAGGCCTGGTAAACTGCTTGAAAGAGAATAGGCTTGTGGTACAAGTTGCTTTATGAATATTTCTCCCTTGGATGAGCTTTCCACATTGGAGTAAATATCCTAATGTGAAATATAGAAATGGAATTTTATAGTATTGCTCTTTTCTCCACATTTAAGTTATTAAAAGATGTGGATGGATCAATGTGAAACTGAGTAGAGGAAATGATCTTCCTATAGTAAATTGTGTAACAAAATGTGATAATTCAAGATACTATCAAGTTGCTTTCCCTAAACTCTCAATCTTTAATAAAATTGATATTCAGTAGTATATGTAGAAGCCTACACTCGTTCAATATTTCAATGAACCTATAAGTGTTTATATTCGCAACCTAGTGAAATGTATTAGTTGTCTCAATAATGACATAGTTTATAAGCTTGGAAATTTAGAAGTGAAGACAATGATCTCCACTAGCTCAATATTCCAATGAACCTGCAAGTCTCTATATGTAGCCTCATGAAATGTATCAATTGTCTCAATAATGACATAGTTATAAACTTGACAATTTAAAAGTGAATGGCATAGTTTATAAGCTTGGCAATTTAGAAGTGAAGACAATGATTTCATATTGATTCCAATTACAATTTATGAACCTCGACTTTAACTCACTATGGGAGATGGATTGTCCAAGTTTCATTGAATTATCTTAGTAAAACTAGTAAAACCATGAATTAAAATATAGCTTGCATATGGGAGGAAGGAATTTGTACACCTATTTTATAACAGACAACCCAAAAGAAACTAATATCCTTGACCTTGAGGAACCCTAACCAAAAACAAAAAAGAACTATGCTATCAAGAGGGGAATATTTTCGTGATAGAAAGATTTACAATGAACATATCCAATCCCTATTATCATAAGGTTCCTAGTGGTCTTGAATAGAGGATAATACTATTAACAATGAAATAAAAAAACTTACCCATCCAACATGCCATGGACAGTGCATTCTAAGAAAAGAAAATAGTGCGAAATTCTAAAGGTACTAAATAAAAAATGAGTAAAAAGCACATATTTGGAAAAAGAAAAATCATCATCCATCAAAACTAAAACAACATGAGCAGGCGTTTGAAGAGAGAGAGGGAATTTCTCTCTATATGTAACAGATCGATGGTTCAAGAGAGGGAGGTGGAGGCATGAAAATATCTATTTGTTAAAGGGAGGTGGAAAAAGAGCTATATATATCAAACCTAACCCTGTTTCAACATTTTCCTCCTCCTCTATCTATGGTCTAGAATGGTATGCCTGTGTGGTTGTGTGCATGTGTGGTTTGAGTCTAGGTCAGTTTGAGTCTGAGTCAATCATGTCTATGTATAATAGAGGAGGAGCTTGGACTATATTGGAGGCACCTGGATTATCCATTGGTGCAAAAATATTCGAGGGAAAGGCGGTTGAGTTGCTCAACAATTTTTTTTCTCAAGGAGACCAATGGTCTCTCTCAATTTTTGGCTTATGGAGATGAATGATCTCTCTCAATAATAGTATACATTGTATGGTTTCTTTTGATTCCAGTATTTCCTCTGATATTTGCTCTACTATGAGAAGCAATCTGATTCATTACCTTTACCTTGTGTTATTTCAACATTCTAATTTCTTTAGCGATACACCACACTAAAAAGACATTAAGGAACGAAAAAAGTTGTCAATGTTGTTGCTATTCGAACCCTAATTTGTTGAAGAACGGAAGGAAGTTGTTCTTGTTATTGTCCAAGCCCTCAATCACTAGAAAAATGAAATCGCTACTCGAAACTCCCACTCCAGGTATGTACTGAAGGCTATGTCTCTCTCCCTTTAACTCTGAGGTGCCTACTGCGATTACTAAATTTAGATTCACATCACTTTCTTTAACCCACCTGTCTGTGGATGGATCTATCTTTGGATTAACCAGTTTGACCATGGTGCCCCCCTGTTTATGGGTTTAACCTTCCTCGTATTAATTTTACATGGTCGACTTTTTACTTTATTAGTTCCTAGATCTTGGCTTCATTGAATAGATTAACTCCATTATTTATTTAATTGCATTGTTTATTGGCTCAACCCACATCTATTATCTCTACCTCTTTAATTTAACCCACCTCCTCCTTGCTTATTGTTTGTTTATTTAACTTCCTTGTTTATTGGATTAACCCTCCATCATTGTTGCTCATGCTTTCAAACCCTCGAGCATTGCCTATGTATTAGTTCATTAACCTTGGTTTTTTTACCATCTTGTTTATTGATTTAACCTATAGTGTACGCCTCCACACTTATTTTTGTTGCTTCCTCCATGCTTTAACCCACATGATTATTGGTTTAACCCACTTGTTAGTTTAACCATACTTATTAAATAACCTACATTTTATAACTCTTTCACTAATAACCCACATGTATCATATATCTTTCATGAGTGTAACTTATCGATTTGTCATCTATTAAAAGATCGGAATATTCTCAATGATCAAACCCTTATATTTGTTTAACCCATGGAATCGTTTGGCATCATAATCATGACATTGAGTGGACCAAATCACCTAAAAGCTTGCATTCCCAACATTGTTAAAAGTTTCTATTATGATTAAGGGCTAAAACCATATATAAAGTAATAGTAAAATGAAATGTGTATAGATCTCTAATGCTCATGGTAAGAGTGGTTTTCTTCGTGACTTATAGATTAATGGTTTAAAACTATGTTATGGTTATTATTAATGAAATACCTGAATCTAATGGTTATGGTAACATTACGGTTCTCCCTCGCATACAACAGTAGGTTTCTTCCTCGATTACAACATTAGGGTTCTCGCTCACTAAAACCTATGTTGCAGAGGATTATGCAGGTGTGATGATGGGATGAATTTAAGATCCACCAATCTTTATTGTATATTATGAATAGTATGCAAATCCTTAGCAAGATCCACCAATTTCAAACTCTGTATCTATGATCTCTAATATCTCCATAAACTCCATTGTTTAGCAAGTCTTCATCTTTTGTGCTAACTTGCATGTGATTCATAGTTTATTTGCTAGTTATTGGACAACAAATAGTTTTGCGAGATAACTAGTGGTCCACAACCTACCTCTATGCCACTACGCCATGGACCGCACCCTAAGAACAACAAAAAAAAATAAAAAATAAAAAATAGTGCTAAATTTTAAACGACACTAAATTTAAACTCGTTAAAAATAACTTTTTTGAAAAAAGCAAGAATCATTATCCATCAAAACTAAAACAACATGCGGTTGAAGAGAGAGAGGGAATTCTTCTCCAACTATAATAGATCGATGGTTCGAGAGAGGGAGGTAGAGGCAATAAACTATCTATCCGTTTAAGGGAGGTGGAAGAAGAGATATATATATCAAACCTAACATCGTTTCAATATTTTCCTCCTCCTCCTCTATCTACGATCTGCACTGGTATGCATGTGTGTCTGTGTGGTTTGAGTCTGGGTCTGTTTGAATATGAGTCAAGATGTATGAGTCTGGTCGAGTCTGATTCAGTCGTGTTTATGTGTGATAGAGGAGTAGGTTGGACTAGATTGAAGGCACCTGGATCATCTATTGGAGAAAATATATTCGAAGGATTTTTGGCTCAAGGAGACCAATGATGTCTCAGTTTTTGTCTCATGGAGATGAATGATCTCTCTCAGTAATAATCTAAATTGTATGTTTTCTTTCAACGTTAGTATTTCCTCCGATCTCTACTCTATTGTGAGAGAAATCTAATTCATTACCTTGTTTTCTTTTAGCGTTCTAAACTCTTAATCCATACACCACACTAAAAATACCTTAAGGAAGGAAAGAAATTGTCAATGTCGTTGCTATTCGAACCCTACTTTGTTGAAGAATGGAAGGAAGATGTTCTTGTTGTTTTTCAAGCCTTCAATCATTGAAAAAATGAAATCTACTCCAAACTCCCACTCCAGGTATCTATTGATGGTTATGTCTCTCTCCCTTTAATCTCCAATCCTCATGGTAAGAGTAGGTTTCTTCTGAATTATAGATGAATGGTTGAAAACTATAATCTAATACCTGACTTGTACTTGAATCTAATGGTTACGAGTAGGTTTCTTCAGACTTATATTTGAATCTACTAGTTATCTTAACATTAGGGTTCTCCTCGCTTACAACATTAGGTTTCTTCCTCGCTTAGAGATTAACGACTAAAGGCAATGTCAAGGTTTAGTAAAACCTATGATGATAGGATGAATTTAAGATTATACGATTTCCACATAGCAAATCTTTATTGTATATTATGAATAGTATGCAAATCTTTAGCCGACCACCAATATTTCGAACTTTGTATCTCTGATCTCCAATATTTCCATAGACTCTAGCCGATCCGCCAAATTAGAACTATGTATCTATGATCTCCAATATCTCCATACACTCCATGTTTAGGTTTCTTCCTCAATTACAACATTAGGGTTCTCCCTCACTTACAACATTAGGCTAAAACCAAGATGATTACACAAGTGTGATGATGGGATGAATTTAAGATTATATGATTTCCACATATCAAATATTTATTGTATATTATGCATAGTATGCAAATCTTTAGCCAATCCTCCAATTTCAAACTCTGTATCTATGATCTTCAATATCTTGATGGAACAGAATCCATCTTATGTGCTAACTTGCATGCTATTGATAATTTATTCGTCATTTATTGGGAATAGTTTGTTGTGTTGGGGGTTGCAATGATTTTCCTCATTTGTTTCCATATTTGGCGATGGGTTCCCCGTTTTTAAGAAATGAACTCCATGGAAGTTTATTTGAAATATTCACAGGAATATGGAATCAAAATCCAATTATTCATTAGTTAATCGCTTATTAAACACACATTGTTTGTTCGTTGAGTCAACTATTTATTTTTTCAGCGAAAATCAAATGGGTTTTACTGGACCGATGAATGGGAATGTGTCGATGAAATGTTGGTGGTTGTCCAAACTTTGAGACACAGAAAGGAGGGTTTCGATTTCCCTCTCGGACCTCTCGTCCACTAATAACAAGTAATCCTAGGCTTTGACTTAATACAATAATTGTGGTTTTGCGAGAAAACTGGACTTCTCGTTTTCTGTTTGTCGTTATTCTCTTCTGAGTGGCACGTTTTTTTTTTTTTTTTGATGTTGTTGGAATCAATCCTACGAAGCTATGATGTTTCAACGGGTGCTTTTACTTGATTTTTCCAGAACGAAGGTTAAGAGCCTACGCACCCAGACCCATAGGTGGGTGGTTGGTATACGTAATAGATTGACTAAATAAGATCTATCTAGGGAAATTATGAAACTCTAGTACAATGGATGCATACCTAGAATCTGATCTTAATATACCAGGTTTCTTCCTCGAAAAAAGAAGAGTCTAGCTTAGCTTAGCTTAGGCCAAGGCTTTTAGGGTTATCATCCCATTGAGAATATTGTGATATCTTATAAATGGCAAATTCTAATTGTATGTGAGGCATCACATCCAAAAGGTGGAATTGGATTGGATGTGATGCCTCTATGTCAACTGCTAGAGCACTAGTGCGGTGCTTCTTGCACCATGAGCAAGGAGCCTCTTGTCAACACTCCTACTCCTTCTGCCTATTCTAGATAGTCATGTGGTAGGTCATGACAAAGATTCATTTGGGTTGTGCATGAAAGGAAAGAACATAGCCATCTCTAGCCTCGTCACCCTCCAGTGTGTCCCCAAAATAAGGAGTTCTACAACTTGCCCTTTTTATCTCTAAAACTTAAAAATAGTGTAAAGATGTTAATTAGGGTAATGATGGTTTGGGATCTATTATCCTAGATTTTGTGTTACTAAATGATGGATGAAAACCTATCCCAATGGCAAAGACTTACCAACAAATACTTAATTATGAATTACAAATTTATGTGCTTATTCTTGTGTTCCAATAACAATGATTCATGATTATGAATTTATGTGCTCACTATTATGCTCAATAAATTTACATTTTTATCAAACTTGAATTTTTTATTTTTATCTCAAAGATTGTTACATTTTTATATCAAACTTGAATATTATATTTTTATCTCAAATAATAATGTTCTTTATTTTATAGCAAATAAGACAAAATAGGCCTTATTGAAATTTACATTTTTATATCAAACTGAAATTTTTATTTTTATCTCAAATACTAAAAGATTGTTCTTTATTTCATAACAAATAACTATACTAGGCCCACTCAGGCTGTGCTCTGTTGCAGATTATCTGTGCTTAATTATCTTTACTATGTTGGCAGTCTTGAACCTCCTGACAACCACAACAGCTTATCTATGCTCAACAGCTTATCTGTGCTCTGTGAAGTTGAAAAACGAGTGACTATCTCAAGGCTCTCGTGGTACAGTCTGTGCTCTGTTTCAGATTATCTTTGCTCTGTTGCAGTCTGCAGATTATCTGTGCTTCTGTTGCAAAATGGGGCGTGCCAAGATTGACATAAAATCCATCACGAAAGGCAAGAATAGATTCAGTACTTACAACAAACGCATAGCCGGATTGAAGAAGATGAAAGAGATTACTGTCTTGTGCGATGTGGATGCATGTTTGTGAGATTACTCTTCGCAGATGATAGGAGTAGTTCAGCACAGGGAAATCCAGATGATGATGGTGGAGGTGGGCAAAGACCAGCTTCAATTGAGCAAGAGCACAAGAAGCTCGGAGACTCGAAGGAGAGCAAGAGCACAAGAAGCTGGACATGCTGGGCTTCTTAGGCGAGGAGATCCCAAAACTGGAAAAGACGTTACTTGATGGGACAAACACAAACACAATTTCAGAATGGAGGAGGTACAATCCATGGTACAGACCGTGGTACGTGAACTTGAAAAACGAGTGACTATCCCGAGGCTTTCAATACAACTACAACAGCAAGAGGTACGATCTATGAATTCAGCTGCTAATTTCAGGTTACCTAATTTAATTTGGCAGCAGCAACAACAGTATCAACTTATGAAATCCACTATTGTTTCACCTTCATTGCATCACGAGTCTATGCATTGCACTGGGAAATCAACCGTTCACTTTCCACGCCAAGAGCTTGCCCTAGAGGGATGTATGCCTAGTTCCAGCACGGATTTAGGTCCCCTACAACAACTAAACCATTCTTCAAATTATGTCACCAGACCTTTTCAACAACAACTGGAAGGGGGCCCTCTACAAGAACAAAGACATTTTCATCAACAACAACAACAGGAAGGGGTACCTCTGAATCCAAATAAGATGACCTCTTTTGTTTCAGATGTCCAATAAGAGCAGCAAGCAGCATCTATGCTTTTTCATCAAGAACAACTGGAAGGGGGACCTCTGTATCCAAATCATATGACCTCTTCTGTTTCAGATTTTCAAGAAGAGCAACAAGCGGGATCTATACCTCTGAATCCAAATCATATAACCTCTTTTGTTTCACAGGTCCAAGAAGAGCAGCAAGCGGCATCTGTACCTGTTCATCAACAACAATTGGAAGGGGGGCCTCTGAATCCAAAAGAGCAGCAAGCGACATCTAATGATGGTGTCTCCCAGTCTGTATTGCCGTTGGGGATTACTGTTGGTTCGGATTCAGACAACTCCCCATTGATTATAGATTTACGTGCGGCAGCTGGTCCATTTGACATCGGGAATTCTGATTTTCTGGAGGGTTTACCTGATTTTGATATTGATTTGGATTTGGATTTCGATTTGGGGGAGATAAATTTGGAATTCTGATTTTCTGGAGAGTCTACTTGATTTGGATATCGATTGGAGGGGATAAATTTCGATTTGGGAGACATAAATTTGGGAAAATTGCAGTAACTTGTTATAGGAAAAATAAATTTCAGTAGCGCATTTAGGGAAAAACAATTTTGAAAGAGTGGAAGCAGTGATTGATTATGAAGAAAATAAAATCCTGTAGTGGATGAGGGAAATGACTGCCAGCCGGTTTAAAACACAAAGGATGTTGTCTGGGGAAATATAATAATATTTATATATTTAAAGTTTTGAATAATGCGTATGGTGGATGGGATGATTTCAAAATTCTTTTAAATTTTATTATTTTATTTTATTTTATTTATATATATTTTGATTGTTTCACATTGTTTTAATTATAAATTTTTATTGTTTTAATATTTATTTTATTTTAACATTTTTTATTGTTCTATTTTTTAAAAGATTTTATAATTAATTATTGTTTTATTATTTTATTATCTTTAAAATCTCATTGAATGTGATAAGGGCATATAGTGAAATAGGCCCAAGGTCCATGAAAGTGATAAAGAGATTCAAATTTCCAAAGTTCGAAAACTATTTATTAGTTAATTGAGTCAACTATTTATTTTTAAAGTAAAAAACAGATGGCTTTTATCAGGCTTTGACTTAATATAATAATTGTGGCTTTGCTATACAATTGGACTTCTTATTTTTTGCTTGTCGCTATTTTCTTGTGAGTGGCACCTTTTTCATTTTTGATGTTGTTGGAATCAATCCTCCCAAGCTATGATGTTTCAATGGGTGTTTGGTATATGTAATAGATTGATTAAATAAAATCTGTTTGGGGCAACTAGAGTCTAGCTTAGTTTAGGCAAAGGCTTTTAGGTTATCATCCCATTGTGGCAACTAGAGTCTAGCTTAGGTTAGCTTAGGCCAAGGTTTTTAGGGTTATCATCCATTGAGAATATTGTGATATCTTATAAATGACAAATTCTAATTGTAAATTTATACCAGATATTATATCTATTAAATATAGTTTTTATTGGTTTGATCTCTCCTCTGTCATATTTATGTCATATTTATTGAGTTTTGTTTCTCTTATCATATTTACTTTAAATTTTTAATTTTTAAGTTGATTTTAATTTTTTTTAATTGTTTATTTAGTTCACAAAAAATTTAAATTTAAATATTTTATAATTTAAAAAATATATATATGTAAGTTATTTTTTTTTATAATACAATTAAAATAATATAATTAATATTAAATTATATATATATAACCTTTTTACATTGCATGTTGCATGTTTTAATGTAGATGGTAAATCTTTCTTGTGATAGATATCACACCTGTCATTTAAAAAAATCATAAAAATGATACAAATTAATAAAAATGTTTATAATTTTAAAAATATGTAAAAAAAAAATTCTCATACAATTAAAATAATATAATTATTTATATAATTAATATTAAATTAAAAATAAATAAATAAATATTAAACCTTTTTACATTGCATGTTTTAATGTATGATAAATCTCTCTTATGATAAATGTGTATCACACATGTCATTTAAAAAAAACCTCATAAAAATCATACAAATTAATAAGAATTTTTATTATCAATTTCTTTGTATAAAGATATTTATTATTATAAACAATAAGTTTTAGTATGTCTCCTATATTCCTTATATACATATGAATCTTATTTCACTTTTTAAGAAATTATATTGTTTTACTTATTATGTATAAAAAAAAGTGGCATTATATTATTTTTCATATGAAGCTACCCATAAATTATATGGTTTTACTTATTATGTATATGGTCAAAAACAAAAAAAAACAAAAAATGGTTTTCATTTGGTAAAGTCAATAGTTAAAAAATGCACTCCAATAACCTATTTGATGAGTGACACGAAAAGGGATCAACAAGTATCATGGGAAAATTAATAATTAAAAAATGTACTCAAATAACCTAGTTGACGAGTGACGGGAAAAGGTTGACTCAAGTGTATGCATCTTAGCATCAATCCTTTGGTATTTTGAAAATACACACTCTAATGTCAATACACGTCAATATACCAACAAAATGTAGATCTCCAAAGGATAGGTCCTAAAGTTTAGCTAGTAAAGTTGTTTCTTGCATGAAAATTCATAGTTCAAGACACTTAGTCAAAGATCATTATGACAAAATGGAATTCATATAATCTATATTCCATGCGGATGCATGAACTACTTTCAAAAGACAAAATACTCTTGTTCAAAGTTATACTATAAATAATTGTGAGTATACCAACAAAGCCCAAAAAGAGATTTCCTTGTACTTTTATACATTGTTTTATTCTTATCAAATTTACTATACTTTAAATAAAAGGTAACAAAAAGGGACTATAGAACCAACATTTGTATCTCCGTTAGCTTGCTATTTCTCAAAGTTTTGGAGGCCTTATCAAATTTACTATACTTTAAATAAAAGGTAACAAAAAAGGACTATAGAAGCAACATCTATATCTCCATGAGCTTGCTATTTCTTAAAGTTTTGGAGGCCTGAAATTTTGATTGATGAACTGTTCAAAACCAATTTTCTTGAGCTATTTTAATATATGCAAAGAAATAAAATGAATTTATATTATGCCCACAAATTGGCCAAAATATAGCAACAACCCTACGAACTATAACCTTCATTCCTTGTCAAGGAAAGGGAATTTGTGATTAATAAACTTTTCTTGATAGTTCTGTAATGTCCCATTTTTGGCTAGCTTAGAAAAAATATATATTTAATAATTATTTTATTATGTTATATAAATTTAAATTGGGAAAGTAAATATTTAATTAATTATTATTTAATTTTTTAAGTAACTTAATCAAAATATCATTTTAAAGTCACTTTATTACATAAAGTGCTCTTCTAGAAGATTCGAGAAGGGTGAGTTGGATCTCTCTAGAAGGATCCATATGGCCTTTAAAAGGAGAGGGGAGCAAGTCAATTGGAATGTCAAATTTTGGGATCATTTTCTTGTGGAGTGCTTGGTGAGCCAGGGTTTTTGTTAGGGTTTTGGCAAAACCCTTTCATTGGAGTTTGGCTTCGGTGATGAGACTATCCACCCTAGTTAAACAAAGAGGGAAATCCATCTAGGGTTTCCATTGGAGCTTTAGTCCAGTTTAGCTTCAATCCAGTTTCATCTTTGGTATTTTATTTGGAGAGATCGGGCATTGATCCAGGTTATGTTTGTTATTGATGTATTGCAGCTGCTATAATAGCCATTTATGCTTATAAAGTTGTATTCAATGATCCCGTAATAATAAAATGCCCCTGTTATCTCCTCCATTTATGTGTACTTTGGTGTGTATATGATATGTTTGAAGAAATTACAAGGGTTTGTAGCAAAGTTAATGCCCTGATTTTATTTACAAATTAAAACCCTAGTTTTCTTATAAGCATGATCCTCTGCAGCTCTGAGGTTTGAAGGGAAGCATTGATAGTAGATAAAGGAAATATGGTGAAATCTATCCATCCTAGCTAATCCTTTGAGTAGATCATCTAGATCTACTACTCATGCTTCATTGTGGTTAATCTTACTTTCTCGTGGAAAAAAATTCTCTTTGTGGTTGTGGATTTTATTTCAGAGGCTAACTTGCATGTTATTGATAATTTATTCGCTATTTATTGGGAATAGTTTATTTACTAGGAATAGTTTGCGATGTTGGAGTTGCAATGATTTTCCTCATTTGTTTCCATATTTGGTCACAGGTTCCCCGTTTTTAAGAAATGAACTCCATGGAAGTTGATTTGAAATATTCAAAGGAATATGAAATCAAAATCTTGTTATTCATTAGTTAATCACTTATTAAACACACATTATTAGTTCATTGAGTCAACTATTTATTTTTCAGCGAAAATCAAATGGGTTTTACTGGGCCGATGAACAGGGATGTGTCGATGAAATGTCATTGGTTGTCCAAACTTCAAGACACAAAAAGGAGGGTTTCGATTTACCTCTCGTCCACTAATAACAAGTAATCCTAGGCTTCGACTTAATATAATAATTGTGGTTTTGCAAGATAATTGGGCTTCTCGTTTTCTGTTTGTTGTTATTCTCTTCTGAGTGGCACATTTTTCATTTTTTATGTTGTTAGAATCAATCCTCCGAAGCTATGATGTTTCAACGGGTGCTTTTACTTGATTTTTTCAAGAATGAAGGTTAAGAGCCTACGCACCCAAGCTCATAGGTGGGTGGTTGGTATACGTAATAGATTGACTAAATAAAATATGTCTAGGGAAATTATGAAACTCTAGTACAACGAATGTACACCTAGAATTTGATCTTAATATACTAGGTTTCTTCCTTGAAAAAATAAGATTCTATCTTATCTTAGCTTAGGCCAAGGCTTTTAGGGTTATCATCCCATTGAGAATACTGCTATAACTTATAAATGACAAATTCTAATTGTAGATCCATTAGTTTAACCCCCCTATATCGTGTCTATTAAATATAGTTTCTATTGGTTTGATCTCTCCTCCCCCATGTTTATTGAATTTTGTTTCTCTCATCATATTCACTCTAAATTTTTAAGTTGATTTTAATTTTTTTTTAAATTGGTTATTTAATTTAACAAAAATTCAAATTTCTATATTTTATAATTTAATAAAAAATATATATTTAATTATATATATATATATATGAATCTACACCCAATATGCCACCTTATTTATATATAATAAGTAAAACAATATAATTTATTAAAAAGTGGAATAAGATTCATATGTATACAAGGAATTTAGGAGGCATATATTGTTTATAATAATAACTAGCATACCCTCGAAGCGGGGAAAGGAAACGCCGAAAAAAAAGAGAGTAAACTATAAACCTTCACAATTTTATTACAAAAATATATAAAAAAAACACCACAGGCATTCAAATTTGGATTTAGCTTATTCAGATTTGAAGCAAAGAGTTGTAAAAACATCCTGAAAGAGTTGTAAAAACATCTTGAAAATACATCTGAGACCTTTTCAAATATATTCCATGTACCTTTGTCCAATGTCAATCCAGCTTTGAAGAGGCATTCTACCTCTTGATTCCTATCCCTATACACATGATTGAAAGTTACAGAATTATTCATGATTCCTATCCCTATAGGAATGATTGAAAACTGGGAAATTATTTTATAATTAGATCCAAACTATGTTGGTCCAAAAAACTCGAAATAATCATATTCATCCTTCAACATCATGACTGAATTAGTAATTTTTTTCATAAAATATTCATCCGTCATTTCAAAAGGAAATGCATACCCTATATTTTGATAGAGTGCTTTGTCAATGAATCAAACGAATATTTTGTGGTCCTAGTAAGTGAATCTCAAATGGTTCTGCTCTGTATCATGCAACATATAGAAATTTAACTATTGTAAGTTTCCTAATATCATAGCAGCTCCATGGACAAAAGTGCCACCATGTATGAGACACCCTTTGAAATGGAATGCAAACTTTGGGAACCTAATATTTCCCAAAACATACATTGTAACACAATCCAAAGCCACAATCAACTTCAACATCAGAAGCTATTCCATGTCCAATCTTAGAAACAAACTCATCTTCAATTTGCTTATAGATTGGTTCGGGAAAGGAACCGATAGAAGAGTCCAAATCTATTATGGTTCCACCATTGCCTCAGCTGTCAAATTTCAAGTGGAGAGTGGTGTGAATCATTTTCCATCAATACTCACCCCTTCGAGACCAACGAAATAGTTTTTAGAGTAAATCAAATGTACTATAGGGTTGATAAAAAAGGGAGTGTAAATCAAAGAAATATCCTTCAGGACCGCCTTGTCACCAAGCAATATCTTGCTGCTCTTATTTCGAGAGTCCAGGAAATATGCAAATCTACCACCATAATAATGACACAGTCGGGAAGGCATACATAGTGCTCCTCTATTAAATCATGCAATACCAGCATAAATCTAGAACGAAACCAATGAACATCCTACTCGTGAAATTGGATATTTACTCTAAACTTTGAAATGACAAATAAAAAAAAATCGAACCGTGTATTTTTTACAAGTCAATCGTATTAATATTTTTATTAGAAAATAAAATTTTATTATCTTATTAAAAAACACTCCATTATTTTCTACTTATCTAATCATTGTGATTTGGAATTTTTAATTTTTATCACTTAAATACAACAACCATGTAAGAGTTGATTGAAGTTGACATAACATATTTTCATTGGTCATGGTGTAAATAATTTACTCCATTAATTCACCCGCTATTTCATGATTATAATCATACCAATCCATGTGTTCATAGGGTTGTTGGTTCTCTCTACTTATTGGTTCATTTTCCACTAATCCACCTTCCATTGGATTGCAAAGTTTTTTTTCACAAACAAGGCATGATGTTTTCAGGGGTTTTCATGGCACTGCTTGTTCTCTCCATGCCTCAGTTTGTTTTCCACTAATCTTTCTCCCATTGGATTGCAGTTTTTTTTCTAGAAACGTGATGCAATGCTTTAAGGGATTTTACATGGCATTACATAAAAAAATAAAAGAAATTGGAGTGAGTAATTATGGTCTTTGAAAATCAAGAAAGAAAAGATAATTAAGAGCCATTCATTGATATTATCTCATAGATTCTAATCGTTTCATTTAGACAACAAACTTGGTGGATCTGTAATAGTTTCATTTAGACAACAAACTTGGTGGATCTCTTGTTGTAGAAGAGTATAGATAAGGCATTCAATGATTCCTTCTTGGAGATGTATTCTCTCGTTGATATGAATATCAAGAAGTTGATGATCGAAAGAACCGGAAAGAGACAAAACTAAAACTAAAGAATATTAAGCTACTTAATTAATTTTTGGCCTACTATTACACCTTGATGATCCTTATTATATGTGCTGCTTATTTTTCCTTAAGAAATCCCTACACCTGGTGATGATTATGCAAGGAGATCAAGAAGGGACAAACAATTTAGTGTACTATCAATCTATCAGTAAAAGCACCCAGAATCTTTATGCTCACATGATTAACGGTGAAGGGTTTACTGGCAGTCACCACCGACGATTGGTCGTAGACGAGAGTGTGGAGTCTTATACTTGCCAGAAGACACCCAAGATTGGCCAGGACAACCTCTTGTCGGGAACCACATGGTATCTTAGGTTGTTCATAAAATCTTGGTCGTCCTTCAACAAAGCAAAGTCAAGGTGACCTCACTCAAGAGACGCACAATCGTGTTTCCAGTGCCATACGAGATTGAATGCTCTGGAAAAGTCCACTAGCGATTCTACATATTTATGCGCTCACTCTCTAAGAGGTATTTTCACTTTCGGTCAGAACACTTTACACGCACAACAGAGGATCACCTTTTTCGATAAAAGTGCTTGCTTAAGACGTTGTTGCTCTTGTTATAATCACTTTTATCATTTCTAGTGCAGGTACACCTACACCAGATCACTACCCATGTCCATGACGAGCCAAAAATCCTATGTAGGAGTGCCCACCGATAATCTGATGTAATACTCGAGGATGTCGTCGGGAAAGAACAGAGGCTCCCCTAGGGTAATCATCGTTCTAGACTTTCTCTTCAGCTTCATGTGAAGGCTCATGGATTGCAGAGAGCCAATTAATCTTATGGTCATTATGTTGAGACAATATTGCAAAGAGTTGTTTGAAGAGGATAATCAAGAAAAACAACTTCAGCGTGAAAGTCACCATGTTGCGAATTTTGAAGGAAGACAATTAGGGTAGAATGTGATTGAAGTGGACATTGTGAATTCTAACGGAAAGCAATCAGGGAAGAATGGGATTGAAGTGGTTACTATATACAATTCGAGGAAGTGTTGGAATGATGGGACTACAATGGTTCCACATACCGTTGAAAGGGGCTCGATGGAGCAAAGACAAAAAATAGGGCCCAACTATACCTCCTATTTGGTTTGAGGTGAAATTCTAGACACAAGACTCATATTGGACACTAAAAATAACATATCATTGGGTAAAAACCGTGGCAGTGCCATCATTTAGAGCTCAGCCTTTGAAGACAAAAGAGTTAACTTTTTTCTGGATACTAAATTTAACAAAAAGGGCTAAAATTGTGGGCATAGTACCTTGGAAATTCCCTTCAAAACATTGGACAATGACCATCAATTGATGCAGGGCTCAGCTAACAAGTAGATGCAAAGTGATATCTTCAATTTCGCTTCCATCTTGAACATTATCTGTAATAAAAACTCTACTGCTATATTCACTTATGCTCCAAAGGAAAGAGTAAACATAAGGTAATTATCCATGGGATAGATGAGATTCAACATCCATAATGAAAATAAGATATGCATATTACGCTCCAAAAGAAAGAGTGAGACATATAATCAAATTATTAAAAGATATATATGAACATATTATTAATTCTTTAAATTTCCATTTCTACTATAGCAATTATAGTGTTGAAATCCATGGGATATATGGGACTCAAGAACCACAATTAAAGGAAGGTATGCATATTATGTTGCAACGAGGCAATGCATTTTTTTCAATTGAAAGTTATTTTTGAAAGTTTTTCAACAAATATCAATTGGAAGGTATGCATATTATGCTGCAAAGGAAAAGCAAGGCAATGTATTTTTTTTAATTGAAAGCTATTTTCAAAAAAAATATCAACAAATATCAATTTTGAAGATTTCAGTTTTGTTGGGTGAGTATTACAAAATTCTCTAAGACAATGAAGGTAGAAGGTTTTGGGCAGAATCTCAAGTTATGGCAGCGGTTTTGCAATCCTTTGTTAAGCAATTCACAAATCCCAAAATGGTGTAAATGGAATTATATGAATGAAACATATAAACATAACCTTTATGCCTTATGCCTTATCTATGGAATGCTACGCTCAATTCATATCTGAGATTTATATCTATTGCATGATACGCTCAATTCATATCTTGAACCAATGAATCGAGTTCATTGACTTTTAGTTGGTATTATAGACATAATGAGTTTTGGAGTCACTTAAATGTGTACACATTGAATTGGTTTTAATCACACTACTAGTATTTCATTTGATTTGCAACATGTAAGAACGGTAAATAGCAAACACATAATTAATTGATTTTGTATATTCAAGAAAACACACTTTTAGCCATCAATAACTTACAACAGTGCTTCATTATGTGCAATGAACATTCTTTGTGAAGTAAGGGCAGCGATTTCATTGACACTCGGAGTAAGATCAATTTAGAAGAATAATGATTCTGATTGAGCTACGACTGAGTTTTTTATTGCACTACATGGGTGAACATATCATTTGAAAAGAGGAAGGAGATAAAGGTAATCAGATCCGCCTGAGTTCTTTTACAACTTTGAGATCTCTATATTGTTTGAAAGTGAATTTCTTGAGTCACCGTAGTCAGCTTCTCTTGGCACATAAGTCCTATTGATCTCATCAAGGTAAATCTGCTCTCTTATTCTCTGACGGTGTAAATATTCAAGCCCTGGATCCACACCGGGTGATCTGCAACAGGAAATCCCATTCTCATTTTAACTTACATCTATTAAGAGAATGGCCAATTGTATCTAAAAACCTTACTACTCTCTGTGATAAAAACCCTACTACTCTTGGTATCTCGATTCTCTGTGATAAAAACTTCTGCAGGTTTTCCACTATCTCCTGCCATGGCCTCCAGGGTGTTGCCGCCTTCAGAGACGCAGGTGAAGAAGGCGTGATAGAAGGACATCAGATCAGTTGGCCACAAAGGTGGGATATTACCCGGAAGACAAGTGATCAGTTTCGTTGGATTGTTCGATTCACTTACTGCACTTACAGAGGCCCAACCACGACCAAGGATATCAGTTATCGCAGATCAAGAAACCAAAGTCATAGCCAAAACCAAAACCAAAATATTAGTCTAAAGGCGGAGGAAAGGAAAACACTCGGTTTAATATATAGGTGCTTCAAGGAGCACAATATCTCATGGGTTTAACATATGTACCCAAAAAAAAAAAAAAAAGTTCACGACTCTTTACCAAGAAGGGGGACCTTGAAAAGAGGCATTTTAAAAACATAAATTTTATCACCCAGAACAAGGTGTTTGAGTATAGAAGTGTTTTGCAAAGATAAGTTGTTGAATATATTAAGATTATCTCTGGTTGACTCCATGGGTCCAAATAAACTTTTCATCCATAAATTCTACTGATGTTGTTGATCTTGTTGCTGAAATGTTGTGTCTATAAAAGGGTGGTGGTAATATGCTTGTGTCTCTCCATCCTTGTATTCTGAGATGTGTCATTGGCCCATAGAAAGGGGTAGCCATGATTTTGAGAGTACGTCCATTGCCATGTTCTTGTTCCTATAGACATGGGAGATAATCATTATGTCAAATTCTTCCATCATACGAAGGATGTCCTCCAAAATAGGGAGGAGGAAAATGTTGTGACATTGCTGAAGTTTTCTTGCCCATTTTATGATGATCATTGAGTCTCCAAAGATTTGGAGGTGCAGTAGTTCTTTTCCTTTTGCAAAGAGAAGTAGTAATTTTAAAGTCAATAGCTCAACATAGTTGTTTGTACCATGTCCCAGCCCCATATTTATATGAAAGGAAAGATTCTTTGATTGATGAAGTACAAATCCACCCCCACAAGTTTGATTCTGTGAGGCCCAATCAAAGTAAGCCCAAGGCTTGGATTTGTCTAGTGTCTCTGTCTAGATTGGTTGTATGTTTGAACCTTTTTTTTACTGCGGAAAATGTGAGAGTATTGAGAGACTTTGTGTTGCAGTTTTTTCTGGGACAGAAGCTTTGTCAAGGAAGAGTGATGTGTTTCGGGCCAACCAGATGCCCCAGTTTATGATGGGGGGGAGATATTTTAGTTCTTTGTATCTTGTGTCATGAGTCCAAGCTTCACATGCTTGTTCCAAGCCTGACCCTCCCCAAGTGCATGATTGTTCAATGCTTATTGAAACTTTCATCCAAACTCTTTGGGTGTAAGGGCAGGAGATAAGCAAGTGGAAGGTTGTTTCATTTTCAGAGTGGCAAAAGGGACATCTTCCAGGTCCTTTTTATAGATTTTCCCAAGTAGGTACTTTTCCATTTAGGGCCACCCAAAGAAATATTTTGGCTTTTTGTGGACATTTTAGCTTCCAGAGTCCTTTCCACCACCAAATTTGGTGTTGTTGAAAGAGGTCTAGGCTTAAAGCGATGTATCTCAGTTTTGGGGTGTAAGTTCCTAAAGGATCTTTTTTCCAAACCAGCTCATCCTCCCTGTCAAGGAATCTTATGTGTCCGACCTGTAGTGCTGCAATATAATTTTTATATTGAGTTGCAAGGGCCCATGTTATCCCAATATCAGTCACTCTTTTCCATCCCTAATGCCAGAGAGTAGTAGTGTTTGGGTCGGCCAGATGGGAGAGTAGGAAAATATTTTGCCTGTGGAGATGGTTGATTAGTTCCAGAGAGAGAATGTGAGAGTTCCAACTTCCGGGCCAGGGGTCTGCTCCAATGTGGAGGTGGTTTCCTCTACCTACTCTTCAGGCAATTCCTTCTCCAATTACTGGAAAATAGGAAATAAGATCTTTCCAGAAGATGGAACCTTGTTTGTGTGACTTGTTCGTGGATTTAGTCTAGTCTTCCACTATCTCTGGGGCTATGTATTTTTGGGTGATAACTAGGGACAAAGGTTGTTGTTTGAGATTAGGCGCCACCCTATTTTTGCTGCCAAAGCCTTGGAGAAAAAAAATACATTTTTAATCCCCCATCCTCCTAGAGCTTTTGGTCGGGCTAGGTGATCCCAATTTGCCCACGGCTGTGTTATCTTGTCTCTGGTACCTGACCAAATGAAGCGAGAGCAGACTTTTCTAATATTTTCCAGTGTTCATTTCGGTATCCAGGCCAGTGACATACAGTAGACCGGGATGGCCTCTAGAACTGCTTTGGTTAGGGTGAGTCTTCTTGCCCTTGAGAGCCACATGAAGCTCCATCCAGATAATCTTTTCTCTAGTTTGGAGATCATCCATTTCCAGTCCTTTTTGAGGTAGTTATTTGGTTTTAAGTGAAAACCAAGATATCTTAGGCCTTCTGAGAAATCTTGAAAAGTAAAGGGAAAGAGCCTTTGATATATTTCTTCATCCTCTCTTTCCATTTCAGAGAAGGAAAGTGTAGATTTTTGTATATTTATTTGCATACTAGTTTTCGAGTGAAAGAGGGAGATAATATTTGCAAGAACTTCTGCATCCTGCCTTCAACCGCTGCAGAAGATGAGGATGTCCTCCACAAAAAGTAAATGTGTGATTCTTAGTCTTGTGGTTAGATGTATTCCATGAAAATCCCTCGAACTAACTACATTTTCTATATCCCTTCTTAGTCCCTCGGCCACCAGCAGAAAGAGTAGAGGGGAGAGGGGGAATCCTCGGCGTAATCCTTTTTCAGAGGTGAAGAAAGGTGAGGCTGCTCCATTTATGAGGACCGCAAAGGAGACCAAGGAGATGCAGACCATTATCCATTTGATGAAAGGAACCTCGAATCCGAGATGGGTAAGTAGGAGCCTGATGTAGGACCAACTTACCCTGTCGAAGGCCTTGGAGAGATCAATATTCAAAATGGTTCCCTTAGCTTTTGTAGTTCTCAGACTATGAAGGCCTTCCTGAGCAACCCCAATTTCTTTGTGGATTTGTCGACCTTCGAGGAACCCAAACTGTTCTTTCGAGATGGACGAAGAGTAGTGGCTTCAGCCTCCAGGCTATTACCTTTGCAATGATTTTATATATGCAATTGCAAAGTGAGATGGGTCGGAAATCATCAAAGGAGAGAGGATCGTTTACCTTGGGGATTAGAAATATGAAGGTGGTGTTGAGTGGGCTGTGGATTCTTCCATTTAATCTGGATTCCTCTATGACTTTGAGAATATCGCCTCTGATCAAATCGAAGAAGCCTAGATAGAATTAAATTGACGAGCCCTCTGGACCAGGGATTTTATCTTTTTGAAAGATTTGTAGGGTGTCTTTGAGTTCGGCTTCAGTGACTTCTGCATAAAGATCTCGGTTTCCTTCCTCGTCCACGAAGCTAGGGAAGTAAAGAGATAGTTTGATGATGTCATCTATGTTGGTCCTTCTTTCTTCTTTGAATAAAGTCTGGAAGTGTCTTTTTCCCATAGTTTTTATCCCTTCGAAGGAAGTAATTGGTCTGTATTCATGATCCTTTAAGCTCCAAATTGTATTGGCCGCTTTCCGACCTTTGGCAAAGGCATGAAATAATTTTGTGTTCTCATCCCCATTTTCTAGCTAGATTTCCCTGCTCTTAAGTCTCCAGGTTGCTTCTTGATATGCCAATAGTTTTCTTCACTTTGCCTCTAGGTTTCTAAGAATTTCTCGTGAAGCTTTCGATGAGAACCCAGACTCAAAATCTTGGTAGATTGCCTCCAGTTGGTCCTCAATGCTTTTGAGTTCTTTCTCATCTTATTTTTGTTTTGTTTTTTCCAAGGGAATGACCAAATTCTTGATTTTTTTTAAATTGTCCATGAATTGTATGGATGTTGAAGTTCCCCTCGAATCCTAAAGGGGAGTCCAATTTGATTTCACCAGTTTCTGGAAGCTTTCTTCTTTGAGTCAGTTGGAGTTGAATTTGAAAGGGGCGACCGGATTTTTTGGTCCCTCTTCGAAGGTTAACCATACAGGGGAGTGATATGAGTCTCCCCTGCTTCCTATCCATTGACAGAATTGGAAAGGAAGCAATGACAATGATTCGGTGATCAGAAACCGATCTAATCATTTTTCCACTTGTGCTTCCCCAACTCTTAAGTTTCCTCAGGTGGGGAGAAGTTTGACTGGCGTGATGTCAATGAATCCATTTGAAGCCAAAAGGTGACTAAAAAATGTTGTTTGGGGATCTAGGTGAGGTGAGGGGCCCCAACTTTCTGCTTCACCGAGGGAGAAGTTGAGGTCACCACCAATAATTAGATTTTCCGACTTCAAGAGTTCCTTGTTGAAGAGGGAGTTCCAAAAAAGTATCATGTATGTGTGTGGCCCATATACATTTAGAATCTTGAGAGTCATCCCCAAACCCTCGACTTGTACCTCAAGTCCCAGACGGGATTGAGAAGCCTAAGAGTTTAAGGGCTTTATCTTTCTGGAGATCCAACCAATGGCTAGGCCTCCCGGTCTACCACGGGCATTTAGCCCCAGGAAATCCCAGCCTGGGAAGAGTGTAGAGAGAGATTTTTGTTGAAATATTGTAACTGCAAAGAGTATTCTAATTCTTATTGATATATTATTCATTAGATCAATCCCCTTTTGCGGATTGATCATGTCGGATATTGTAAATGACCAAATACCTTTTCTGGATTGGTCAAACCCTAATTGTAATAGGCAGAATGAGAAGTCGGACCTACAATATATTAAAGGTGGTTATAACCACCCAGAATAAGAAGTCATCCCTACCAGTGAAAAGACACCTCTGTCCACACGTGCCAGATTCTATAAATAAAGAGGCTAGCGCTTCATTTGGACAAACACTCACTTGTTCATCAGAGCGCAAGTTCGGAGTTGCAGTTGGAGAAGAAGGAAGAGAGAGAGAGGTGCATTCTTGGGAGAGGACTTTCTGTATTGGTTTGAGTTATCTCTTGGCATTGTATTGGCTATCTATATTAAGGAAGTTATTGTTGGTTTTTCTCCCCCATGAGGGTTTCCCATGATAAATGATGTGTCTCTTGTGATTGTGTATTTCTTAGTGATCCTATTTATGTTATGGTTATCTAGTGAAATGAAAAGAAACCTAATAATAGCTTAAACCTTAACATGGTTTCAGAGCTAAGTTGAAGAGAGAATCTTTAACAAGAGAAAGAGAAAAACGTCACTGTTGTCGTACATGCAAATTAGGGCTTTTTATTGAAGAAAATTTTCAGCCCCAAAACCATCCATAAAAGTGTGCCCTTCCTCAAGGATCACTTTGGCATCCTCAATGCAAATTTTCAGTGGCTAGATCTCCCGGAAAGAGAAACCCTAGTTTTCACAAAGTACTAGAAGTACCCAAAAACCAGATTACCAGAAGTACCAGAAGTACCAGAGTACCAGAAGTACTGGAAAACCAGAAGCACCAGTCCAGAAATCCGATGATCAAGTTTGAAGGGGTAAAAGTTGGATTTTCTAAAATCTAACCACACCAGGCTACTCGCCTCAACCAAGCGCACCTCCTAGTAAGTTCAAAATTCAATTTTGATCATTTTCATGTTTTGGTCATTTTCCTAGCTCCAGGTAAAAGATGTATGCAATCACTAAGCTTGTTGACAAACTAGAAGGTGTGGAAAAATTTCATGCCTAGAAGTATAGGATTGGAATCATTCTTGAAGAGAATGACCTAGCAAGATTCGTCAAAGAAGAAGTACTAGAACCCGTCGATGTTGTAGAGAAAGCAAAGCACCAAAAGGACACAATTAGGGCTAAAAGAATCATTGCAGATTCTATCAAAGATCACTTGATTCCTCAAGTGTCTTCAAAGAATACTCCAAAAGAAATGTTTGATGCCCTAGCCAGATTATATGAAGGAAATAACATAAACTGAAAGATTAATCTAAGAAGTCAACTCAAGAATACAAGGATGTAGAAAGGAGAATCGATCCAGGAATACTTCTCCAGAATATCTCAATTCAAAGAACAACTAGAAGCAATTGGAGATACTATAGACAAAGACAAACTCATAATGACAGCCCTTAATGGTCTCACAAGACCATGGGATGCATTCATCCAAACCATTTGTGCCAGAATGGAGAAACTAAAATTTGATAGTCTTTGGGAAGAATGTATTCAAGAAGAAACAAGAGTAGCTAACCGATAAGCTTTACTATCAAGAGATGAATATTAAGCCCTAGCTAGTCACACTAAAGGAGGAAGAAAGAAGTCTTACTTCCAGAAAGAAACTCATAAAGAGACTCACCCCCAAAACAAATTCATGCATAAAAAATCTCAACCTAAGAGATTCCAGAAGAAAGGACAAAGAAAAGAAAGAGACTTCTCATCTTACTAATGCTACCATTGTGACAAGATAGGACATATTGTGAGACATTGTCCAGCTAGACGAGAAGAATACAAGAGGAAAAATAAGAGGCACCGTGCCCATGCAGTTGAAGATGAAGAGCCACCCGCAAAGATGATAAGAGAATGCATTGAATACTATGTCTTAATCTCAACCCTCTCAGGATCAGTATCACCTGGAGAGGACACTTGGCTCATTGATAGTGGTGCTTCCAAGCACATGATAGGTCAAAGATACATTCTCGCTTGCCTTTCAGAAAAGAAGTTTTCTCAAAAAGTTACACTTGGAGATGATTATCAATACCCTATCAAGGGAGTGGGAGAATCAAACTACAAGCTTAATTCAGGGACTCCAATGAAGATGAAGGACGTACTCTATGTACCAGGTTTGAAAAAGAACCTACTCTCCATATCATCTATGGAAAATAAAGGCTTCAGAATTGCCTTTATAGATGGAGAAGTTCTTATGTGGGCTAAGGGTAAAACCATGAAAGAAGCAATCGTCATTGGAAAGGAAGAAAGTGGCTTGTATAAGCTAAGGGGTCACTCAGAAGTTGCCATGACCCATGCCATTGAGAATCCATGTGAACTTTGGCATAGAATATTAGCCCACATCAACTGCAAGGCATTACCGTATGTATGCAAGGCAGTCACAGGTCTACCAGAACTCAAGGTTGACCATGAAGGTGTGTGCAATGGATGTGCACAAGGGAAGAATATCAAAAAACCCTTTTTCGAAGAGAGACAGTAAAGCAGAAAGAGTATTATAACTCATTCACTCAGATGTGTGTAGCCCAATGCCATCATCCTCCATCAGTGGGTATGTATACTATGTGTATTTTATTGATGATTATTCTCGTAAAACCTAGGTTTAATTTTTGAAATCAAAAGATGAAGTGTTCAGTAAATTCAAGGAATTCAAAGCCTTGATAGAGAATATTTCTAAAAGAAAGATCAAGATACTTAGGTTAGATAATGGAGAAGAATACACCTCAAGAGTTTGTAAACTATTGCAAATATGTCGGGATTAAGAGGGAGCTCACCACTCCTTACAATCCTTAACAAAATGGTGCGGCATAAAGAAAGAACAGAACTATAATGGAAGCAGTGAAGACCATGATCCATGATCAAGATCTTCCAATGTCCTTATGGGAAGAAGCAAAAAAAATAGTAGTATATGTACAAAACCAATTATCCCATAGTGCACTTGGGTTCAAGACCCCTGAAGAGATGTTCTCCGGAAAGAAGCCAGAAGTAAACCATCTCAAAATATTTGGCTGCCCATTATTTGTACATATTACGAAAGAGAAGAGAAACAAGTTGGACCCTTCAGGAAAGAAGGGAATATTTGTTGGATACTGTGAGGTCTCCAAGGCCTTCATGGTTTTTATACCAGATCAACATCATATTGAGATCAGCAGAGATGTGACCTTTGATGAAGATGCAGCACTCAAGAAATCAAGAATATTTTAGCTTGAAGAAGTATATGACGAGGAACCTGTAGCTCCCAGAGTTGCAGAATCAGTGAGGGAGGTTCCCAGAGTTGCAGAACTAGTGAGGGAAGTCATAGCTTCCCCTGATGAAGAAATTCTAGAAGATCATGACATAGTAGAATTTCAAGAACCTCCTTAGATGACGATCTCCCATAAGAGAAAGCATGCTTGGGCTAGGGATCTTATTCAAGATGGAGAGAAGTATGGTGTTCCCGAAGGAACCACGAGAGAGGTGAAGAGACCTAAGCCATTCTCCAATTATATGGCTTTGATGTGTGATCTCCTAGAGAAGGAGCCTACCTGCTTTGAAGAAGAAAGAATGGGTAGAATCCATGACAAAAGAATACCAATCCATAATAAAGAATAATGTATGGGAAATAGTTCCCAGACTGAAGAGCAAGGACGTGGTATCTTCCAAATGGATTTTCAAAATAAAACATGTTGTTGATGGAAGTATTGAGAAGTATAAAGCAAGGTTTGTCGCTTGTGGCTTTTCTTAAAAGTAAGTCATTGAATATGAAGATACATTCGCTCATGTAGCCAGATACACTTTGATCAGAACCATCATAGCCCTTGCAGCTAAGATGAAGTGGAAGTTACACCAAATGGACGTAAAGACATCTTTCCTAAATGGTGTCATCGAAGAAGAAGTGTATATAGAACAACCTCAAGGATTTGAAGTTGAAGACAGGAAGACTCATGTTTGCAAGTTGAAAAGGGCTCTGTACGGGTTGAAGCAAGATCCTAGAGCTTGGTATGGAAGGATAGACAATTTTCTGACGAGCTTGGGATTTACCAAGAGTGAATTTGATTCTAACCTCTACTTCAAGATTATGAATGATGAGTCGGTGATATTGTTGTTGTATGTGGATGACTTATTCTTAACTGGAGAATAAAATCTCATCACTAAATGTAAGAAGAAGATCATTGCAGAATTTAAGATGAAAACCCTTGGCCTAATGCATTATTTCTTAGGTCTTGAGGTATGGCAGAGCCCAGATATAATCTTCCTTAACCAAGGGAAGTATGCAGTTGAAATCCTGAAGAGATTTGATATGTTGGAGTGCAAGTCCATGAATACACCCATGGAAATGAAGTTGAAGCTTCTATTCGACACTTCGTTAGAATTGATTGATGCCACACTGTATAGACAGATCATTGGATCGTTGATGTATCTGACGAACACTAGACCATATATCTATTTTTCCGTGAACACCTTGATTCAATTTCTGGTAGAACCCAGACATGTTCACCTAGTTGTTGCAAAACATGTGATGAGGTACCTTAAGGGTACATTAGATTGTGGGCTCAGTTATGATGGAGATCATGACTTCAGACTGAGTGGGTACATTGATTCAGATTGGGTTGGAAGTGTCTCTGACAGGAAGAGCACTTCAAGATGTTGTTTCAGTGTGGGATCAACCATGATCTCATGGCAGAGTAGGAAGCAATCAAGCATTGCTCTCAGTACAGTGGAAGCAGAATACATTGTTGCGTGTTCTGCCAGTTGTGAATCCATATGGCTTCGTAAGTTGTTGACTGGTCTATTTGACCTAGAGATGGAAGCAACCACGATCCTATGTGATAACCAGAGATATATAAATATGACAGAGAATCTTGTATTTCATGACAAGTCAAAACACATAGAGATTTGGTATCATTGCATCCGTGACATGGTGCAGAGAGGAGCCATAAAGCTCCAATATGTTAACATGGATGAACAGGTTGTTGATGTGTTGACCAAGCCTCTATCTCGTGTAAAGTTTGAGCACTTTCAAGATAATCTTGGTATAGTCTGAAAGGACCTCCCTCGAAAGGGGGAGTAGTGTTGTGTTGCCAGCCCAGTGTTGTGATCCCAGCTTAATTGTTGTGTTGTGATTCCAGCTTAATTGTTGTGTGGTGTTGCCAGCTTAATTGTTGTGTTGTGATTCCATCTTAATTGTTGTGTGGTGTTGCGAGCTTAATTGTTGTGTTGTGATTCCAACTTAATTGTTGTGTGGTGTTTCCATCTTAATTGTTGTGTTGTGATTCCAGCTTAATTGTTGTGTGGTGTTGCCAGCTTAAATGATGTGTTGTGATTCCAGCTTAATTGTTGTGTGGTGTTTTTAGCTTAATTGTTGTGATGATGTGCCAGCTTAATTGATGTGATGATGTGCTAGCCTCGTGCTGTGATGATGTGACCAGCCTCGTGCTGTGATGATGATGTATTAGTTTCATACTAATCCATGTTGATGCATTTGATGATATCATTCCAGATCTATTTTGTGAATGACGATGTTGATGATGAGAAAAACTTCCGATGATTTATAGATACGCCAGTCAGTGTTCCAAGATGTTGTTGATAATCTTGTCCTCTCTCTCGCCTGATGTTGTTGTAGAATACCCTTCCTGTTAAGGGGGAGTGTTGAAATATTGTAACTGCAAAGAGTATTCTAATTATTATTGATGTATTATTCATTAGATCGATCCCCTTTTGCGGATTGATCATGTCAGATATTGTAAATGATCAAATCCCCTTTTGCAGATTGGTCAAACCCTAATTGTAATAGGAAGAATGAGAAGTCAGCCCCAGAATATATTAAAGGTGGTTATAACCACCTAGAATAAGAAGTTGGCCTTGCCAGTGAAAAGAAACCTCCATCCACATGTGCCAGATTGTATAAATAAAGAGGCTAGCACCTCATTTGGACACACACTCACTTGTTCATCAGAGCGCAAGTTTGGAGCTGCAGTTGGAGAAGAAGGAAGAGAGAGAGAGGCGCATTCTTGGGAGAGGAATTTCTGTATTGATTTGAGTTATCTCTTGGCATTGTATTGGCTATCTATATTAAGGAATTTTTTGCTGGGTTTTCTCCCCTGTGAGGGTTTCCCAGGATAAATGATGTGTCTCTTGTGATTGTGTATTTCTCAGTGTTCCTATTTATGCTATGGTTATCTAGTGAAATGAAAAGAAACCTAATAATATCTTAAACCTTAACAATTTTTTGGTTTTGCGTTCATCTGCTAGAGTTTCTTGGAAGAGAACAACCTCTAGTTAGTGCAAAGTTACCAACCTTTTTAGAGCGGATTTTTTTGGGGGGCTCGCTAAACCTCGACAATTGAAAGAGAGGAGATTCATGGGGGAACCCCAACAAGGGATTTTGTTTCTCTAAGGGCCCCAAGGAGAGACTTTTTTCGTCCTGAAGTCATGTCCATTAGTGCATGAGATTGTGCTAGCGAGAGGTGTGAAGGCCTGCCACAGTCTTTTTTCATTTTCAAGGGTTCCAGAGTAGGCCCAAGACCTCTGGGGTCCGAGGTAGGGATAGTGACTGATCTGTTGCAGAGGTGAAAGTGAATGATGGATTCCTCGGATCCCTCAGAGGAAGGTTCCTTTGAGGACCAAGAATTTGGGGAAGTTGGAGGAGAAGCATCCAGAGTGGAGTCTTTGTTTAGCAGAGGAGAAGGGAGGGAGGCAAAGGTGAAATGAGTTTTTAGGGAAACAGTGGAGGTGAGGGGGGGAAACTGGGAAGGGGGGATGCAATCTTTTAAGATAAAACTGAAAGTATTTAGAAAACCATTTACAGGGCGGGGGAGGGAGAGTTGAATACCCAATAAGTTTTTGATCAGGTGTTGAGGAGTTGTCTCTAGGATGTGGTCGGGGCGTGCCTCGTCGCCAACTGTTGGAACAAGTACCAAGGCGTCTGCGACCGGCTCTAGTTGATCAGTTTTCATGGAGTCTTGTAAAGTTGTTGGGGTGGGGGAAGGTGTCCCTACTGAATTTGACACTGAAGAGGAGGAAATTTCCCCGGTTGCAGCTTGGTGCTCCCAGCCTTGTCGCCCGACTTCATGTGTAGAGTGTCCAAAGCGCCTTTGAAAATATTTTGGATAGACTTTGACCACGTGGCCGTATTCATGGCATTGTTTGCAACGGAAGGGAACGCCTTCATAGTCTAGGATTTGAACTCTTGTGCATCCTAGGTCTGTGAGATTGAGGAATTCCCTTAACCCTTCCCTGATGTTAAGAGAGACCAAAATTCGTGCTACCGCCATTTCTCCCGAGGCTAGAAATCCAATGTATGTTGTTATGTATTCCTCTAAAAAATTCCCTATTGCTTTAAAGAAAATTTCTGACCAGAGGTGTGGAGGAGGCCTGGTAGGCGGACCCAAATTGATATGGAGTCCAGACGCTCACTGGCAGTGTCGAAAGTGGGGTTCCAGAGCTTCATAAGAATCGGGGAAGAATCAAATTTCCAACTATTTTGGAGTGTGACCATGGCCTGAGAGGGTTCAGCGAAACTAATCATAAACCAACCTCTAGAGAGGCGGAAGATACTGGGCGAGTTTGTGGAGTTTGCGCCCCAATTTGAAGTTACCCAGGTTCGCAGGGTTTTTTCGCTGAATTTTCGGCCATAAGCTTTCCCCACTAGAGTTTTGTCTGCCATTATCGAGACCCCTACCATCAAAAGGTCATCACCGAGGATGAATTTTGGATCTGCCTTGGATGACCCTAGACATTTGTTTTACTTTCTCCTTTTTTTCCCTGAAGTGACTTGGGCATCCGGGTCCGAGTCGAAGGAAGGACAAGAGCCCGATGCCCCGCTTTGGCTGAGGTCCCAGCCATTGAGGTTGAAGGACTGTATATTTGTTACGACAAACCCTTGCTCCAACTCCAGAGGTGCTTGACCTAGTGAGTACTCTTGGCCCTCAAAAGGAAGGTAGCACTCTATGGATAAATCATGGCTATGTTCCAGAGCTTGCAGGACCCTTTCATTCTAATCTTCGAAGAGCGCTTTCGGTAGTGTCTCGGGATGTACCCCAAGTTCTCCCAACCCCTCACTGGAAGTTGGGTTCATCGTGGGATCTGGGAAGGTCCAGGATACAGCTGCAGGAGAAGGCGAGGAGAAGAAGTCGCAGTGTGTTAGAGAGAGGGGAGTTGTGAAAACTTGAGGGAGAAGTGTGTTGTTGTGGTAAGAAGTGTTATCGAAACTTGAGGAGAGGGGGGTCGTCGGGGCTGAGAGGTTTCTATCCTAGAGATCTCGTCTAAGCCAAGAGGGGGAACTCGAGACTTATACAGGGTAAAATCATGTTACCCTGGAGAGTTGCGAGAAGAATTCGCTCTGGGGGACTGTAGGAGGCATAGAAAGTGGTGGATATCCCAGTGGTATCGAAGTGGACAGTTGTAGCCGGGCAGAAGTTGGTGGGATACCAGTTGTCCCCATCTAGGGGAGCAACTCTCCTGGATCTGGTGAGTAATATACTTTGTCGTCGTATGTGTCCATTGGTACGCCCTTCCTTAAAGACAAGTTAGTCGCTTATTCACTCCTAGACTGTTCACAAGCAGCTCAGGGCACCTCAGGCGGCAACACAGGCGGAAGAGGAAAAGAGGAAGAGTCGTCGAGAAAAGTGGGAAGATTTTGCTTAGAAGGGTGGGGTCGCGCCTGTAGTCTTGTCAAAGGGTTCTCGTGATCGTCGGGTAAATAGATCTGATGTCAAGAAAGAGGGTAGCTCGTGACCGCAGGGTGCAGGCCACAGGCCCCCGGTGCCACAGAACCGTAGAGCCATTCTCCTAACTTTCTTAATTACATGTGTGATATATATTACAAGAGATATTTACCATCCACATTAAAACATACAATGTATAAAGGTAATTTTTTTTTTTTTAATTTAATATTAACTATATTATTCTAATTGTATGAGAAAAAATTTAAAATATTTTCATAATATTCAATTAGAAATACTTTGATATGTTTTGTTGAAAAGAGATGTGAATATATTTATATGTTCACTTTTTCATTTTATTTTAATATTGTGCGAGAGTAATGTACATATAATTATTAATAAAAATATTTTTTTTTATGAGAGGGGTAAAACCTTTTCCAAATACTCTAGAAAAGATGGGGCCCATTCTTCTTAGAATAGTGTAGTATTTATTGTTTTTATGTTTTTTTTTTTCTTTCATTAAACTCACAAATCAAAATATATTTTAGGTAGACATGTTTAATTTTATAGCATTCGCACTTAAAACATATACTCTTGCATTTTAATTATTATCATATTCATAAAACAACACATAATTACATTTAATTTTACATTTTGATCTCTTAAAAGAGTTTTTATACATGCAAATTATACAAACTTATATTTTTATTATATTGTATTTCTTTCTTTTTCTTTTAATTTTATTATATTATATACTTAGTTATTTAGATAAAGTATTTTATGTTTTATATAATAAGTTTATTAGATGTAATATATTGAATTTTGAAATGAAATTGTATAAAGTGTGTTTGTTTATTTGAATTTGCATTTATATGTGTATGATGGTTTTGACAATATTTATATTCATATGAAATTATGTATTATGTTTGTTTATTTGAAATTGTATATTGTGTATTTATTTATTTGAAGTTGTAGATGTATGTGTTAGTGGTTTTGACAATGGTGCTTGTTTATTTTATATATGGATTTGAAATTGTACAATGTTTATTTGTTTCTTTGAATTTGTATCTTATGTGTGTGTTTATTTGATGTATATGTATGTATACTTAGAAATTGTATGTGTGAGTCACTGGTTTTGACAATAGTTGTTTGTCTAGGCTTGTATAAATGGGTGTTCGTTTATTTGAAATTGCATATGTATGTGTGTAGGTGATTTTGACAATGTCTGTATTCTAATTTGAAATTGTATTATGTTTGTTTATTTGAAATTGTGTATTGTGTGTTGCTTATTTGTAATTGTTTGTGTATGTATGTTAGTAGTTTTGACAATGATGTTTAGTTATGTTTGTATATTGATTTGAAATTGTATAATGTGTATTTGTTTATTAAAATTTGCATATTGTGTGTTTGCTTATTTGATGTATGTATGTGTATTTTGAATTTGTATATCTATGTATGTATGTGATTTTGACAATATGTGTTTGAGTATGTTGGTGTATTGATTTTATTTGAAATTGTAGATGCAAGTGTGTAGGTGTTTTTGACAATGTCCACTTATTTAATTTTATCTTGATTTGAAATTGTATAATATGTAATGTTCATTTGAATTTGTATATTGTGTTTGTTTCTTTAAAATTGTATATGTATGTGTGTGAATGGTCTAGACAATTTTTACTTGTTTGTTTATGCTTGTATATTAATTTGAAATTGTGAGGTGTGTTTTTTAAATTTAAATTTGTGTTTGTGTTTACTTTCTTTGAAATTGCATATGAATATGTGTGAATGGTTTTCAACAATATCTATTTGTTTGTTTATTGTTGTGAAATTGTGTAATATGTGTTGATATTTTTGAATTTGTATAGTGTGTTTGCTTAAGTGTTTTTTATATTGTTTGTTTCTTTGTGTTTGTATCTTGATTTGAAATTCAATAATATATGTTTGCATATTTAAATGATATTCCATATTTGTTTATAAGATTGTTTTTTCTTTTATTTATATGTATGTGTTTGTTTATGTTGTATTCTAAATACCATGTATGTGTGTGTTTAGGTTATATTCTAAATATGTTTGTTTATTATTATTATTATTATATATATATATATAT
>ML776906.1:486123-502583 GCA_009831015.1 Picea engelmannii | reverse complement strand
ATATATATATATATATATATATTAATTTTATTGATTTTTTTTAATTTAACTTATTTTTTTAGATTTTTTTTTTATCTTAATCTGTTTTTAATAAAAAAAAATCACAAACACTATTAATAAATTATTTTAATCAATTTTATAAAAATAAAATTAATTATATATATATTAAAAGAAAGTTAAAACAATTTTTTTCAATATAATAAAATTATTTTTGCATGTTGATATGTTAAAAAACTCATATCAACAATGAACATAATAGAAATGTTTAATATCTCTAAGTTAAAAGAAGCTTTTATTTTTATTTTTAATATACATTATTATAATAATAATATTCATTAGAACCTAAAAACAATGTAAACAATGTATACCATCATTGTTTAGTAAATATTCTTTTCTTGAGTGAGTTGAGGGAGAAAGGATGGGATTGGGATACCATCATTGTTTAGTAAATATTCTTATCTTGAGTGAGTTGAGGGAGAAAGGATGGGATTGGGATATGTTCATAACAAGCAAATTCATGTCAGGGTTTTATCACCCTCTATGCACTAGAGCCTAAGGAGATTGAATAAGGGTGAAGTTTCAAATACTGAAGATTTTATGAAAGGATTAGGATCAAGATAAGAAAGATATTATTTTATGTATATATATTTTTATTGTTTCATTTTGTTTTAATATTTATTTTATTTTAATTTTATTGCTCATTTTTTTTTAAGATTTTATAATTAATTATTGTTTTATTATCTTTAAAACTTTATAATTAATATTTAAAAGATATTAATTAATAATTATTGTTTTGTGTTTTTTAAGATTTTAAATTTTACTTTCATAATGGTTAAAAAAACATATTTGTAATGTTCACTCCTATGTATATCATTATATCATTGGAATTTGGAATTTTATAAGAAATCTATTTATTATATATGAGGCTTAAAGTACAAGGTATTTGATTGAAAACAAAAATAAAAGAGTTCAATAGAGAATATAGTGAAATAGGCCCAAGGTCCATAAAAGTGATAAAGATATTCAAATTCCCAAAGTTTGACAAAAGAAATTAAAAATTGTAGGACACATCAATTTTGGCATCAATGTATCCTATCTTGGGACATATCAATTTTGGCATCAATGTTGTGTATGAGAATGGGAATTTTCCCATAGTGGAAAATTGTTTTTTTAAAGGTTGTTTCCATCAACCCTTCAAGCACTTGAACCAAACTAACTTTGTTAATGATAATGCCTTCTTTATGTGTAGGTCATTTTCTAACAACAATGAATTTGAATAGAGTATTGAGGTTGACTCGGGTGTATGCATCTCAGCATCAATCCTTTGGTATTTTGAAAATATACACTTTAATGTCAATACACATTAATATACCAACAAATTGTAGATCTCCAAAGGATAGGTCCTAGAGTTTAGCTAGTAAAGTTGTTTCTTGCATGAAAATTCATGTTCAAGACACTTAGGCAAAGATCATTATGACAAAATGGAATTCATATAATCTATATTCTAGGTGGATGCATGAACTATTTTCAAAAGACAAAATACTCATGTTCAAACTTATACTATAAATAATTATGAGTATACCAACAAAGCCCAAAAAGAGATTTCCTTCTACTTTTATACATTGTCATGTTCTTATCAAATTTACTATACTTTAAATAAAAAGGTAACAAAAAAGGACTACAAAACCAACATCTATATCTCTATGAGCTTGTTATTTCTCAAAGTTTTGGAGAATTGGTCAAAATATGGCAACAACCCTACGAACTATAACTTTCATTCCTTGTCAGGAAATTTGTGATTAATAAACTTTTCTTGATAATTCTGTAATGTCCCATTTTTGCCCATTTTTTGCTAGCTTAGAAAAAATAGATATTTAATTAATTATTTTATTATGTTATATAAAGCTAAATTGGGAAAGTAATATTTAATTAATTATTATTATTTTTTTAAGTAATTTAATCAAAATATCATTATAAAGTCACTTTATTACATAAACTGCTCTTCTAGAAGCTTCGAGAAGGGTGAGTTGGATCTCTCTAGAAGGATCCATATGGCCTTTAAAAGGAGAGGGGAGCAAGTCAATTGGCATGTCAGATTTTGGGATCATTTTCTTGTGGAGTGCTCGGTGAGCCAGGGTTTTTGTTAGGGCTTTGGAAAAACCTTTTCATTGGAGTTTGGCTTCGGTGGTGAGACTATCCACCCTAGTTAAACAAAGAGGGGAATCCATCCAGGGTTTCCATTGGAGCTTTAGTCCAGTTTAGTTTCAATCCAGTTTCATCTTTGGTGTTCACTTTGGAGAGATCAGGCATTGTTCCAGGTTATGTTTGTTATTATTGATGTATTACAACTGTTATAGTAGTCATTTTTGCTTATAAAGTTATATTCAATGATCTCGTAATAATAAAATGCCCTTGTTATCTCTTCCATTTATGTGTACTTTGGTGTGTATATGATATGTTTGAAGAAATTACAAGGGTTTGTAGCAAAGTTAATGCCCTAATTTTATTTACAAATTAAAACCCTAGTTTTCTTATAAGCTATATCTTACAGTGGTATCAGAGCATGATCCTCTGCAGTTGTGATGTTTGAAGGGCAACATTGATAGCAGATAAAGGAAATATGGCGAAATTTATCCATCCTAGCTAATCCTTTGAGTTGATCATCCACATCTACTACTTGTGCTTATTTGTGGTTAATATTATCTTCTCGTGGTAGAAATTTCTCTTCGTGGTTGTGGGTTTTATTTCAGAGGCTAATGTTATTGATAATTTATTTTTTATTTATTGGGAATGGTTATTTACTGGGAATAGTTTGTTGTGTTGGAGTTGTAATGATTTTCCTCATTTGTTTCCATATTTGGCCATGCGTTCCCCATTTTTAAGAAATGAACTCCATGAAAGTTGATTTGAAATATTCAAAGGAATATGAAATAAAAATCTTGTTATTCATTAGTTAACCACTTATTAAACACACATTATTAGTTCATTGAGTCAACTATTTATTTTTTCAGCTAAACTCAGATGGGTTTTACCAGGTTGATGAATGGGAATGTGTCCATGAAATGTCGTTGTTTGTCCAAACTTTGAGACACAGAAAAGAGGGTTTTGATTTCCCTCTCGTCCACTAATAACAATTGCGGTTTTGTGAGATAATTGGGCTTCTCGTTTTCTATTTGTCTCTATTCTCTTCTAAGTGGCACATTTTTCATTTTTGATGTTGTTGGAATCAATCCTCCGAAGCTATGATGTTTCAACGGGAGCTTTTACTTGCTTTTTCTAGAACGAAGGTTAAGAGCCTAAGCACCCAGTCTCATAGGTGGGTGCTTGGTATACGTAATAGATTGACTAAATAAAATATGTCTAGGGAAATTATGAAACTCTAGTACAACGGATGTACACCCATAATTTGATCTTAATATACCAGGTTTCTTCCTCGAAAAAAGAAGAGTCTAGCTTAGCTTAACTTAGCTTCTATCTTAGCTTAGGCCAAGGCTTTTAGGGTTATCATCCCATTGAAAATATTGCGATATATTATAAATGACAAATTCTAATTGTAGATCCATTAGTTTAACCACCCGATATCATGTCCATTAAATATAGTTTTTATTGGTTTGATCTCTCCTCCACCATGTTTATTAACTTTTGTTTTTCTCATCTTATTCATTCTAAATTTTTAAGTTGATTTTAATTTTTTTTTAAATTGATATATTTAGTTCAAGAAAAATTCAAATTTCTATATTTTATAATTTAATAAAAAAAAACTTTATATATATATATATATATGAATTTACACATAATATGCCACCTAATTTATACATAATAAGTAAAACAATATAATTTATTAAAAAGTGGAATAAGATTCATATGTATACAAGGAATTTAAGAGACATACTAAACTTATTGTTTATAATAATAAATATCTTTTTACATATTTTTGTGATAAATGTGGTAACAAAGAAATTGATAATGAAAATTCTTATTAATTTGTTTGGTTTTTATGATGGTTTTTTTTAATGACATGTGTGATATCTATTACAAGAAAAATTTACCATCCACATAAAAAAAAATGCAATACATAAAGGTAAAAAAAAAAAAAAATTAATTTAATGTTAATTATATTATTTTAATTGTATGTGAAAAAAATTAAAATGTTTTCACAATATCAATTAAAAATACTTTGATATGTTTTGTTGAAAAAAAGATGTGAATGTATTTATATGTTTATTTTTTTCATTTTTTTTTAATATTGTAAGAGAGTAATTTACATTTAATTATTAATAAAAATATTTTTTTTATGAGAAGGGTAAAACTTCTTTCAAATACTCTAGAGAGGATAGGATCATTCTTCTTAAAATAGTGTAGCATTTATTATTTTTATTTTTTTCTTTTATTAAACTCATACATTAAACTATATTTTAGGTAGACATGTTTAATTGTATAGCATTCACACTTAAAATATGTACTCTTGCATTTTAATTATTATCATACTCATAAAACAACACATAATCACATTTAAATTATTTAATTTTACATTTTAATCTCTTAAAAAAGCTTTTACACATGTAAATTATACAAACTTATATATAGAAAAATACTAAATACTTCTAATAAACAAATCATTCATATTATTTAGTTTTTTTTTCTAGTTTTATTATATTATATTATATTTCTTTTAATTTTCTTTTTAATTTATTGTATTATATATTTAATTATTTAGATAAAGTTTTTAATTTATTATATTATATACTTAGTTATTTAGATAGAGTTTTTAATTTATTATATTATATACTTAGTTATTTAGATAAAGTATTTTATGTTTTATACAATATAGTTATTAGATGTAATATATTGAATTTTGAACTGAAATTGTATAAAGTGTGTTTGTTTATTTGAATTTGCATTTATATGTGTATGATGGTTTTGACAATATTTGTATTCTGATATGAAATTCTATATTATGTTTGCTTATTTGAAATTGTATATTGTGTATTTATTTATTTATTTGAAGTTGTAAATGTATGTGTTAGTGGTTTGAAATTGTACAATGTTTATTTGTTTCTTTGAATTTGTATCTTATGTGTTTGTTTATTTGATGTGTATGTATGTGTGTGTCAGTAGTTTTGACAATAGTTGTTTGTCTAGGCTTGTATAAATGGGTGTTGGTTTATTTGAAATTGCATATGTATGTGTGTAGGTGATTTTGACAATTTTTGTATTCTAATTTGAAATTGCATTATGTTTGTTTATTTGAAATTTTGTATTGTGTGATGCTTATTTGAAATTGGTTACGTATTTATGTTAGTAGTTTTGACAATGATGTTTAGTTATGTTTGTATATTTATTTGAAATTGTATAATGTTTATTTGTTTATTAAAATTTGCATATTGTGTGTTTGTTTATTTGATGTATGTATGTATGTGTATTTTGAATTTGTATATCTATGTATGTATGTGGTTTTGACAATATTTGTTTGAGTATGTTGGTGTAGTGATTTTATTTGAAATTCTAGATGTATGACAATGTCTATTTATTTAATTTTATCTTGATTTGAAATTGTATAATATGTACTTTCTTATTTGAATTTGTATATTATGTTTGTTTCTTTAAAATTGTATATGTATGTGTGTGAATGATCTAGACAATTTTTACTTGTTTGTTTATGCTTGTATATTCATTTGAAATTGTGTAGTGTGTGTTTTTTAAATTTAAATTTGTGTCTGTGTTTACTTTCTTTGAAATTGCATATGAATGTGTGTGAATGATTTTCAACAATCTCTATATGTTTGTTTATTGTTGTGAAATTGTGTAATATGTGTTGATATTTTTGAATTTGTATAGTATGTTTGCTTAAGTGTTTTTCACAATGTTTGTTTCTCAGTGTTTGTATCTTGATTTGAAACTCAATAATATGTGTTTGCATATTTGAAGGACATTCCATATTTGTTTATTTCAAATTATATGTTGATTTGAACTTATAATGTATTTTTATTGTGTTGATTTGTAATGGCCATAGATTTTATTATGTAAATTTTAATGTGTATATTTAATATAGCCATATTTAAGTTTTATATTTTATTATTGTGCATATGTTTATTGTCTTAAATTTTAGTTATGATAAGATTTGTTTTTCTTTTATTTATATGTATGTGTTTGTTTACTTTGTATTCTAAATAAATACCATGTATATGTGTTTAGGTTATATTCTAAATATGTTTGTTCATTGTATTAATTCAAAATAATAGTATATATATGATTTTATCAAATATATTTTTTGAAATTTTAAAATTCTTTTATATTTTCTTGTTTTTTTTTAATCATTTTTTTTAATTTAATCTGTTTTTTTAAGGATTTTTTATTTATTTTTATTTAATCCATTTTTAATAAATTAAAAAAAACACAAACATTATTAACGTGTTTTTTAAAGATTTTTATTTTTATTTTTTTTTTTATTTTTTATTTTTTTTATCTTAATTCATTTTTAATAAAAATCACAAACACTATTAATATATTATTTTAACTGTTCCCGAGGTGTAGGAGAGTCGGTGATGGAGTGTGTTGTTAAGTCACTCCGTGTTGTTAAAGTCACTGGTTCGAAACCAATCCAACCATGTTAAAGGTTGGTGTGGCTCAGGCCACAGGTTAATTAACAAACAAAAAAAATATATTATTTTAACCAACTTTATAAAAATAACATAAATATAATTAATTAAAAAATTAAAAAAAAAAGCATTTTTTTCTTTTTAATTATGTTAAGAAATTAATATATTAAAAAAAAAATCTTTTTAATTATGTTAAAAAATTAATATATTAAAAGAAATTGAAAACAATTTTTTCAACTCAAATATTAAATTAATATAATAAAATTATTTTCGCATATTGATATGTTAAAAAATCCATATCAACAATACACATAGTGTAGAGATATTTAATATCCTAAACTAAGAGAAGTTTTTTTTAGTTTTAATACACATTATTATAATAAATATTGAAAAACAATTTTATTAATAAACAATGTATGTTCTAACTTTAAACCTAAATTAAATATTTACTAAAAAAATAATAATCATCATATATGAAAAGCAAAAACAAATCCATTTTTAATAAAAATCAAAAACCCATTAATAATTATTTTTCATAAACTTTATAAAAATAATATACATACAATTAATTTAAAAAATAACATATTTTCCTTTTATAAGAATTAATATATTAAAAAAAATCACTAACATTTTTTATCTCACATATTAAATTAAATATAATAAAATTATTTTTTTATCTCACATATTAAATTAAATATAATAAAATTATTTTTGCATATTGATAAGTTAAAAAAAACATGTTTTTGGGGCAAATAAACTTGGATCTTCCCATAATGTTTAATATCCAAAAGTAAAGAGAAACTTGTTTGTTTTTAATACACATTACTATAACAAATATTAAAAAAAAAAAAATCAATAAACCATAAACCTAAATAAAATATTTATTTTAAAAATGATAAGTAAAATTTTTATTAAAAGAAAGATGTACATGTTATCATTTTAATCCATTTTTTTTTATAAAAATCACAAATATTATTAATGACTATTTTATTTTAAAAATGATAATCATTATATGTGAAATTTTCATTGAAAGAAAGATAAGAAAGATGCACGTGTTACCATTTTAATCCATTTTTTTATAAAAATCACAAATACTAAATACTATTATTAATGACTACTTTTAATAAAAATAACGTTAATATGATAAATATTAAAAAACAATTTCAATGAATAATATATGTACCAACCATAAACCTAAATAAAACTTTCATTAAACAATCTAATCATCACATATGAAAAGCAAAAATAGATTTCTCTCTACTCTATAATTAGAAAGATGCATGTGTGTTGTTCAAATATTCATAAAGTAATTTCTCAAGTGTCCGGTTTAAAATACAAGTAATTAATGTATTGTTAGACTAGGTTCTTACAAACTTGCAATCTAAGTATTTTATTCAACATATATTGCTTGGTTTTGTTATCACTTACATCCATGGCACTAGTTATAGTGACTTTAAATTAAATAAGGTTTGTTATGTTCTCGTGAGTGGAAATATTTAGGACTCAATGCAATTTCTTCACTACATTTATTAATAATTGCTTGATACAAAAAACTTATAAACTTTCAACATATGACAAAGGGGCATTTCTTTGAAGTTCCTCCTTCTAAGTTGAAATCATCACTTTTAATGTTTGATTCTATTTATTCTACCTTATTTTCTTTCAAATAATTTACTTAGTAATGGAGTTTGGCTTCTACCAGGATTACATCTAAATGTCGGATTTTGTAATAAATCTTTTCTTACTTAAATTATTTTTTCAAAGCTTATTTCAAATAATCCTTAATGAAACTCATCCCTACAATACACAATACTTTAGTATGCTCCATTGGTAATATGACCTAGGTTTTTATATGATCAATATATAACTTCCATTGGATATTTTACATATTTGTTAGGAAAATATTATATTCAAGCAAAATAATCTACTCTAAGATTCATTATCATAATATCATATTTGAAATTTAAAAGATAGTCACTTTGCACATTGTATTTTAATTAATATTTCATTTTTTTTTAAATTAGATTGATAAAATAACACTTACAGTTTCAAGTTGTTTTTATGAATATACATTAAATTATCTTAAGTGAGACATATTAATCTATAGGAACAAGTTATTATGGATGTCATCCATAAATGAGGGGAAGCATCCATTAGGCTTCCCAATGAAATTTTCCTTTGGAAAAAAAAAAAAAAAAACCATAAGAACAGCAACAAAAAATCAATTAATACATTTTCCAACAATTTAATTAGATCAATATTGATACACAATAATATCTACATTTCATTTTTAATTATTTTTTCACTAATTTTATTTTATAAATTAAAAATATACATGCTATGCAACTTTGAGAATTTTTTAATCTCCAATGTTTTTTTATCAATGTAAAATATAGTATCCTCTATAAATAATACAATTTACAAAATAATAAATATACCATATTAAATAACATCTTTTTTAAATAATATAATTTACAAAATAATACATATACTATATTAAAATTAAAATCCAATTTCAATAAATCACATACCCTACATTCATCTTTTATGAAAAAGAAATCAATATTAAAAATGCAAACAACCTCATATTATAAATTTCAAAGACAATGCCACGCAAATTTATCAAAAAAATGTACAATTCCTCTTTTATGCAAAGCAAGTTTAATGTTAAAAATACAAATAAAGTTTATTGTATGTAAGTCTCAAAGAACATGTGTCAAGATTGTTGACCAAAACTCATCAAAGAGATGTACTTTTTCCTTCCAAGCTCCATTTTTCAATATTCAATCTTCACCTATAATAAAACATAAAACCAATGCAAATTAAATTATATAGATGAAACAATTCATTAAGAAACATAATTCACATGTTAAAAGTCATATTCACCATGAAAGGATATATCAATCTCCCCAATAGATGCCTACAAAATAACTCATTAGTTGTTGCCTAGAGTCAATATTGGTTGAAAGTTTAAGCACTTTCTCCATAAGTGTAAACAAGAATTTGCAATCTAACATTATGAAGCTGTCAAGCAAACTCTTAACATATTTTGTTTATGAAACAAAAATGTTGCTACATGTTTCCCAAACCTCTACACCTAGACAGTAATGTATGAAGCCTAGATCAATCGTGTCAAAAGCTTTACTCATATTATATTTGATATGTTGAATAGAACTTGCCTCACTACCCATAATAATGATGTCATCTACATATATGACTAGTAAAATGATATCATTACCAATGCTTTTGACATATAGATTGGAATTTGAAGGACTTCGCTGGAACCCTTTTTCATCCATGTTAGATTTTCATTAGTTTCGTTAACATTAGATTTACCATAGAATTTTTATCTTCTTTTAACATTCAATAATCATATACTGAAATACATAAGCAATAGATAAACAAGCACAAGAGGACACAAAGATTTATCCTCGGAACTCCCCAAATGGAAGAAAAATTCAGCCAACTTTTCTTAGAGAGAATCTTTCCAATATTCCAATACAACCATGAACAAGATCTATACATAAGAGAAAACAAACAATGAATAAACCTTGATAACAAAACTTATATTCTTCTTATAAAACCCTAGCGAGGGTAGAAAATTGAGTAGAACCACAAAACTAGCGCAAGATAGGCGCATCAATAGAGAAACATAGCGCACCACATAACTGACACAACTGGTAATTGCATCTGCAACTGCAACTGCAATTGTAATTGGGCAGCACCACACAAACTTAGCACAACTCTTCTAGAGGTAGTGCACAAGAGAGATCACCAAGAACCACCAAGAATATCCTTCCCCAAGTGGGGCACACTCTCCAAGAGAACCAAAAATAAAAAATAGTTGAAACTAATGCAACTGCAGCTACAACTTCCTAGTGTGCATTGCAGAAGGAGAACTGTGTGGTTGTAGAAATGAACTGACCCAAACTTGTATTTATACTAATCTGGGTGCCTATCTGGGGCCTACTTCTTATTCTGGGTCTTCAAAGTTACTTTATTATTTTTGTGGGCCGACTTCTCTTCCTGGAAATTATATTTCCACTTTATTATCATTTCCTATGAGCCAACTTCTCTTTTGTGGTCTTCTATTTCACTTTATTCTTTTTCGAGGTGTTCTTGAATTGTTCAATGGTCTTCCTTTGACTTCTTGGAATCTTCTTCTTCTCTAAGAAAAATTTTCCAAGAGGAAATACCTCCCACAACTACCAAAACATCAACAATCCAATTAGTACCTATGAATTTTAATGTACCATGCCTTTGGTGCCTTCTTAAGGCCATATAGAGCCTTCTTTAGTCTATGAAAAAGATGGGCATGGGGTACATGTTGATATAGCTAAGATCCAAGTCATTTGTGGCTGGCCAGCCTCGACCACACTAAGTGAGCTTCGAAGCTTCTTGGTATTGGCCAACTTCTACTGACGGTTCGTGTTGGGATTCTCCCATATTGCATGGGCCCTCATCCAGGTGACCAAGGGCAGTGACAGGGACAAGTTTGTGTGGGGGAAGGAACAACAACGAGCATTCGATGATATAAAGCATCGCTTGTGCTCAGCTCCAGTACTCTCATTTCTTGATCTACAACAATCGTTCGAGATTGAGACAGATACATATGATTATGATGTAGGCGCATTTCTCACTTGGCACGGTCATCCGATGGCATACCATAGTGAGACACTCTTAGATACTTTCCGGAAATACCCCACCTATAAAAAGGAAATGCATTCCATCGTACAAGCCTGTCATCAATGGAAACATTACATTCTAGGAAATGAGATGATCATCCACACTGATCATAAGCCTCTGCAGTTCATACAGACACAGAGGAAATTGCAGAACGTCTTCCATCAGAAGTGGTCCACCTACCTACAACAGTTCTATCTCAACATCAAGTATAAGACGAAGATCTCAAATCATGTCGTTGACTGCCTCAGTCGACCTCCCATGGTTTCCCTCACCACTATGCTCCATTCCTATGGACATGATGAATTTGAGTGGCCACAACTTTATCAGCAAGATCTGTACTTCGCCACCACCTATCATCTCTTGGGTACAGGAGCGACTGCCACCGATTTTCACATTCATGACAGACTATTATGCCATCTAGGCCATCTCTATGTTCCTACAAGTGAGTGTGCAAAGCTGATTTGGGAAGCCCACTACAGTCGAATGGCAGGACATTTTTGGCATGGAGAAAACTATGGTCGTTCTTTAGAAACATTTTTATTAGCCAAAACTTCGACAGGATGTCAGCAAGTATATAGTATCTTGCACTGCATGTGCCATTTCCAAGCCAGCCATCAAGAAGCAAGGCTTATACACCCCTCTTCCTACTCCTGAGAAGCCTTGGGAATCCATCTCAATAGATTACATGTCTGGCCTTTCGTCCACCAAGCAAGGCAATGAATGTGTATTTGTGGTCATTGATCGGTTTTCAAAGATGGCCATCCTCACAACCTGCAAGAAGAATATCACAGCTGTAGATATTGCCAAGATCTTCGAACGAGTGTGGGTCCAATTTTGGGTACCACAGACCATCATCTATGACTGGGACAACAGGTTCCTCAGCACATTTTGGTCGAGTCTCTGGTCACTGTTGGACACAAGCTCACTAAATCCACTTCTTTCCACCCCCAAACAGACGACCAAATAGAGGTCATCAATAAGATGATTGTGCACATCCTGCGCATGTACAACTCTAAGCATCCACGTACATGGGATGATAGTCTCCCCTATGTTCAACACAATTACAACAGGACTCTCCATAACTCCACCAGCCATAGCCCATTTCAGGTGGGGCTGGGATTCCAACCCTTGGGTCCCATTGATGGTGCACTACCTCTTGCCACCACACAAACAAACTCTTCCCATGTTCAGTCTAAGACCGACAAAGCCACTAGAATCATTGAGCGTATTCAGCACATCCGCCAAAAGGTCCAGGATTTTGCAGAAATCCAATGCTAAGTACAAGCAGCACCATGATCATAACAGGGTACAACACCAGTTTCAGGTTGGAGACAAAGTCTGGTTACATTTGCAGAAGGAGCGTCTCATAGGGCCCCATAGGAAGCTCTGCCCACTTCGCTATGGGCCTTACATTATCACCAAGGTTGTGGGTAGCAATGATTTTGAGCTCAACAACCCACCCTTCCTTGGCTTGCACCCAGTGTTCAATGTGGACCTCCTTCGGCCATAGTTTCCACCATTATTGGACACCTCAGAGATCGCAGAATAGCTGACACCAATGGATCTCAACCCTGACTACATAGAACAAGCATCCACTAATCAAATATTGTACACACAGGTCAAGGGCACTCTCTAGCAAAGGATCCAGCTTTAGCGGGTTGTCAAGATAGAGCAACTCCTCCACCAAGGCAAGTGGCTCGCCAGGGACAACTCCAGCAGAATTTTCCTCACTTGATGTGAGAACTCAATGCAATGGAGACCATTTCTTCCTAAGGGGGGAGGATTGATCCAGGTGGATATCAGTGGCCACCCACCTATTCCAACTGGCTCCTCTTATTTGTTTTTAGTTCAACACATTCTTTTGTACTTTGTTGTAATTATGGGTTCTACACTTCTAGGGCTATTTAAATCCCTACACATCTTCCAAGTGGATACTGACAGCCTCTCACCTAATCCAACTTTCTTATTTTGTATGTTTTCATGTCAGCACATCTTGTTGTACTTCCAGGGTTGTTTTGGAGCCCTAAACTATTATTTTTTTCTCGTCATGGTCAAAATGTAAACAGAGTCAAAGTTTGATGGTGGAATGTGTATCTCTCTTAAATACCTTTCCAACGGGATATCATGCGCCTAAAACAGAGGTCGTATGCAAAAGTTACGACCCCGAGAAGTTGAGGTACCAACTTACCCATAAGGGCCCACATGACTTTTGGCGTTTCACCTTCTAGGGTTATGTTTTTGGATGTCTATAGTTTCATCATTCATGAGTAATATCAAAAAGGCATTTGGAGCCTCATTGTACTCATTCTTCATATACAGACTCGCGTAGCAACCACATCTCTTCTCAGACATAGCTACCACCATTCGAGCAAGTGTTTCAGTTCTGCAGTTTTACAGTTTCATCCTATTTCATTTATTCAATAGAAGATATTTTTCATTGGATATATGTTTTGTTCTTCATATCTCTGTGTTTATTGTATTCATTCTGTTAATTAGTTCGTTCTGCTCCTAAATCTGGATCAACGTGGGGCCACATAAGCATTTATTGCTTGAATATTTCTTTTATAATCCCTGCAATCTGCAACCTTATGTCCAAAGTTAGTACAATAAAAACAATGATCGTAAAAGAAATTTACAAACCTGGGAGTGAATCATCTTGTTTGTGGTGTAGTCCTTATGAATTCCTTCCTTGACTAATCGTGATCATGATTGAATCTTATTTGGCTTGAACATGGATGGTCTTCTTGAAGATGTATCTTTATTAGTTTTCTTAGATTTTGGTTGACCATGATTCCTTCCTTTGAGTACTTCTGCATAACTCTTGCTCTTTTCTTCATTCTTCTTTTCTAGCAACCTAGAGTGCTTCTCTTCATTCTCTACAACTGATGTAGATGTTTCTGTCTCTTCAACATTCTTGTTGAGTTTGATAATTTTACTTCTCAATGTGACAACTTCTTCTTCAAGCTTCTCAACCTCTTCGTATTTCTTCATTATCTAAGACTTCATGACTTCTTTTGTTCTCTTCGCTTCTTCAAGTTGGATTTTTAATGTGATTATTTATTCTTCAATTCCTTTCTCTTCTTGACCAAAATCTGCCTCAAGCTGGTTTAGATCCTTAGTTCTTTCCTTAAGATGATATGTCAATATCTTCTCTCTCATTTCTGCTTCTTCCTTCTATGTTGCTATGTTGGCTTCCAAATACTTATTTTGATCTTCAAGATTTTCTTCAATATTTCTGGCTTCTTCTAGCTGAGTTATTAAGGTCTCGATGACCTGTTGGGATTCTTCAAAAATGTGAACACTTTCCTTTTGTTTCATCAATTCTTTCTTGAGTGAATTGTTTCTTCTCTTTGTTTTCTTAGTTCATCTAAAGTACTGATCATTTATGCTTCATAATTGTCTTCCATTTCAATTAGTTTTTTTTATCTCATTTCCTTCATGGCATTCCATTTTAGGATGTCTGCATTTTTCACAATTAAAGCAAAACAACATACTTATGTTGATTAAGTACTCTTCATATTTTGAATCAGTTTGACATGATGAACATCTTTCTTCTTGATCTATACATGCATCTTCTTTGACATTTTTTTACTTTGTGGTGGGTGAAGAATAGATATTATGTAACTTATCCCAAATCTCTTTAGTTGATGAACATTTACCCACTTTGTCCTTTACTGAATCATATGGTCCTTCCAAAATGAAATCCATTGCAATTTTTTTATTTCGTTTCAGTTCCTTCTTTGTTGTAGTATTTTCCCTTTTTGAACTGTCCTATCCTGTAACAACTAATTTCCAAATATCATACCCAGGTGTCTTTAAAAATAATTATGTCCTTCCGCTCCATATCTCATACTTTAAACCATTATGAACATTAAACAATGGTACTCCATTCTCAGAATAATTCATGATCTCCTTCCAGTGGTTAAATTGTTTCCTGAAGGAACCTGCTCTGATACCAATTGTTGGATTACTCAAAGGGGGGGTGAATCAATAATGAGCAACTATACCAATTATTAATCCTTTAAACCACAATGTATATTATTTTACTCATTCAACCATGTTCATTTGTTGATCATCAATATATTACTGTATCATAATCATTAACATTCATCAGTGCATAATAAATAATAACAAACACATCCACACAATGCACAGTACACCAATATTTGTGTGGAAACCTAATGCGGGAGAAAACCAAGGAATTTTTTTCTTATATGTCAAGAATTACATTCAAGGAAGCACCAACTTCCAATTCTCCAGGTACAACTAGAAGGAGGCTCTAACCCCCTAGTTTCTCAAGCTACAACTAGAAGGAGGCTCTAACCCCCTAGTTTCTCAGGCTACAACTTGAGGTAATCCCCAACTCCCCAATTCTCTGGCTACAACCAGAAGGAGGATACAACCCCCTATGTTCTCCGGCTACAACCAGAAGGTGGATACAACCACCTATCCTTGCCCCGTCCTACCTCCCTGAAATATAAATGTCAAATGTAGACAACCTGTCACTGTCATTGTCAACTTGTACCAATAACATGTAACAACATGTACCAATCAACCTGAACCAAACAACATGTACCAATAACCTGAACCAACATGTACCATGCATCAACCATGCATCTGTTGAAATAATGTAACTAAGAAGAGCATTCTTATTATTATTGGATTAAATCCCCATTGTGGATTAATCATGTCATTATTATTATTATTGTTATTAGATTAATCCCCATTGTGGATTAATCATGTCGGTAATTGTATAAGGACCAAATCCCCTTTTGCGGATTGGTCATTGGACAATTACAAAGGGCAGAATATTAAGTCGGCCCCAGCAGTTATTATTGAAGACCCAGAATTAATTAAAGGTAGGTTTACCCACCCAGAGTGAGAGGTCGTCCCTGCCAGTGGTGACCTTTCACACATACCAGTCTTGTATAAATAAGAGGCTAGCGCCTCACTTCAAACACACAACTCACTTGTTCATTCTCTTATGAGGCAAGTTGCAATTACCAGTTGGAGAGAGGAGAAGAAGAGTGGTGCATCTATTGGGGAGGACTATCTGTATTGGTTTGAGTTATCTCTTGAACATTGTATAAGCTATTTATGATAAGGAAGTTTTTGCTGGGTTTTCTTCCCCTAGAGGGTTTCCCAGGATAAATGTTGTGTCTCTTGTGAATGTGT
>ML776906.1:465628-484721 GCA_009831015.1 Picea engelmannii | reverse complement strand
AGCTCTAAAGGAGCTACTGTGATGATTGTTCGTGCTATTGCTTTATATTATCAGAAGGATATTATTCTTGCTTGTTGTTTTGTTGACCTTGCTCCAGGTCACATGAGGAAGCTATAGCGAAGGTTGCAGAAGGAAACGTGCTAAAGGAGAGATCATACATGAAGCAATCATCAGTGGAAAAGAAGAAGGTGGGTCACTCAGAAGCCGCCATGACCCATGCTATTGAAAAATCCATGTGAACTCTAGAAGATTAGCTCACATCAACTACAAGGCGCTACCATACATATGCAAAGTTGTCACAGGTTTACCAGAACTCAAAGGTGACCATGAAGGCGCATGCGATGGATGTGCACAAGGGAAGAACGTCAAGAACCTGTTTCTGAAGAGGGACAACAAGGCAGAAGGAGTCCTAGAACTCATTCATTCAGATGTATGTGGCCTGATGCCATCATCCTCCAATAACGGGTATGTATACTACGTATCATTCATTAATGATTATTCTTGTAAAAGACCTGGATATATTTGAAGTGTTCAACAAGATCAAGGAATTCAAAGCCTTGATAAGAGAACCCTTATGTAAGGAAGATTAAGATACTCAAGTCAGATAATGGAGGAGAATATACCTCAGAGGAGTTCATGAACTTCTGTAGAGATGTTGGGATCAAGAGGGAACTCACTACTCCCTATAATCCTCAACAAAATGGTGTAGCTGAAAGGAAGAATAGAACAATTATGGAAGTTGTAAAGACCATGATTCACGATCAAGATCTTCCTATATACTTATGGGGAAAAGCAGCAATGGAAATTGTTTATGTGCAGAACAGATTATCCCATAGTGCACTTGGGTTCAAGACCCCAGAAGAAATTTTCACCGGAAAGAAGCCAGAGGTAATCCATCTCAAAATATTTGGTTGTCTAGTGTTTATCCATATACCGAAAGAGAAAAGAAACAATTTGGAACCCTCCGGAAAGAAGGGAATATTTGTGGGATACTGTGAGGTATCCAAGGCCTTCAGAATCTACATACCTGGTCACAGCCACATTGAGATCAGCAGGGACGTGACCTTTGATGAAGAAGCAACACTTAAGAAATCGAGAAGATGCCAGCTTGAAGAGGTATATGAAGAGGAACTTGTAAATCCCGGGACTACAGAATCCATGAGGGAAGTTCCCAGAGCTGCAGAACCTGTAAGGGAAGTCATAGCTTCCCCTGATGAGGATACTCCTGAAGATCGTGATATAACAGAAGTTCAAGAACCTCCTCAAATGACCTTCTCCCATAAAAGAAAGACTGCTTGGGCAAGAGAGCTTATTCAATATGGAGAGAAGTATGGTGTTCCAGAAGGAACCACAAGACAGGTGAAGAGACCAAATCCATTCTCTAGTTACACGGCTTTGATGTGCAATCTACTTGATGAAGAACCCACATGCTTTGAAGAGGCCATCCAGAAGAAGGAATGGGCAGATGCCATGACAGAGGAATACCAATCCATAATAAAGAATGATGTATGGGAGATATTTCTCAGACCAAAAAGTAAGGATGTGGTATCATCAAAATGGCTCTTCAAAATAAAACATGGTGTTGATGGAAGTATTGAGAAATATAAAGAAAGATTTGTTGCTCGTGGCTTTTCCCAGAAGGAAGGTATCGACTATGAAGAGACATTTGCTCTTGTGGACAGATACACTTCGATCAGAACCATTATAGCTCTTGCCGTCAAGATGAAATGGAAGTTGCACCAGATGGACATGAAGACAGCTTTCCTGAATGGTGTTATCGAAGAGGAAGTGTATATAGAGCAACCCCAAGGATTTGAGGTTGAAGACAGGAAGTCTCATGTCTGTCGATTGAAGAAAGCCTTGTATGGATTGAAGCAAGCTCCCAGAGCTTGGTATGGCTGTATAGACAGTTTCTTGATGAGCTTGGGCTTTACCAAGAGTAAAGCAGACTCAAATCTCTACTTCAAAATTATGGATAATGAACCAGTAATATTATTATTGTATGTGGATGACTTATTCTTAACTAGAGAAGAAAAGCTCATCGTTGAATGTAAACAGAGACTTGTCGTAGAATTTGAAATGAAAGACCTTGGTCTAATGCATTACTTCTTAGGCCTTGAGGTATGGCAGAGTCCAGAGAGAATCTTCCTTAACCAAAGGAAGTACACAGTCGGAATCTTAAAGAGATTCGACATGCTAGAATGCAAGTCCATGAATATTCCCATGGAAGCGAAGCTGAAGCTGTTGGTCGATACTTCGTCAGATTTGATAGATGCCACATTGTACAGACAGATTATTGGATCATTGATGTACCTAACGAACACCAGACCAGACATCTATTTTGCAGTGAACACCTTGAGTCAGTTTCTGGTAGAGCCCAGACGTGTTCACCTAGTGGCTGCAAAACATGTGATGAGGTACCTTAAAGGTACAGTGGATTATGGTCTCAGCTATGATGGAGATCATGACTTCACATTGAGTGGATATACTGATGCAGATTGGGCAGGAAGCGTTGCTGATAGAAAAAGCACTTTCGGATGTTATTTCAGTTTGTGATCAGCTATGATCTCATGGCAGAGTAGGAAGCAATCCAGTATTTCTCTCAGCACAACGAAAGCAGATTACATTGCCGCATGTTCTGCTAGCTACGAAGCTATATGGCTTCGAAAGTTGTTGATAGACCTATTTGATTTGGAGATGAGAGCAACCGAGATTCTATGTGACAATCAAAGTTGCATTAAAATGACAGAGAATCTTGTGTTCCACGACAGGTCGAAGCACATAGAGATTCGCTATCATTTCATCCGTGACATGGTACAGAGAGGAGCCTTGAAGCTCCAGTACATTAGCACAGATGAACAAGATGTTGATGTGTTGACTAAGCCTCTATATCATATAAAGTTTGAACACTTTCAAGATAAGCTTGGTATAGTCCGAAAGGACCCTCCCTGAAAGGGGGAGTATGTATATTCCTTGCTTCTGACCTCGCTGTTAGACATAAAGCAAGATGAGTCATGCTTCTGACCTCGCTGTTAGACGTAAATCATGACGTTGTGTGATACTTGCTTCTGACCTCGCTGTTAGACGTAAAGCAAGATGAGTCATGCTTCTGACCTCGTCGTTAGACGTAAAGCATGACGTTGTGTGATCCTTGCTTCTGACCTCGTTGTTAGACGTAAAGCAAGATGAGTCAAGCTTCTAACCTCGTTGTTAGACGTAAAGCATGACATTGTGTGATCCTTGCTTCTGACCTCGTTGTTAGACGTAAAGCAAGATGAGTCATGATTTTGACCTAGTTGTTAGATGTAAAGCATGACATTGTTGATTCCTTGCTTCTGACCTAGTTGTTAGACATAAAGCAAGATGATTCCTCGCTTCTGACCTCGTTGTTAGATGTAACGCGAGATGTTGATGTGTTCCTTGCTTCTGACCTCGTTGTTAGACGTAAAGCAAGATTAGTCATGTTTCTGACCTAGTTGTTAGATGTAAAGCATGACGTTGTGATTCCTCGCTTCTGACCTAGTTGTTAGACGTAAAGTGAGATGATGATGTTCCTTGCTTCTGACCTAGTTGTTAGACGTAAAGCAAGATGTGACTGACACTGAGCTACCAGCTTAACCGCTGTGACATTGAGCCAGTGTAGTACTGTGATGTGCCAGCCTAGTGTTGTGATGAGGTATCATTTTTACTGATACATATTTGATGCAGATGATGATAGCATTCTTTCGAGAATGATGATGTTGTCGATGAAGAAAACTTCTGATGACTTGTAAATATGCTAGCCAATGTTTCAAGATGATATTGACGATACTTTCCTCCAGATGCCACTATTGATGCAGACCTCTCTTGCCTGATGCTGATGAAGAATACCCTTCTTGTTAAGGGGGAGTGTTGAAATAATGTAACTGCGAAGAGCATTCTTATTATTATTGGATTAAATACCCATTGTGGATTAATCATGTCATTATTATTATTATTATTATTATTAGATTAATCCCCATTGTGGATTAATCATGTCGGTAATTGTATAAGGACCAAATCCCCTTTTGTGGATTGGTCATCGGACAATTACAAAGGGCAGAATAAGAAGTCGGCCCCAGCAGTTATTATTGAAGACCCATAATTAATTAAAGGTGGGTTTACCCACCCAGAGTGAGAGGTCGGCCCTGCCAGTGGTGACCTTTCACACATACCAGTCTTGCATAAATAAGAGGCTAGCGCCTCACTTCAAACACACAACTCACTTGCTCATTCTCTTATGAGGCAAGCTGCAATTACCAGTTGGAGAGAGGAGAAGAAGAGTGGCGCATCTCTTGGGGAGGACTATCTATATTGGCTTGAGTTATCTCTTGAACATTGTATAAGCTATTTATGATAAGGAAGTTTTTGTTGGGTTTTATTCCCCTAGAGGGTTTCTCAGGATAAATGTTGTGTCTCTTGTGAATGTGTATTTCTCAGTGATCTTGTTCTTATGATGCTCTTATCTATTGAAATGCAAAGAACTATAATAATGGCATAAACATTAACAGCATCAACCTGTACCATCAACAAGTGCATCAGCCATGCACCAAACCTGTACAAATAACATGTCTAAACAACCTATCACAACAACTTGTCTCATCAATATTATCAACCAAATCATATCTACTCACCAAGATCAATCACCAAGACAACTCTCAACCATATACACAATATCACCAAGATGTGCATCAACCAATCACAACAACTCATAATCATCACCAAGATCAATATGTTCTTCTAATAATATACCAAGACAAGTATGCTACATCATCCATAAATGATGTGTCATCAATACTACTAACAAGTGCCTCCAACCATGTACCAAGTATGTACCAATCATGCATCAACTACACATCAACTATGACTCATCAAGATGTACCAACATCATCAACTATACACCTCATGTATGTTTTAACTCATCAACTACTTTTCTCAACCATGTACCCAACATGTACCTCAACCATATACCAAAGACATACACCAATATAACCATAAAAAATTATCTAACAATTCATCACTCTATCCATAAACCAAATACCATAAATTGTTACATCAAACTATGTGACATAACCTCATTGTTATGTAGTCTCAAGCTAAACCAACAACTTCAGCAACACATCACAACCAAAAGACCAATATCCATATGCCAAATACCAAAAATAAAATACCCACTGTGTCCCTCAACAAATCTGATATATGCAACAATATTGAACATCCAATACCATCTCAAGAGCTAAACCCTAGCTCACAAAACATACCTCAAACAAGATGTGCCATATCTCTCATAAATATACCTCAACCATGTTATTGTCGTGGTTCTGCTGCCGCGATTATAATGTCGCGATTTTGCTGCCGCGATTTTTCTTATGCATTTTTCTACCGCAAATTTGATCTATCAATAATACCTGCCAAAATAACCTTTCATAAAATAGATATTCAATGATATTCAATAGGTGCTAATGGGAGACCTTTTATCTCTTATTTATACTCTCCAAGTAGCTTCCTCTAGAACTATCAACTTTTGTCGACTTAACCACTTTGTCCACTTAGCCACTTTTTCCACTTAACCACTTTGTCCACTTGTCCACTTTTTCCACTTAACCACTTTGTCCACTTAACTTAACCACTTTCCACAAATAGTAAGTTCTCCACTCCTAGTTGCAACTAACTTTATTATTTAATTAATTTCTTTTGCAACCACTTTGACTTATCCATAAATAGTAAACCCACCACTTCTTGTTGCAACCACTTTGACTTATCCATAAATAGTAAACCCACCACTTCTTGTTGCAACCACTTTATTGTTTAAATAATTTATCTTTGCAACCACTTTGACTACTTTATTATTTAAATAATTTATCTTTACTTGCAACTTTTTGTTGCAACTAACTTTTCTATAATTAGTCAATTCATCTATTATTTTCCCTTAACTAACTTCTTGTTGCAACCACTTTATTATTTAATTTATTTATTGGTCAACCACTTTGACTATTCAATCATCTCATCACAACTACTTTACCATAATTACCAAACTCACAACTTATTGTTGCAACTAATTTGTTTTTAATTATTTTCTTAATGCAACAACTATACCCATGAATAACTCCTAGTTATCATCAATTTGACTAGTACACTTCTTCTAGGAACTTCTAGAATAGTTGACTTCTTTGACCTTCGAGGAGCTTCTAGATAACTCATGAGGGTTCTCCAACTTCATATGGCCATAACTCTCTAACCATGAGGAGTTATGTGACGTTCTACATATTACTGGAAATGGCATGACATATAGTATCCATCTAGAATAGTCTTACATGTAAATTCATTGATGTTCATGCCTTTATACCTCAAACAAACTCGGGTCCCTTCCCCATGCCTTTTTGCTACCGAAATTCGCTATCATACTTCTCCAAGGGTTGACATCAATCTACAATATCACTCTCCAAGGGTTGACATCAATGAAAACCAACAGTCCAGACCAACTGTCCATTAACCTAAGCCAATTGTCTGGCAATCTCCCCCTTTGGAATTAATGTCAACATCAACATTGATGGCAACACTTAGTCATGATAAAAATCATGCTTATACTCCTCATCAATGTTTCTATCTCTCCCCCTTTGGCATCAATGGAAAAGGGTATCTCCTTTTGGGGCTACTCCCCTTGACTGAGGTTTCCTTGGGGTTGCTACCCCTATCTAAATGTCTTTGATCTTTCTCTGTGTTTCTAAGCCTCTGATTACTCTCTCTCCCTTCATATGAATAATGTATCTCCCTTTGAAAAAGGGTATCACTGTTTGACAAGATCATGAAATGTTTTTTGTTGTGATTCAGGATAGGAAAACTTGGCATTAGCTCCACCCTTGATCACTTGACTTAAGGGCCAAGTGACATGAGAGAACCACAACATGAACCTATGGTAGATGTTGGAAGGGATTAAGAAATTACAGAGATATGTTAAAGTCATTAAGGTTGGCCAATTGAGAATTACTTTGATCTTGGTTGGGTCCACATGCACCCCATGTTTATCCATGATCTATCCCCCGTATTGAATTCTTCACATGTTGAATGAGCATTTCTCCAGATTGGCATATAATTTGTGTTGTCGTAGGGTGATTAGGACCTGTTAAATGTGATGCAAATGTTCTACCCAAGTCTGGCTAAATATGAGGATGCAATCCAAATATACAACCATAAAAGAGTTTGTGAACGACCACAAGATACCATCCATCATCCTCATGAATTTTGTTGGAGCATTAGTCAAGCCAAAAGGCATGACTAACCACTCAAAAAGGGTTTCTTTATATTTGAAGGATATATTCCATACATTAGTTTGTTCTATTGTAACTTGGTGTATCTTGATTTCGAATCAATCTTACTAAAGAACTTGGAACCCTTAAGCTAATCAAGAAGATCGACAATCTGAGGGATCGAGTATTGATTCTGGAAAATGATTTTGTTAAGGGATCCATAATCAATACAAAGTCGCCATGTTCCATCCTTCTTCTACACCAATACGATTGGGCTCCCATAAGGTGAGGAGCTCGTTCAAGCATGTCCCTTTAGATGAGCTCATGAATTTAATGCTTTATTTCTACTTTGTAGTTTTAGATATTACCTTTCGGCATTGTTTTGTCGAAATCAATGAAATTCTAGTAGTTGGAACTACCTTTGGTACCCTGTAGGGATGAACTCCCAAAGTAAAAATGACACTATGAGGTTGAGACTCATAAACAACTTGACGTTTCCACATATAGGGTTTTCCTAAAATAACATCACAAACTTTGAGTGGAGAAACATCACATGGTACCTCATCTTTAAAGGGATTGACGCCATAGGATAGGTGGTATTGTTGGCTAACATGAAGGTCTCGTCCCTGGCTCAACCAACCGATGGAGTATGGTTATGGGTGTGGGATTGTTGGTAGCTTCAATCTCTTGATAACCTCAGTTGATATCATTTTATTTTGGTTCCCGTTGTCAACAATGAAATGTAGAGGGGTCGCGTTCACCCACATATGTGAATGGAAGAGGCTCTCACCCTCCTCAAGATCCTCTGACTCTTTTGCTTGGATATTTGTGGTTGTGATGGTAGAACTGGGTTCTGCGTCAATGATCCACTCTGCCTTATCTTATTCCAAATCAAATTTTGAGTCAGGTTACGACTCTTTTTCTTAAATATTGACCAACAATGACTATTTTGAGTGACATTCATTAATGTTGTGCCAGGGGATTTTGTGGAACTCACACCACTTTCTAGTTTCCTTCTTCGACTTCCCATTACCCTTCTTTTCCTGCAACTTGGACTAGTTTTCTTAAGGTTGGATCTCCTTTATATATCCCTTATTCTATGAGTTATGACCAACTTTACCATGCTTCTATTGTGGCCTATTTGCAAACCTGAACTCTCACTTATTCCTCTGTTGCAATTTCTACTATATTTTGACAACATATCGATAAGTAACTCCAAGTGAGTAGATATCCAAGAGATCCATCTTTGTTTGGATGTACCTGTGTAGGCCATTGAAGTACTTCAAAACTAGGTGCCACTCAGTGTCTCTAATACCTATCTTTGAGCACAAGGTATGGAAGATATCGATGTACTTTAGCGTTGTTTGGCCTCTCTCCTTACGTAGATTCATCCATCTCGTGTATTGGTCATCATAGATTCCAACGAGGTAGAATTCCTCCTTGAGGGAATCAACAAAATCTTCCCAAGTGGGTCTTGTCTTGAATTTTATAAACTCATCTTCATTATGTCTCTCTTAGTAACCTTCCTACCAATCTTTGACATGGGGAAGGGATTTAAGGAGCGCAAAAGTGATCTTTTTTTTGTTGGAAAAATTGTGAGTAGAGTAATAACCCTCCAACATATTTAACCATTTCTCCAAAGCATATGCATCTATATAAACTTCAAATAAAGGGATATCAAAGTAAACTTGTACCTTGAAGGGTGTTGCACCTCCAAAATGGCTACTTGTTGAAGGTGACTTTCCCATTGTCAGTAGTCATCGAAGGATCTAGGCGAAGTTGTCCATCATATCATTCCTCTGTCTTGCGAGGGCTTCCTCAAGAAACATCTTGATAGGATATCCTGCTTCGTTGTCTCTCTTTTCTTCTTCCATGGGAGGTTGCTTGGGATGGTGAGAGCGGTCATCCCCGAGTGAAACTAGCTCGAGACCCAACTCTTTATACCCTAAACTCATTGGGGACATGCATTGAGAAATAACGAGTGTATTGTGCTCTGATATCAATGAGCCAGATTGTATAGGGAATAAAATGGAACACACATATAAATATAGCAAAGAGAACAATAATACAGTGAAAACCCAACTTCTATTAATGAATAAAATAGTGAAATAATACAGAACAAAAACTAGTTGGAATGTTGGTAGCTTATCTCTGAAAAGAGAGAGAGAGAGAGAGATGTTGGCTATGCTTATTTTTAAAATATCATACAAGAGACTTAAAGAATGGCCTTTTAACATAAAGTAAGAACCCTAAAGTTCCAAAACCCCAATCCTAGGAGGAAAAGTGCCAAAAGGTGTTTTTGGGCCCCAAGGTGGTTAGTTGCTACATCAACTTCCCGGGGGCGCAACTTTCGCATACAATTTCTATTTGTGGTGCATAGTAGCTTGTTGGAAAGTTCTAACTAAGGACTACGGTAAACCTAGGCCTTTGAATTTTGCATAAAACATCATTTAGGGCCTCAAAACAACCTTGGAAGTTTAGGACCTAGAAAATCATAAAAAATTATAACAAAACTACCAATATGGAGAACGGTGTTGAGTTAGTGGAAAAGGTGGGTGGCCACTGATATCCACCTAGATCAATGTCTATGTTTGAAAACAAATATATTCCCTTGATACAATGTTCTAATCAAGGGTTAAGCATTTCCAATAGTTTCTCTTGTATGAAAATAGATAAGCTTAGTAGGATATTAATGGAGGAAAATATCGATACTACAGGTGCTTGGAATTTCTTTGATGGTACTTCTCATGATGATTCTAGAATAAGAGGAGCATGTGGAATTATTTATCTAAAGGATAATCATATATGGAAGTTCAAAATTGGACTAGGGAAAGGCTCGAACAATCTATCAAAATTAACGACTTTAAAGTTAACTCTTACTCTAGCTTTAGAAAAAGTTGTCTCAAAGATCCAAATATTTGGGGATTCTTCACTTGTGATAAAATGGATCAAGGAGTATGCACTGGGAATTTTTTTACTTTAGCCTTTAATTGATGAAATTAGATTATTACTTCTTGATTTTAATAATATCTCTTTCTCCCATGTTTTTAGGGAAATAAATACAATTGAAGATGGGCTATTGAAAGCTGGTCTATGGATCATGGTTAGCGGATCATTTAGTAAGAGGTTTCTGGATAGATTCATAATTCATTCATCCATGTTTTTAAAGTTCGCTAAAATGTGTCTTACTAGAATTGCAGTTTTAATTTTCTTTAGAATTATGGATCGTGGATCCATGAAATATATGTTGCTACAATTTGGACCACATTGAGAAAGCCTTTGAGTTTTTTTTTGCACTATTGTGGAAATGTTGGTTTAGATATGTATAAAACCACAAGTTGGTGGCATATAGAGGACTAGGTTTTGGATAGGAAAACTATGTAAAATAAAACTATTAGGATTTGATGTTAGCAACCTTGTTGTCCTTGGGAGGATTTGTGAATGGTGGAAATCATATAAAGAATGTAATTTCGTTTGAATTGAATAAAATTATGATCTTTTTTTCCTTCGAAAAAAAATAAATAAATAAATGAGAGGATTTGGCCTATAAAGGGTTGAGTTTATTAGCTAGGAATCTAGTTAATGCATAGGTAGGGGATTCAATAACACCAATTATTGTCTAAGAGGCTTATTTTTCTTCTAGATTTTAGGTTTCCCATATATTTTATGAAATATCCCTGATCCAACTGATCTGGATATCTACTATAGAACTACGGTTTTGGAAACTGAATCTAATACTCTGTGGGTTTTTGAATGCATTTGAGTTACTGTGTGAACATTCTTGGTGATTTGTGCATGTGTGTTCCAGTTTATTTTGTGTTTTAACAGTATAATATAGTGCATGCGAAATAAGGACAACACAACTCACCGATATATATAATGCGGAAAAAGCAGGAAATACAATAATAACTAGAAGCATATATAATAATCGTCAATTAGATCTCATGGATTGTCACTGGAATACAAATCAACTGATAAGAAATACTCGTGATCAGAAGAATGGTTTTTGCTTTGCGCATGCATGGATAGATCGACAAAAAGTAGTCTAACAACTCACAGTAACTGATGTAGAATCCGGAAAACTCGCCCTGATGGCGATACTCGTCGGAACGAGTTGGAAGTTGTCTCAAAAGATGCACCCTGGCCTCTAGACTGATCCTGATGATTGTCAGACTGAAGATACGATCTCTGAAGCTCCTGATGTAACCCCATGGGGGTTTGCGCACCTCCTGGGCTCAATGAGTGCGCCCTAGTGATTCCACTGGCAGAATCTAACAATATATAGCTCAAAATGATAGTCATGGTCTCCTCTGTAATGGGTCGAAAGGGATTCCTCATATTTGCCTCGGAAAGTTTCCTGGAACCCCAAATGTGCTTCCTCATGAGTTGTTCCCTAAATGATTGTTTTCGGCTTTCTAAAATATTCCATTGTCGGAAACTGATGACAGGTGGATCAATAGGTGCACCATGGATATCTCTCTAATGGATAAGAAGGAATCGGCCAAATATGAAATGTCTCAAGTGGCCGCACAAACCCTCTCTCAATCACTTGCACCCTCACTGGCTGAGCTGCGCAATCACTGAACTGGACACTGTAATGCATGGTGAAATACCTAGATGGTATCTCTGATAGGCTAGGGTGTGTCTCTCAACATCGAAATCGATCAATGGTGGCGGTTTCCTCCAGAAATCCACAAAACAACAAGGGGGTCGATTTCCTCCTCCTCTGCAAATATCTCAACATCAAATCATAACATAATCCTAAATCAGGTTGCTTTACCCTTCATTTATAGCTTTCTGAAACCCTAAATCGTTGTTGACATTTTCCCTCCAAGTGAATTTTACTTTATTTTATTATTCCTTGATTAAATCACTTAATTAATTAATTAATTAGCCATTTTACCTCTAAAAAGTGATTTATCCATCCTTATGGCTTCTCCAACCACTGAAATTCACTTCTCATTATCTTATCATGTAATGCCATTTTTCCCGATTTCGATGAGTTATTACATTAAGAGGTTTCTCCAAGCAATATGCCCAACATGACCTTCTTATTGAATTTAATTAAGATATGACCCATAATAACTCGAAATTACAGAAATCGTTGAAATGCAACGGAACCAAAGCCAAGCTATGTGGAATGGATCATGATGATGAACAATTCAATTCAGGCCCAATAAAACCCTTGAATATCTCTTGAACTCTCTGTCACCCCTATATGGCTACTCTGGTAGGCATAACACTCTGTAATGTTATAATGTCCCAAAATGGGGACATTACATTTTAGGGGGTTAAGGGTTATGAGGGATGAGATGTTTTTTTATAGAAGGGTCCATGGAGGAAAACATAATGTCTTTAGTAACTAAGTTATTGATCCGGCCGATGGGATTCCTCAAGATAGGTTTATATGAGGAAGAGGAAATAAAATGAGTAATTTAGCTTCATAAATGGAAGTGTTCATTATGATGGTTGCATTACCTTTATCGGCTTTTAGAGTAACCACATTGGGGTTATCATTAAGTTAATGAAGTGCTTGAAAATTTTCTTTAGAAAGGTTAGGTTTGGGAAATTTAACATAACAAATCATCTAGGCACAATCTTGCCTAATATCTTTTTCATCATGAGTGGAAAGGTGGTGACTAATGGACTAAATGGAGGAAGGAATTCCAAAAAATCTAATAATGATTATGGCTAACTGTGGAAACCTTCATTCTTAAGTCCTTTTAAATTATTAACTAGGGATTGTGCAAATTTACGAGGAGTTGTGCAATGTATATGAAAAACTACAAAAATCCAATCTATCAAAGTCCTAATGATGTTGTAGCAAGGTAAATAACCAACTATGAGCAAACCATTCTAACTTGAATCCGCACATCCTAGAGTAATAGTTTTGATCTCCATCTCTCCCTATAGTTGGTATATGTCAAATAGGAGTGGTACCAAGTCCTAGTGAAATGAAGAGCTAGTGGAATGAGAAGGATAGGTAAGTTCAACAGTTATTTTCCATAGATCAGAATATGAAAATTAACGCAAGAATAACAATGATACTCATAAAGATTCATAAATCCCATAGAACTAATCATTATGATTCAACATGATAAAATCAACATGAAATACACCAAACTAAAAATACCTTTTTAAACAGAAATGTCGGTAACATTGAACTACCATGAAAGTAAATGAATTATCTACAAAAATGTGAGTAAATTCATAAAACAAAAATGGAAATGCACAAGGAGGTTTATGGGATCTCCCCTTAGATGGGTTGTACCCAATGGAGTTTAGAAACCTATAAGAACATTTTTAGAACAAAACTGAAATCAATTTTGTATTCCTCGATCTTTAGAAATTACATATACCAAAACAATGTTGAAAATTTGCTCTTGAACACTTCGAACTAGTTTACTATAGGAGAATGTAAATTAGAATGGAATTTGGAACCTGGCTTTTTAATTCTAGTCCATATAAATACTAGAATTGCACTTAAGTGGTGCTAAATAACTCCATCAATTAGATGCTTGATTAACTAGAGGTTGTCTACCTAGTTATGCTTCTACCCAACGCAATTGAGTTTAGAGGTTTATTCTTGCCTCCTTTATCTAGTTTGAATTCGAATTACGGTTCAGATTTTGAGGAATTGAGCTAATCATGGATTAAGTGGTGCCTCATAGTGCTAGTAGCTTGGAGCAGTCACCTCCATAAATAAATACAATAAGATTATTTGATCCTTCCTTGTTCCTTGAATAAGATGTTCATAGAGTTTTGAAGATGGAGTAGTCATACAAGGGTTGAACCCCACTTTTGATTTCTTGGCGACATTAATTTTGTATTTTCCTAGTTATAGGGGTTTAACGTGTTTCCCAATTTTAGCACTAGCAAGGTTTTTTTGTCATGTGCGCATCATATTTTGAAGTTTTTTTACCTAGGATTTTTAACATGAACCCTTGATGCTCCTTGGAAACATATTTTTCTTGCTTCCATTGTTGTATGTTCTCCTGTGTTTCTTGCCTTCTTTTTATTACTTGTAAATCACTTTTCTTATGATGGGAACTTCATATCCTATATAATTAATAATGTTGTCCTTGCCAGTGAAATTTCATGAAATGTTCTTCAAGGTTGGTGGTATAAGTGCCAAATTGCACCAACCATTCAACACCTAGCACCATATCCATATCATCAAGTGGTAAAGCATAGAATTCTATTTGTAGTTCCAACTCTTGTATTTAGACTAAGACTTTATGACATCTTCCTACTCCCTTGACCTTTTGTCCATTAGTTACCATAACTATGAGGTCCTCTATGGGGTACCAAACAAGCTTTAGTTGCTTAGAAAAATTGATGTCTATATTGTTATGCTTACTATAAAAATCTACAAGTATAATTACATTTATATTTTTAATGATTTGTTTAAGATTTAGGGTATTTGGTTGTAATTTCTCCTTCATGGGTGTAGGTGGAATTGTAACTTTCCTTTCCTCTTTTCTTGGGTCTTGGGTCTTATCAACCTTCCTTAGATGAGGTGGGATATATTTTTTAATTGGTTCTTTAATGTGTTATTTTCAATTAGTAGTTTCTTTTTTGGGGATCCCATCTTCATTCTTATTTTGTTAGGTTCCCAAGATTTCAGCTAATGACAATTTTGGCATTGTTGCATCATTTTTGAATTTAGAATTGTACAAGATAGTTATTTCATTTGTTGGGTTCAAATTCCTACTTATTTTTGTTCATTATTTTCGAATAGTGTAGTGACTTATCTTCACATCGATGTCTTAAAATCCATCTCCTATCACATATGTGACAATTTTTTTTCTTCTTTATTAATTCTAACCATTGTCTTTCATAAACTTCCATTGACTTGTCAATGTTATACCCTAATTATTTGTGTGACTTGTCAATCCTATCCATAATTTGCATGGTGTTATTGGCCTCATCTTCATAATAATGAGCATATAGTTGCATTTCTTCATTATAACCCGTTTTGGGGTTGTTGTTTTTCCTTGTGGAATCCACTTTTAATTTTAATTTATATATTCTATATATAAAATATGAAATTGCCTTTATAAAAGTGACCAACTTTTTTATGTAGTGATTAGTACGGTGGGTTGTTGTAGACTCTACAAAAATCATATGGTAGATTTATAGCTAAGTGTAGTATGACGGGAAGGCGGTTGAGTGCATGGAATAATGGTGTAGAAAGTATGAGACAACAATATGGACTTCCGTATGGGATTTCAGGCAATTGTGTCTATATGGAACAACAATTGAGGGCAATATAGAATAGCAATTTGAGGTTCATGTAAAATTAAACCACACTTGGCCTTAATCAATGGCTTTGATACCAAATGGAATAAATAGATTCTTGTTTATTATGAGGTTGAAAAAGTATTTATACAATTATAGAATAAATAATTAGTAATAAGTGTTTGATATGAATTTGATGATTACAGTGAGCCTCGTGACAATATACTTATATGCATTGATTGGTCACAAGGTGAAGGGGTGTGTGGATTTTGACATTTCACTAGCTTTATTTTTATTATTATTATTATTATATTCATATTTATGTTGATTACATATTTTTATTGTGACTCATGTTTTGTTATCGTTTCCATTTATCTCTCTTTTTTCATCACCATCTCATCACAATTTCTAATCACTACATCATGTACTTATTAGAGTCTCAGTTACCAACTTGAGCTATGTCTCCTAAGAGACAATGCAACTCCATTCGCTTACAACCTATAAAGATACTTATGGTGTACCTATCCTCTCTTGCTCGAAATTGCACAACACAAAGTCTTATTGTGCCAGCACTACATCTCTCCCCTACTCAATAAATGAGCCAATTTCCTTCTAACTTCAACACCATAACTTTTCAAAGACATATCTTCATTCTTCATAGTCTTGACTTCTTCCCATGTTCCTCTACAACATTTCTTCACGTATTTCCTTTCTCTAGAAGCCTTACAATTTGTTTCTCTTTGGTCAACAACATATTTATTTTTTTAGTAGCTTCTCAATCAGCTTCTTCATCTTTCCCGGGATTATAGATCAACCCTCATTTTCAAGTAAGTAGCTTCTTCAATCTTCTCAATATTCATAGGCATTTTTTCGTCACACTGTGTTTTTCTCTTCTTCTTCTCTAGTCATTTATTCTCTTGTCCCAACATTATAGATGACTTTGATACCAAATGATGTAGGGAAGGGGTGTCCCTACCAAATTTAAAATTAAACAAAATGAAAACTCTTGACACAAGCTTTTGAAATCTACAACATACTCAACAACTAAAATAATGAATAGACACCATTTTTTCATCTAATTATGACTAAAAAAATTTATAAGCATTCCCATAATCTCATAATTACATAGATATCATTAAATAGTCACACAAAGATCTATCTTTAACTAATTAAGCATAATTACACACAATAGGCTCAAGGCCCTTTACTCTCTAATTTCCATCTATAGGTCAACTCATGCATTCACTATTAGATCAAAGGCCATGACAACCTCCACAATCTAGCATATGTATTCTTTCTGGAACATTCCTCCCATCCCATTTATGGATACTTGTATTTATTCATCCTCCTCGCACGTAAACGTTGTAACTTTTTGTGTCGATAACTACTTCCAAAGTCTCTGTTAGGGACCTAACCTCCCTAACCCCTCATGTAGGTAGAATAATATAATTCCATGTAATAAAGGCCAATATTAATCAGGCCTAGAAACAAGGAAGAACAAGTCAAATGTAAGAAGACCTGATAGAAGCTTCCACTTCTAGAAGGATCTTCCTCTAAATTGTTCTTTTGGATAGATAGATTTAGTATAAATAGAAGTAGAGGGTATGAAAAATATTGTCTTGGATATTATTGTAATAGAGATATGCTATGTTGGAGGTTTCCCCCTCAAAGAGGCAAGTGAACATTGCTAACAGTAATCAAAGTGCTCATTCTGGTGTTATTCTAGTATTATTTTGGTATTATTCTGGTATTGTTCTAGTTATATCATTGTTTCTCTGCCATTTCTAGCTAAAATATTTATGTTCCGCATATTATTTTATATCTGGAATATTACAAGTGGTATCAAAGCACCTTCCTCGATAGAAAATTGTGGGTTAAATTTTTTCAGGGTAGAGACGTATTCCAGGGTCTTAAAGCTACAAATATCTGTCATTACATGCATAAACCCACGGTCGGGGAGTCATACACACGGGAAATACAAGAGGTACTTAAACGCACATCTATTGGACACCCTTGTAAGACCTGTTGGTACCCCTTCGAGTGGTAGTGCATCAGACAAAACCTGTATACGGATCGGCTTAGATTTCATGAAGCCCTCCATAAAAAAATTGATCGGTTTCCTGATTGTTATAGTTCCATCAAGAAAAACACTCAAGAATATACTCTCTAGTCCCTGGGTAGTTGGGTAGTACGGCTAAGGGCATGGTCTAGCCTCCTTAGTTGGTGCCTTGAGATATTGGGCAAAGTACTATTGTTGGATCTCGCACGTATATCAGAGAGCTATAGCATAGGACAAACCTTTGTCTGTATAAACCATGAATATCCTACCCCTAGGGATGGAAACAAAAATAGAACAGACAAGATCTATTGCCACACAACTACACCTTCTGCATTCTGGTTGCAAAATTACTACATATTTCTTCATGTTAAGCATTTGGGAATTTTGTCACTACAGTATTATTCAAGCTAGAGTATAACTCCATAGGAGTATAGTGGTCCCACCAGCACACTTATTTGGGACCTATCCCATTGGATTCCTCTCTTCACCTTGATTCCAGTGATACCTATCATTTTTAACACAACTTTTTTGTGAACCCAACCCTTCCTCAACAAACTTATTTGGCCATTATCCCAGTGGATCCCCCTTTCCGCCCCAATTGTAGTGGTACTTATCATTTGACACCCTTCTTCGCAGTGGTCCTACCCACCCCTCCATAACCCTTTTGTTTCCCCTATACCATTTTCCTGCCCATTTTTCCAAATGGCCACTGTTAGGACCACACAATGTACCTTTTTGCCTATACTTTTTGCCACCATTATACTCTTGATCACCTACATTTAGACCCATACTATCACTTTATCTGATCATCTCAAAGGTATACAACGTCCCTTCTCATTACTATACGTTTAATCTGTTTTGCATGATATTTTACATCACTCTCGTACTTAACTATTGATTAGAAATGCATAAGTGTCTATAACTGCAGATTAGCATTTGAGGCCTGTTGCTGAAACACAGAACTGTCCAAGGTCGTTGTCGCTGAACTAATGCTGAAACACGGAGTTGCTACATAGTCTGAGGTCGCATATGCTGAAACACGGAGCTGCTACACAGTTCGAGGATGCAGATGCCGAAACACGGAGCTGCTACACAGTTCAAGGATGCAGATGCTGAAACACGGAGTTGTTACACAGTTCAGAATTGCAGATGATGAAACACAGAGGAAACCGCCAGAACCGACGATGCTAAAACACAGTCGCCACAGTCAGCGGTCAACGCAGTCAGAGCGCAATTCACGTGGCTAAAACAGCCCGCGAATTGCGATGCTGAAACAGCATCAGCAACGATGAGAAGAAGTTGTTACACCAGCCGTAACAGCAATACCTCGTTCAGTTCCTATAATAGCATTCGGTTGCGTGAGAATATGACATCCTATGCTGATTTAGAAAGAAGATCCGATTTAGGATAGGATTCAGATATGCATTGTAATGATTATATCGAAGGAATTTCCTCTTTAAATCAGAGGAAATCACCATTCGAGGTATCCAAGTTTTTGATGCATTGAAGCAACTCCAGAGAAACGAGA
>ML776906.1:409272-464522 GCA_009831015.1 Picea engelmannii | reverse complement strand
CCACCACCAGAGCCCAAGAACTCAATACCTTGATTGTTGACAACCACCAGAACCAGGAAGACATCGAGAATATCAATTCCAACCTTAGTTCAATCAATTCGGATATTGTGATCCTCGAGGAACAATGTTCATACATCAAAGACCTCAAAAAACACTTCATGGGTCATTCCCAGAACCCTTCCTCTTCTGAACAACCATCTTATCAGGATGACCAAGACTCTTCCCATTACCAAGGTTCTCATACTAACCACTTTTCTCGAGACCTCCACCCTCCCAGGATTGAGGTGAACAAATTTGATGGGTCAGATCCCACAGGCTGGGTCACCCAAATGGAACATTATTTCTCTTTCCATGGCATTACTGATGATTTAGCCAAGTTTTGTTATGGTGTCTTACATCTAGATCTAGAACAATGGCAATGGTGGAAATAAAGGAACGTTGAGGGCATCTTTCTTGGACACATTTTGTGGTCGAACTTTATGACCTCTTTGACTCTGACACCCACCATTTAGGTCATTTGACCAAGTTAAAGTAGTATGGGACAATGGGATACTTTATTGTCGCATTTGAGCACTTGGATTTCAGAACGGAGGGTATGTCAGATGTTTTCTTTAGGGAATGCTTTATCAATGGCCTTAAAGATGAAATTCATGCCCATGTTCTCATGGCACGCCCCCAGACTTGGTTGGAAGCTACTCAACGAGCTAAGGAATCCCAACAGATTGTCTCCTCCCAGAACTGCAAACCCTCCTTTCCTCCTCGTCCTAAGCCCACCAATTTTTCCCCTCATGCAACTCCCCTCAAGATCGAGAAATTAACCAGGGATGAAATGGATAAACTTCAACTCAAGGGTATTTGTTATAATTGTGATGACAAATATTTTCCATGACACAAGTGTAAGGAAAAAAACTTTTTATGGTTATCACTGAGGATCTTTTTGAAGAAGATGTTGTTGATCCTCTTCTGGAGGAACTACCACCGCCATCTGACCTCACCCCACCTTCTGACCCACTAGACGTTGACCCGATGATTTCACTTAATGCCCTCACTGGATTCTCTACTCCCAAGACTCTCAAATTAATTGGTTACATCAAAAATAGGAAATGCATCATCCTTCTGGACAGTGGTAGCACCCATAAATTTATTCATCTCTGCATTGCCCAAGAATTCAATTGTTACATTTGTGTCGTTAATAATTTTCAAATCATGATTGCCAATGGTGGTTCCATGAAATGTGGGGGATGATGTGAAAATGTGTGACTCCAAATTGGTCAGTATCACCGGAAATCACATATGTTTTCCATAGACATGGGTGGTTGTGACATTGTTCTTGGTGTTGAATGGTTATGCACTCTAGGCCCCATTCTCATGGATTTTAAGGACTTAACCATGAAATTCCAACAAGATGGACAACAGTATAAGTTCCAAGGCATCACAACAGGCTCCCCTGAGATCATTAGTTCCCATCGCATGGAAAATATCCTCAAAAAAGGTCATTCAGGAATTATATCCCAACTCCACTCCATTCACGTTGTTAAGACACCTTTTGTGCATCCCGACCTCCAATCTATCCTCTCTCGCCACCAAGTTGTTTTTACCACCCCCAAAGAACTTCCCCCTTCCCACGGAGTCAATGATCATTCGATCCCTCTCATCTCGGGCAGTCTTCCTCCCAATGTATGGCCTTATCTTCATCCATTTGCCTAGAAGAATGAAATTGAGAAAATTGTTCATGAATTACTAGAAGTCGGTGTTATCCATCCCAGTACTAGCCCCTATTCTTCCCATGTGGTCATGGTACTCAATAAAGAAGGTACTTGGTGCAAGTGTCCTGATTTCCGCGTCCTCAACAAACTCACAATCAAAGACGAATTCCCCATTCTTGTCATTGATGACCTCTTGGATGAATTGAGTGGTGCTCAGTACTTCACTAAATTGGATCTATGTTCTGAATACCACTAGATCCATATGAAATAAGAAGACATTCCCAAGACTGCATTTCACACTCATGAGGGTCACTATGAATTCTTGGTAATGCCCTTTGGATTGTGTAATGCTCCTTCCACTTTCCAAAGTCTTATGAATCATGTCTTTCGTCATTTTCTCCATCATTTTGTCTCAGTTTTCTTTGATGATATTCTCATCTATAGTAAAACTTGTTCATCCCATCTCTCCCATGTGAATCAAGTTCTCCATCTACTCTCTAAGCACCAACTTTTCCTCAAACAATCTAAATGTGCCTTTGGTGCCTCAGAAGTGGAATACTTGGGTCATATTGTCGACAAGGATGGTGTCTGAGTGGATTCTAATAAAATTGAATCTATGCAAGATTGGCCTCTCCCTAAAAATCTTAAGAGCTTGCATGGTTTTCTGGGTTTAACGGGCTATTATAGGATTTTTTTTCGAAATTATAGAAAGATTGCATCTCCTCTCACTTTCCTCCTTAAAAAGAATGCTTTCACTTGGAATTCAGCTACGAATCATGGCTTCCAAGCCTTAAAAGATGTTATGTGTTCAACCCCTATCCTAGAACTCCTGGACTTCACAAAGACATCCGTATTGGAATGTGATGCTTCCGAGAAAGGAATTGGAGTCGTCCTCATGCAAGATGGCAGGCCCTTGGAATTCACTAGAAAACAACTTTCAGAGCAACATTTGGGCCAATCCATTTATGGAAAGGAAATTTTAGCTATTACGCATGTTGTAGATATCTGGCATCCTTGTTTATTGGGTCAACGATTCCAAATCAAAACTGATCATCGGAGTCTCAAGTATTTCCTGGAACAATGAATTTCATCCCCGACGAAGAAAAAATGGGTGACCAAGCTCTTTGGCTATGATTATGAGATCATTTACAAGAAGGGAAAGGAAAATGTAGTGGCCAATGCTCTTTCTTGGAAATATAAAGAATATGGGTCCCTTTTCTCCCTCTCCTTCATTGTACCAGATTGGCTCCAAGTTGTTCGTCAGGAATGGTTGCAAGACCCCAAAATTTCTAGCCTGCTCCACCAATTGCAACACAATTCTTCAGTTTCTCCAGGGTACTCTTGGCATAATAAAGAGCTTCACTACAAAGGTTGTTTGTATTTATGCAAGAAATCCCAACTTAAATCCACAGTGCTTTCTGAAGTTCATGCCTCACCCACAGTTAGGCATTCAGGATTTACCAAAACCTATGAACGGGTCAAACGTTCTTTTTTATAGGAGGGTATGAAACAAGACATCCGCACCTTTTTGGTTGAATGTGAGGTATGTCAACGTAGCAAGGGAGAAACTGTCAAAGCTCTAGGCACACTCCAACCGCATCTGATTCCCCCTGCTATTTGGAGAGATATTTCTATGAACTTCGTTATAGGATGACCTAAATCGGTAAATAATTCAGTCATCATAGTGGTCATCGATCGTCTCTCCAAATATGCTCATTTTTTTGTCTTCAACACCCATTCACAGCCGCCGCACTGGCTCAAATATTCATGGATAATATCTTCAAGCTTCATGGCATGCTTAATTCTATTGTCTCTGGCAGAGACCCCACTTTCACTAGCAATTTTTGGCAAGAATTGTTCAAGCTACAAGGCACCCAATTGCATCTCAACACTTTCTATCACCCCGGACGGATGGCTAGACTAAAGTTGTCAACAAGTGTTTGGAAACATATTTGAGGTGTTTTGCATCTGAGTTGAAAAATCGGCAGGCTCAATGGTTACCCCTAGTTGAATGGTGGTACAACACATCTTACCATATAGCTACTCGAATGACTCCTTTTAAAGTATTCTATGGCCAAAATCCCCCATTAGTTCTCTCCTATATGCCAAGGGTCTCGAAGGTTTAGAAGGTTGACACAAATCTTACAGTCCACGAGGCTATTCTTCGTGCCCTCAAAGACAATTTGGTCATGGCTCAAAATCGCATAAAGAACCAAGCAGATCAAGGTCGTTCTGAACGCCATTTTGTTGAAGGGGAACAGGTATTTCTTTGACTACAACCTTATAGGTAGACTTCACTCAAATCTCAACACTGTCAGAAACTTGCACCCAAAGTTTGTGGTCCTTATACAGTGCTCAAGCATGTGGGATCGATGGCCTATCAGTTAGATCTACCCAGTCACTAGAAGATCCATCATATTTTTCATGTTTCTTGCTTAAAGAAGGTGATTGGAACTAAGTGCCAAACTCAAACTAGTCTCCCTGAGTTGGATGAAGAAGGTTTCATATGGTTGCGGCCACAAGCAATCTTGTCCCGGAGAGAGCGTCGTCTCCATCAATGCACCATTGAAGAAGTGTTAGTCCAATGGAAATATACACTTCCAGAATATGCCACCTGAGATCCGACCACCATTCTACAACAATTCCCTCATCTAAAGCCTCGAGGACAAGGCTAATATTCAAATGGGAGGGCATGTTAGGGACCTAACCTCCCTAACCCCTCACGTAGGTAGAATAATATAATTCCATGTAATAAAGGCCAATATTAATAAGGCCTAGCAATAAGGAAGAATAAGTCAAATGTAAGAAGACCTAATAGAAGATTTCGCTTCTAGAAGGATCTTCCTCTAAATTGTTCCTTTGGATAGATAGATTTAGTATAAATTTAAGTAGAGGGTATGAGAAATCTTGTCTTGCATATTATTGTAATAGAGCTCTGCTCTGCTGGAGGTTTCCCCCTCGAAGAGGCAAGTGAACATTGCTAACTATAATCAAAGTGCTCATTCTAGTGTTATTATGGTATTATTCTGGTATTATTCTTGTATTTTTATAGTTATATTATTGTTTCTCTGCCATTTCTAGCTAAAATATTTATGTTCTGCATACTATTTTATATATTGAATATTACATTCTCCTTGCATCCTTTCATCATTTTTTTCTCCCTAGCAATCATATTTCATTCCACTACCTCATGACTCTAAATAGAATAACTATTCTATGTATCAACTATAGTTTCCCCATGTGTCCATCATGATTTAGTGTCTCTTCATCAAAAACTCATTATGATGTCTTCTCGGTGGTTCGATTATCACCACTATTGATGTCTCTTCTCTCTTGAATAAAACTATCATCTAGTTGCGACCTCGAGTGATCCATGGACCTTCACTATATGATATTTTATAAGGCTAAGATTCCTTTTTACTTCCCATATCTTTATTCTCCTCCTCATAATTGTTTGTCTGAAATCTTCTTACTTTCTCATTTAGATTTCATAACCATCCTTCCACCCGATGTTCCTCTCACTTGCCTTTGACACTAAAAGAAAAATGCACATGGATATTTACTACTGCTACATTTTCATTTAACGATGGGATATTTCATAAGGCTAAGATTTTGTTTTACTTCCCATATCTTTATCCTCCTCCTCATAATTGTTTGTTTGAAATCTTCTTGCTTCCTCATTTAGATTTCATAACCATCCTTCCACTTGATGTTCCTCTCACTTGCCTTTGACACTAAAAGCAAAATGCACATGGATCTTTACTACTGCTACCTTTTGATTTAACAAAAGATTATAAGTTAGGCAATTTCCATATAAATGGAAAATTAGCGATGTGTTGTACTCATTCTATTATATTCAAAGTTGAATAGGCATTGCACATTATATTAAGACATGGCCAGTGCATTAAATACATATAGCAACGTGACAATTGCTACTTAATTTTACTTTGACAAATGACAACAATATAAATCAAGCTTATGACAAACATCTTTTCCCAAAGTATAAACATAGAGGTTTTCCATATGAACAAAAAATATTTGAATCCTTGTTGAGACTAATTGGAAACACTGGGAAATAACTCCTCAAACCATAGTATGGAAGCTTTTTTTCCCAAGTTAAACTTTGTGGATGTTTATTGATCTTGGAAAGACTTTTAGGAATTACTAACAATACCATTTCAAAATAGTGTATTGGTCCATGTAGTGAACATTTTTTTTTTCTTTTTAATGTTAAAACTTTGGATATTTTATATCAATGAAAAAGAGTTCCTACCATTGGTTAAAGTCCAAAAAACTAACATACAAAAGCTCACAAATCAATATGAATTGATTACTCTAACCCTTGCCTATCAAGGGAAAGGAATTATTGCATAACCCATAAAAAAAAAAAGATAACACAAATAGTTGGTTATTCATATTTGCCAAATGATGTTGAAGAAAAGGAATCATGAACCATAATTGACTAAATAGGAATATGTGTTTCCCACTAATATTGTAGACATTTATAAGGCAAACAATCTCATAGGAAGTTTCTATTGGAGGAATATCGGGTTTTTCTTATAATATTACTAACGATTTTGCTCATTGCAAATTTGTGAACTTGGGATAGTAGAGAAAGAGGAGAATGAGGAAACAAAATAGCTCAAAACCAATCCCAAGCAAGTAATTTCTCCTCACACTTATTTAATAACTGAATAAGATATAGGGAAATATACATTTACCTATAAGTGTGCAAAAACTCACCTACGCTAAAGGTAGAAATACAAAACCTAACTTTTCTAAGAGATTAGAAAAAATCCAAGAACATTTGTTAGAAATATAAAAGTAAGGAGATTACAAAGTTAGGCATCGGGTTTGAAAAATTATTCAAATGTGTTTTTATTTTAAAAATAAATAAATAAAATTGATCACAAGTATTGGTATTAGTAAAACCAACAAAAACACCCAAATATAGTGCTTGAAACAACCCCATGGTAAACATCTCTATTTGTGGGCAATGATGATTTTATTGGCCCATTTCACCTTTTTCTTTCCCAGAGAAAAATGTATTTTCATTTCAAGGCGAATCCAAAATACAATCATCAGGTGCACTTTATGCATGCTAAAAATGTTGTGAACTTCTATGATATGCAATTATATATATATATATATATATATATATATATATATATATATATATATATATATATATATATATATATCTATGTATGTATATATATATATAAATTTTATGTGGAACAATGCATGGGGAAACCCACCAGGCACTTCCCCTCATTTTGAGGATGGTACCCAAGGTAAACCACATTCTGTAAAAAGTCGAGGTCTTTTTTCGCTCAATTAAGAGCTCAACATGTCACTTGTGGGAATTGAACCTGGGTAGGGAGATAACACCCCGCAGCACAAACCACTTGGGCTAGACCCAATTGACATATTTCAGAGTTGAGAATCTTCTCTATCATGTCCGGACATCTTTTCATAGATTCAGAATATATATATATATATATAGAGAGAGAGAGAGAGAGAGAGAGAGAGAGAGAGAGAGAGAGAGAGGACCTTGTCTTAAAACAATGATGCACTCCTAACCAACCAAATTTCTGGAAGGGAAAAGGTTGGTAAAGAATGGTTCTACTTCCTTGTCTCCTCATCCTCCATATAATTTCCTAGATATGTTTCTAAGGATGACTCTTCCCATCTACCTTTACCTCCAATGATCCTTTTAACAATGGATGACACCTCCTTTGTAAAGTGGCATGAAAAGAATATGTGAGAGGCGATTTCCTCTTGTTCCCTACATAAAACACATATACCCAAACCATTCCATGATCACTTTTAAACATTATCCCGAGCGATAAACTTGTTTGTAAGGCTTAACCACAAGAGTATGCTTGCTTTAGGGGTGATTAGTTTCCAAGTATGATACCCTCTCCATTCCTCACTCACTTATCCATCTTGTTATACAGATACTTTGTATCCTAAACTGATCTCGTATATTCCTCCTCCTTTGTTTTTATCCCAGACCATTGTGTATTCATGTTCCCTAGGCATTTTCATTGTTGTAATTAGGGCATGACTGAAAACTTCCCACTCTTCACCCTAGGAACAATCTAAAGCTAAGTTGTCATGTTGTCATGAATACACTTTAGTACCCACAACCCTTTATCCCTAGAATGAAAATAAATAGGTAAACCTTGGGATAATCTAAGATCAGTTTGTCTCGTTATCCAATGAATATGTGATGAGTCTTACCCTTTCACCTCTTCCTATAAGACATTCTAATTTACTCACAATGGTGTAAAAGGAATATATTGTAGCTCTCCAGCATATGGATCCCAATTGACCTTTTTTCATCATTCTAATCCATTCATGTAGGATTAGAGAAGATGTGTATTTTTCTTTCATCAAATCCTTCCATAGGAAATCTATTTCCATCATTCCCCATACCCCTTTGGCTACCAGTGGTCTTGTAAAATGAGTCAAATATTAACCCTAACCTCTTGTATTTTATTTTCTTTGTCAACCTTTGTCATTTTACCAAAGGGGTACTAGTTTTATCCTTATTTCCCTATATTAGGTACACAAAACACTTCTTCATGATCTTGTTCAAAATACTTTTATGAATGGAGGCCACTGGCATCCAATAAAATAGAGTTTTTTCAATAACACTTTTTATTAATGTTAATCTTCCTTCCATGGATAAACACCTATTAAACCATGATTTGATCCTATTTTCCACATTTTTATATGTACACATCCAATCCTTAATAGGGTAGTCATTTTCATTTAGATGAAAACCTAGATAATTCATATTATCGTCGAAACTCTTTTCTTGGAATGGAAAAATAGTCTTAATAAGTTGGGTTTAAGGATTCTCCAATTATGAAAAACTAAGGTAGATTTTTGAAAATTCATTTATATACATTTTGTGGAGCAAAAGAGCTTAAGTGTATTATCCTAAACCTTGGATTCCCTTGCAGTTCCATTTCCAAAGAGAAAGTGTCAACAAAAAGTCAATGAGTGATAGAAAGATCTCTAGATACCTTTACTCATTTGTGTTGAATGTTTGTTTTTAACCTACTAGATAATTTTATCAATTATTTAGCCCTTGAGAGGAAAAAGGGGGGGGAAGTGGGTTCCTTTCCTAAGAACCCTAGTTTGTTTGAAAACATTTGAAGTTGTCCCATTTATTAGTACAGTGAAAGACACAATGGACAATGTAATATTGTTTTTCTTTGGTACAGTGAGGGAGAGTACTACTTTCAAAGAAATCATTTTCTTATATTACAAGGCTACATGGATGGAGGTGAATGGAGTAAAGTTTGTTGTTTATGTTTTTGGAGTTGAGGAGGCCCAGGGAGTTGGAATAGAGGGGTGTTTTCAAGTTTAATCCCACAATTTAGAGGAAGGAATAAAATACCTGGGTTTCAATTTGAAACCCGATAATTAAAAAAATGAGGACTAGCTTTGGTTACTTTCTCGAATTGACAAGATAATCTCTTTATGGTGCAATCGTTGGATTTTTAGAGGAGGTTATTTGACACTTATGAAATTGGTCTTGGAGGAAATTTCGTTGTTTTGGCATACGTTGGCACATATCCCTGAACGGATTCTTGAAAAGATAAGGAAATTATGCTTCAATTTCTTTTGGTAGGGTTGTAATGACTACAAATGTATTCATTGGGTAAATTGGTGATAGTTGGCACTACCAAAATCAATGGGAGGATGGGGACTCAAAAACATACATATTTTTGGTTTACCTTTAGCGGCCAAATCTCTGTGGAATGTTCTCACTAAACAGGGGCTCTAGAAAAGAATCCTAGTTGAGAAATATATGTCCCCCGACACTTGTATAGACTGGATACGAAAATACAAAAAGAATATTCATTAAGTTTCGAATCATTGGAAAGCACTTACATTGGCCTTTCTTTCCTATAGTTGGTTCTTTTTTGACCTAGTGGGTTGGAAATGGTTCACTTATGTGTATAGGGGTCGACACTATCTTGGGTTGCAGTAGGGATATCCTCTTACTTGAAGAGATTATTCATCACTTAAAGGTAATTGGCAGAGTGACATTGAATAAAGTCTCAAATCCAGCAGAGACAACCCTTTGGAGACAAGGATGGGTCAATGCAACAAATCTTGGTTTTGCAGGAGAACGGGCTTAGTTGTGGAACAATCTCATAAAAGAGTTAAATAGATTATATATAAAATTGGGGAATGATAAGGATGAATTGATTTGGATCATGAATGGTGTTAGTAGACACTACTCTGCTAGAATTGGGTATTAAGCTTTGTCTAGTCTTGGACAAGTTGAGGTCAAGTGGTGGTGGAAGAAAATTTAGAAAGTAAAATCCTCGTCGAAGACAAAATTAGTTATGTGGTTAGCACTAAATAATAAGGTGTTAATGCGGGACAATCTTCAACGAAGAAATAGACATGGTATAGGCATGTGTGCTTTATGTAGAGCCAATCGTGAATATTCTATTCACTTATTTTTACAATGTGATTATTCCAAACATGTATGGATGGATATACAGAAAGCTCTAGATCTGGCCAATCTATGGTCAAAATATGACTTGGTGGATTACCTTTTACACTGGTTTTGTTTGTCAGAACTGAAATCATTAAAGGTAGTCCCATTTCTTTTCCTCTGGGGTATTTGGATTGCCTGGAAAGCCTTACAATTTGAAGAAAAATTATGCCTCTGTTTTTAGACTTCTGCACAAGTATTGGGTTTACTTACATACTTTAAAATATCAATGAAACAGAAAATTCCTAGAGTATTGGAGGCTCTCCAGATTGACAAGACATGGGCCTCGTGTTTTTTTTACGAAATTTGCAAGGGGATAGAATCATTATGTGGTTTAGGTTTCATCCTTTACTTATATGATGCACATTACTTTCAATTTAAAGCAAATACAAGTCAGGGAACCAATAATTTTGGGGAGTTCAAAGCATTATAGTTTCGCTTGAAATTTGCTCTGAAGAAGAATATATTGAATATTCAAGTTTTCGATGATTCTAGTATGGTTATCAATTGGATGATTAGAAGGATTCGGGTCAAAGAGAACACCTTATTGTCCCTTTCTTTACATATGAAGGATATTGGAGGGAAATTTTAGTTGATATTATTCTCTCATGCATTCAGAGAGCATAACCAATTTATCAATCATCTTTCTAAAGCAAGGTTATCTCTCCCTATGTTTCGAGCTTCTTTGCAATAATTTGGCGATGGTAGGGTCATCGATAGTCCTTCCATTTCTTTAGGAGCCTTTTAAGTTGGTTTCTCTATCAAATATTGTTTTATGTAATATTAATAGATACTTTGGTTTTTTGGAACTATTTGGATAGTTTGTCAATTTTGTCTATTTAACTCGGTTATAAGATTGTTCCACAACTGAGCATGTTCTCCTGCAAAACCAAGATTTGTTGCATTCACCCATCCTTGTCTCCAAAGGGTTGTCTTTGTAGGATTTGAGACTTTATTCAATGCCACTTTGCCAATTACCTTTAAATGATGAATCATCTCTTCATGTAAGAGGATATCCCTATTGCAACCTAAGATAGCGTCGACCCCTATACACATAAGTGAACCATTTCCAACCATTAGGCCAAAAAATAACCAACTATAGGAAAGGCCAGTGTAAGTTATTTCCACTGATTCAAAACTTAATGAGTATTTTTTTTGTATTTTCGAATCCAATCTATACAAGTGTCGGGGGACATATATTTCTCAATTAGGATTATTTTCCATAGCCCCTGTTTAGTGGGAACGTTCCACAGATATTGAAGCATAATTGAGTTGATGTTGGATGGGAGATCGTCAACCAATGACGAAAGTATAATAGCAAGCACAGTGAGCACTTAGGTAAGACTTAGAGAAGAAACTGGCTCAAAAGATGCTCAAAAGACCGAAATCGGAGCAGTTCTTACGAACTGTTCCAATGACTATCGGAAGGGTTAGTGTGAAAGGTTATGATAGGCTTAAGTGTGCAAATCAAAGAGATTAATGTCAACTTCGCCAATGATGGACTTTGTGTATTGGGGGAGTTAGTGATAAGTTTTCTGATGAATGTTTGGTAGGTTAACGGAAAGGTCACCAATGTGCATCTATCAGAAGAATTGGAGCTAACTTTTCTGAAGCAATCGGGCGAGTTAATGCCAAGTTTTTCAAATAAGAGGATTAGGGTTTTATAGGTTTCCCCTTAGTCGAGGTTGTAGCGGCTCTATGACTAAGGACTCATGTAAGTGGGTGCTTTTGAGGTTGAGGGGAACGACGATAGCCCCGAGGGTCTGTCGATGAATGGATTCGAGGACTGGTTAGCTTGTAGATTTGTTAAGGTCTGGGAGAATGGACCAGGTTGAGGGACGAGTGGAGGATTGCTATTATGAAGGGTTTGGGGCGCAGGATTTGGAAGGGCATATACCAAGTTACAATACGACCTCAAAAACCATAAATCCAAGAACATTTTACTTATGCATGACAAGGCCAGATTAGGGCTTACCTGGTGATTCGATGATGCGTGGAAGGTGTTGGTTGGTCGAGAGCAAATAGGCTTCATGCTTAACTTTCTTTCGCTTGGGGTCTTCTTCCCTTTCCTCGAAAATCGATGAAACAATGAGGACTGAAGTTCGAAGGCCTATTTATAGTTTTTTGGCGATTTAAGCAATAAATGTGGTGGTTGGTTGGAACATAAATTGGCAGAGTTGATTGAAAGTTCTTTGATAGGCATCGGAGGACTTCGTGGGAAGTCCTTTGATGTATATCGGAGAACTTGGCATGAAAAGCGTCGATACTCGTCGAAAGAGAAGGAAGGAACTCCTATGATACATTAGAGGAGTTAATATGAACTCCTCTGATGTATCGAAGGAGTTGGCAGCAACTTGTGCGAAAAAAAACTTGTTTGATGGATATCGACGAAGTTGGAGGGAACTCCTTCAATGTACATCAGAGGAGTTTGTGTTAACTCCTCCGATGTGCATCGAAGGAGTTTTCATTAACTTCCCCGAAAACCCGAACTTTAGCTTGAAAATTTTCTAAGTGTTCCAATTTGAAAGATACAAACTTGGTTGAGAAGTGAAGCTTGAAGAGCATGTTTAGAGCAAGGGAAAGAATCCATTAAGAAGATACAAGTTGAAGAGCTTTCAAAGTCGGAAAATACAAGGGGCTATATTTTCTTGGAGAGGTTTTGCAAGTAGATTACAAGAAAATGGAAGGTTGTAGTGCTTGGCACAACAAGTTATATGTTTGGTGTTCCCTTTCTTAGTTTCCCTGGACTATACCTATTTCATCCTTACTTTATTTATTTGATTAATAAAAAGAGTTTCATCCCATGCCTTCTATGTTGATTTCTATGTTACTTAGACATGATATGCTTACAATAATCCCCAAACTCTTTAATTTATGGCTTCATCTCTTGTTAAATCAAAATATAAATCAATGTAGACATTAGTTTTTCTTTTTCAGGATTTACTATATAAATATTAACACCATTTCTTTTTTAGATTGAATATGTATCTATTGATACCATATCTTGCTTGGTTCCCACTGAAAGAGTTTAAATATCTTCATCATTAAATGTTTAAGTGTGATTTTTCTTACATAAAAAGTGCATGGTTAATTGAAGGGATTTTTATTTTTTTTTGTGGAAAAATAGATTCTTACAATACTTGAAAAGAAGGTTCATGGTTCAATTTCAATTTCTCATACTTCCCATAATGTAAAAATTCTTCTCTTAGTAGTAGAGAAGGATTAAGTGAACATATATATGGAGAAGTGACAACCGACCCTTTCCCTTTCTACCGTTAATGAAAATTCGACGAGTGGGAGAGAATCTTTAATTGAAAATTATTTGGAGAAATATATGTCGACCATTTCCCATTCTTCCCCTATCTAAGATCCACTTTTATGGGTCATAGGGATGACTACATTAAAATTTATATAAAGAAGGTTTATGTGAAAAATTATATGGAGAAGGGTTAGCTAACCGTTACTCATTTCTCTACCGAAGCTTATCTTATGTGAGAGGGGAAAACATTGAGATTAAATATTCGTGGAGATGCTTTGACCAACCCTTCCATATTTTCTCTCTATTGATAAAATACTCTATGAGTGGGGGAGCAAGATTGAGTAAAAATTTACATGGATAAGGTTCGACGAACCATTTACCATTCTTCTCATAATATAAAAAATTCTTCCTTGAGTAGGAGAGGATTTAATGAAAATGCATATGGAATAGTGTTGATCGACCCTTCATTTTTATTCCACCATTGAAAAACTCTTCTATGAGTGGGAGAGAAGGATGAAGTGAAAAATTATATGGAGAATAGTTGGCTTGGTACTAGTTACTCATATTGTTCCCCACGAAAAAACTCTTCTATATGTGTAAGAAAACTCTTTTATGAGTAGAAGTAAAGAATTTAATGAAAACTTAAATGAGGAATGGTCATCCAACCCTTCTCCATTATTCCTCTTTGAAATAAATAGTTCTTTGGTTTGGGTAAAGTTGAAATTAAAAATTATTTGGAAAAGTGTTGGTAACAAAAACACTTGTACGAGTGGGGAAATCTCTCTTAATGAATATTAATACGTAGAATGGTTGATCAAACCTTCCCCATTATTCTCCTATTGATAAAACTCTTCTATGCAAGGGAGAGAAGGATTAAGTGACAATGTATATGGAGAAGGGTCAACCGACCCTTCCGCATTCTTTCCATATAGAATCTCTTCTTATATGGTCGAAGAAAATGTTGAAGATACAAATTATGTGGAGAAGTGTCAACCAACTTTTCTTCGTTTGTTTGAAAACAATAATATCCTTCTATGATTGAGATTGAAGGATTTATTAAAAACTTACATGGAAGGGTTAGTTGACCCTTCTCCATTATTCTTCTTTTGAATTTACAATTCTTTGGTTTGGGAAAAGTTGAAATCAGAGATTATTTGGAGAAGAGCCAATTGACCCTTTCTACTAAAAAGAAGTGTTCGATGAGTGGGGAAAAATATTTTACTGTAAATTAATAGGTAGAAGGGTCAGTCAACCCTTCCCCATTTTCCTCTAATGAGAATACTCGTCTATACATAGGAGAGCTTGATTAAGTGACAATGTATATGGAGATGGGTTAACCAATCCTTCCTCATTCTTTCATATAGAATTTGTTCTTATATGGTCGGGGGAAACATTGAAGAAATAAATTATGTAGAGAAGTGTGGACTGACCCTTCTCCATTTGTCTCTAAACAAGAATACTCTTCTACGAGTGAGATTGAAGGATTTAGTGAAAAATCATACGAGGAAGGTTTGATTGACCATTTTTTGTTATTCCTTTTTTTTATTATAGTTGTCTAGTCAAAGAAAGCTAGAAACTTGAAATTATTTGTCCAACCCTTTCTCTTTTTGCTACAAATGGGAAGTCTTCAGTGAATTGGGGGAAATCTTTTAATGAAAATTAATATTATGTTGAAGGGTTAATTGACCCTTCCTCATTCTTCTCATAACAAGAGAACTCTTCTATGTTAGTAGTGTAGTATTAAGTGACGATGCATATGGAGAAGGGTCAATCAACCCTTCCTCATTATTCCACTTTCGAATCTACAATTTTCTGGTATAGGAAAAGTTTAAATTAAAAATTATTTGGAGAAGGGTTAGCTAACCCTTCCTCCTCTTTTTGCTACAAATAAAAACTCGTAGGGTGGGAAAAAACTCTCTTAATGAATATTAATATTTAGAAGGGTTGACCAACACTTCCCTATTCTTCTCCTACTTCTCCATTTGTTTGCAAACAAGAATATTTTTCTACATGTGATAGTGAAGGAATTAATGAAAAATTATGAGTTAGAGTTGACTGACCCTTCTCCATTATTTCAATTTTGAATCTATAGTTCTCTAGTATGAGAAAAGTTGAAATTATAAATTATTTGGAGAAGGGTCTTACCCTTTCTCATTTTTTCTACAAAAGAAAAGTCATTAATGAGTGGGAAAATCACTTTTAATGAAAAAATAATATTATGTAGAAGGGTTAGTAGGAATAAGTGACAATGTATATGGATAAGGGTCAACCTACCCTTTCTCATTATTCTACTTCCAAATATACACTATTTGGTTAGGGAAAAGTTGAAATTAAAAATTATTTGGAGAAAGGTTGATTAACCCCTTTTTTCTGCTGCAAAAAAAATTCTTCTATAAGTAGGGAAAACTCTTTTAATGAATATTAATAAGTGGAAGGGTTGGCTAACCCTTCCCATTCATCTCTTATATGTTTTTAAAAGAATGCCTAGTTTAAAATTTATATGAAGAAGGGTCAACCCTTCCCCTTTCTATTCCCTTGTGTAAATTAATGAATTATAAATATTAATACTAAATACATACAAAATTACAATTAAAATATACAAATATTAGCTATATAAACAAAATAACATTAAGAAAGATGCATACATGGAAAAAATTTAAAGTTAATTTTTAGTTTAACTTTATTATATAATACATATTTATTAGAATATAAAATTCACTTAAAAATAATAAATTCATTATATTAATTTTACATAATGTTGAATATACTAATACCATAAACCCGTATAATTGTTTATATAGAGAGAATAACATTATAAAGTAAACAAATTGTTATTTTTATTTTTATATTTAAAGTAATCTTCCTTTAAAAAACAAGTTAAATTGAAAATAGGAAAATTAATTATAATAATTTATTCAATATTAAAAATGATAATAATACTAATTTCAAATTGCAAATATCATCAATGTTTGAAATTTGAGAAATCCTTTGAAAGGTGGATTTAAAATCCTTTTTTTGACATTTGAAAGATATTGTCTACATTTAAATTTTGAATTATCTTCCATGCTCAATAATAATTAGTATATAAATTGGTTTGGTTTTCATTGAGCCTTTAAAAAAAAAAAAACTAAAATCTTTATTGCACATTGATGGTAGGAAGAACAACATACCATTACAAATATTTGAGACGTTACTAATTGAATGGAATCACTAGAGGCGTCATCAAATGTTTGGTTTACAAGGATATTGTTGAAAGAAATTTTAGTTGAGTCAAGAATTAGTCGAATGAGTTTGGAAATTCTAAATCAATCTAAAAGAAATTGAAAAGTATTTCATATTATTTTACTTATTTGATTCGGAATATTATAGTTATCTTTAATATTACCTTATATTTTATGTGAATAGAAAATTTTGATTTCTATGAATCATAGATATTTTTTTTCTGCATTTCAATGTAGATTAATGAAAGGAAAAGAGACAATAGAATACCTTTATGTTACGTTGTTTTATATTAAAACCTTAAAGTGTAAAATATCCTTCTATTCAATGTTTTGAATTGGCTCTTTGAAAAACTAGCATTGTAGACACAAAATCATGATATTTGAAAATGTCCATGCAATAATGGTTGACTCCACTTTGATTTTCATTTTCATAAACAAAATAACGAAAACTGCTCGAACAAATTTTTACACCTTTTATACTTTGCAATATATGCAACTTTGAAATATTGAAATGAGTAGGATGTTTCAAATTTGAAATAGGGAATTGTTTTTGAAATCATTAGGAATTTTTTATTTTTTATTTTTTTTAATTTTACTGACATTTTTTTTTTAAATAAAAAGGGGAGAGCCTGCTATATTATATTATCAAAAAAACTGTAACAAGATATACAGAGTCAAGAGTCTGAGTCACCAAAAATGTTGCCGGAAACCGGAAACCAGCATAGGTGCATAGCAAAAAACAACTGTAAACTAGTAGCATCTATCCTGCCCGGAGGAAACCAGGACAGATGCCTAAAGTCTAAAAGAGCATAAAACAGTAGCACAAAAAACTAAAAATCCAGAAAATCATAAAAACCTAGGTATCAGTCTTCCACGTGGGCCCAGCCGAGATGGCAAAAGACTGCGCGTAGAGTGGGCACTTTTGCCGAGCTGGAGCACCAGAGTAAGCATCGAGAAGCATGTCCAGGCGTTGGCCCATGAGGAGGGCACGATGCTCCAGGTCAAACATGTGGCCTTGGAGCTCGAACACCAGGGACAGATGCTCCTCACGAAAGAGGAAGCCATGCAGATCACCACCCTCGCCGTCGAGCATCCTTCTCTTCGCACCATCCTTCGCTTCCTTTCCCATCAGGCAAATTTTATCCACATCCAACGCCGCTTCAAGGTCCTGCCAGGGAACCTCTTCCACAATGCAACCAGGAAAATCGGCAAGCAGACCCAAATTGGGTTTGATTTCCTCTCTGCCAGACCTCACTGTGTCACAAGGCGCCTCCATAGTCGTCAAGTCCTCCAAATTTGGGTCTTCCTCTACGATGCAAGCCGGGTACAATTCCTCAGTGTCGTCCTCCATCTTAACGGTGTCCGCACTGCTACGGCCAGCTCCCTTTTCGGCAATGGTGGAGAGCAGAGCCTTTTTCTCTGCCCGAGCCTTCTTTCTAAGCAGTGAAGTTGCCATGACCAGAGCACGTTCGAAGTGCTCTTTACGCCGCCGCTGCGCCTTGTGGGCGTTCCAAGCAGAGCCACGGCGAGGCGTTCCTCTTTTCCTAGCCATATTATCCTGGGGGTGCGTGAGATTGCAGAGCGCTCGCCGAGAAAAGCACGAAGGCCAGGACACGGGCGAAAGACAATTCAGAGCACAAGCAGGAGGATCCTTGCCAATGCTCCACGAAAGGATGGTGAACCGGGACACAAGGAGCGCGGAACTATACCAGAGCCTCCAAACGAGCAGAGCCGAGGCCGGAGCAAAAGAAAGCAAATAACCAAACTCCGAGAACCCATAACCGCCTTTAACCTCAAACCTGTTGAGTACACCGAGCTCGTAAATGGTCGCTCGAGGGAGGAGTCCTCCCATCGTTGATCTGTTGCTATGGTCGTCCTGCATCGTTAATGCGGGTGCATGGGTGGCGGCCATCAGCATTTAATCCCAGGCTTAGTGCTAAGCCTACTGTCACCCCCTCGCCGCGTGTCACCCCATACGGGGAATTTTACTGACATTTTAAGATAGATTAAATTTTATAATTTTTAGCTAAAATAATAGCTATTTAAAATTTATAACACATATTATTATATTTTAAACATAAATTAATTTAAGTTTAAATTCATATAGATTCTTAATTATTAATGTTTATGCTGTAATTCACAATGTTTCTTAACTATATACAATTCAAAATAATACTAAGACTTAAGTTTGAATATATCTAGAAGGATCAACCTCCAAAAGCTTTCACAATGTTAACTATATACAATTAAAAATGATACTAGACTTAAGTTTGAATATATCTAGAAGGATCAACGTCCAAAAGCTTATCTTTCAGTACTAGTTTATTGTGCCATGCGGATACAGAATCAAACATTAAATGTGGGCATGGAGATTGAAAATGTATGAAATCTGATTACCGAAGAGGGGTAGAGCAAGAAGTTGGGACCACAAATCTTGCCATAGATAATGGGATTGCCACCACGGTGAGGTGTGGTCTGCCCTTTCCAAGGGGCAAGAATGATCAGCTAGTTGGCTAAGGGCAACCGATCCAGCGAGACAAATACCCCACTGTCAACCTTGCTATCATCATTTCAGGATACCTAAATCTAAAGATTGAGATAGATGACTGACACCTCCCAGTCCTCGATGAAAATATCGGGTCATAAAAACCATGATCAGGAGCTTCCGGCAAGTGGTCAGGGCATCATGGAAAATTAACAGCAACAGCCCCTTCTCCAAATACATATGTGATAGTGATATGCATGCAGCCAAAAGGTCATTTTGTAATTTTTTATTTTTTATTTTTATATGTTTTCACAGTTAGTTATAATTGTAATATGTTTTGTATTTTTTGGTTGTATGTTTTCATAGTTAGTCATAATTGCTGTAGATTTTTTTGAAAAAACAGTTTTAAAATGTTCAATATTTAGAATATCTACTCGAAATATTGGGCATTTCAAAACTATCTACACAATTTAATTCCAGAAAAATCCTTTTTTTTTTGGGTCCAAACAGTTTAGTTTCAAAGAAATCCACAGCAATATTTTTTTGTCAAAATTTTGGAAATTAGTGGATATTTATAGTGACAATGTGGCCTGAGGGCATTTGTACCTAAAAGAGCGTACTGTTAAGTTTTTCATGATTGTCAGTTGCATTAGTGGTGGCCTATCGATCATGGACCGTTTTTTTTTATAGTAAAAATTGCATTGTCAAATATATAAAATCATTCTGACATCAATTAAAAGCTATTTTCAAATGAATATGAGATTATTTTCTATGCTGTCCAAAAAATCCTACGTGATCTTGTTCCTCGTATTAATTGTTGTGGCGTGTTTATCCCAGGACCAGAAATGCAATGGTGTAACAAAAGTGGAAGCCCTTGTTAGTGTAGGGGGCAAGCATAAATGAGGATATGGCTAATTATTCTCATTAATTTCTCAGCAAAACAGGGCAATGACAGTGCAACTTATACAGCAGTGGTCCAAAACTACATAGCATAGTTAATAGGCAAGTTCAAGCAGGGTATGCAGATGCACTCTGGGAAGCACCAGCATAGCTGATTGTAACCTCAAGCAGCCTTTCAGAAAAGCAGCTAGTTGAATTGGTGTTTCAAAACTATGGCCAGCTGCTATTAAAACTCGTGCAGTACTTTCAGACCTCAAGCAGCTGTAACCGACAGTCAGAGAAGCTGTCTGAGGCCTTTGTTTAACTGTTCCAAAACTTCAGAAATAACCAGTATTAAATTTTGTGCAGTAATAAGCAATAGCTATCATTTCGTATCAATAGAAAGCACAGCTACTTTTCCAGTATTGATTTGTTTGACAGTTAGAGAGTATGATGCCAATATGACTTGCATTTTTTCAGTGCATAATTGCTAGTTGGTTAAAAGCCATGTACATGGAACACAAACTACAGCAAAATACGATATTATAAAGAGTCGCAGAAACCAAGCAAACAATCAAGTAAAAAATGAAAATGTTTAAATAAACTCATAAATAAAATCAAAAAGGAAATGGAAAATTTTAAGGGTTATATGTCATACAATAAAACTCAACTTTTTTGTGAACTTCAATAAACACAGTCTTTCCTCCTTTTGATTAATGCTTTGATTTGACTTGGTGTATCAATACAAGGTCAATCACAAATACGAAAATGTAATCACTTTTGAAACTTTGGAAGTATTTGTGACTGTGCTTCAGGATACAAACCGGTCATCAGTAACAGAGATGGCCAATGATGTTCAAGAGAATCACTGGTGCAAAATGTAAAGCTAAATTGCAAATCTGGGCAAGATTACTACACATATCTTAACATCGTATATTTTTTGTATTTAAAGTGAAAGAAGACATAAGATAAGAGGATAAAAATATAAATATGATGATCATGCACAAGGATGAATTAGAACAAACAATGGACATGCAATTCCACATATCGATCTGCATAAGCTGTCAACCTCCTATTGGTACCTATTATTGGAAATGCAGATTTGTTTGTTTTCTCACCCATCATATTAAGATTCAGACAATACCCTTCAAAAAATCAAAGCATGTTAGTTTCAACTTTCTCCTGTTTCTAACAGCAAAAATTTTATAAAGCTCGAAAATTTTGAGATTTATAATCTTGGTTGCCCCTGAATATTTACTTGACAGCTTGATCTGCTAATTCTTCATTTCCAGTTGCTCTTTTGGCACTATCCTTGAAGGTGAGTTGATGTTTGCTGGAAAAAAAGGTTGAATTTCTCCCACTTTTATTTTCTGGAAATTTTTAGGATTTGCGAGAACATCAGATTTTTTCAGCACGTGCAATGGTAGATAATTTACCAAAGGAATTGTCCAAAAACAACACATTAATAAAGATGCACAATTCTCTCTGGAGAGAGCCAAGGATCTCCAGAGAATCTACCTTCAGCCTGAACCCTAGATGGATTTTCGTCCTTAAAGACAGAATGTGAGGCAAGGTAGAGCTATGGAGACTACAGCTGAACACCCCATTAAATAGTTGTAACCCCACCATCCCAGACCATCCCAGTCCTGCCCTGTAATTTGTAAGCTGCCAGTGCAGACCTCCTAAGCGACAGTGAGAACATGGGTGCCTAATAAGCACGGAGTTCACAAGTTAACATTTGGCCTGATTCTATAATGGGAAACCTCCCCTAGCTCAAAAGATCTCTCCCCTCCTAGAATCTAGCTTGCACGTAAAGGAGTATCCACGTTAGCAGAATTTTCAAGCTGGGGTGAGGAGCAACATTCACTATGTTCTAGTTAAATATGCCCTCAAAATATCCCTTGGAATCTAACTCCGCATTGGAGATCTTTGAACGCTGCTTCAAAATGATTGGCTCCAATGGATTCAGAGGACTTCCCCCCCTGGCCACGACACAGTTAAAGAAGGTTATGCTCTTCTTCATATCAAAGGACCTCAGAAGCACTCCCAAAAATCAAATGGAGCAGAATATGGCTTTCAGTATTCATCCTAGGATAATCTTTTTCCTCTGGTTAATGGACTACTGAAAATTACAAACTTCAAAAAATCTCCTCAAAAAAGGAATCTTCGGTTTGTCCTGGTGTGCTCATTGCAAAGAAAATGAATAGACCTCAACACCTCTCTTCTTGGTGTGTTCATTGCAAAGCAAATGAATAGACCTCAACACATCTCTTCCTAGAATGCCCATTTACGGTTTCAGTATGGAAATTACTAGTCTCGGAGATCAAGATACCTCTGTAGAGCAAACCACATCTTGGGACCATATCTTCTCAAAGTCATATTCTACATATCTCAATCCCTAAAGGGTCAACCTCTTCTAAAGATTAGATGGACCATAATTCCCAGGTTCTTCTATTGGAAAGTCTTGACTTCACAGCAACGATCTTATCTTTAATAACAGCAGGAAATTGGTTGATATAATTAAAAACTCCATAATTTCCCTGCTTAGAGAGACGATTCTTGTTATTTATTAGCGGCAGAGAGATATTGGCCATTTTGAGGAAAAGGAAAAGAGTTGGCTCTCCTCTTGGAACATTTTGGAGTGTGATTCCACAGCGAATGAACCATTCACAGTGAGTTAAAGATGCATCTTTAGACTCGATACCCCACAGAATAATATATCTAAATGGATTCAGGTACAGTACAAATTCATTATTTTCTTCAATGGTGCAGCAAAAGGGAATCCTGGTCCTGCCAGATAGGGTGGTGTTATATTCAATCCAGAAGAAAGAGTGATAGTAAAATATTCATGGAATGTAGGATCTTCATCTAACAATGAGGCTGACTTTTTGCCAGTCTTAAAACGAATTGAAACATCATAGGACCTTACCTCGGGAGGAACTAATTCTATTGGGGAATACCGAGTGATTGTGGCAGCTCTTCTTGGCCAATACAACATCAATAATCTTCAGATTAATAGAATTATAGAGCACAATTTATACCTCTAGAATCATTTCACTGAGGTGGATCTCAGAAATGTATACAGAGACCTCAACAAACCTGTGGATGCAGTGGCAAATGATGCTATTGCTCTCCTGAAAGGCATTTTCAAACCTAGCAACAAAATTGATCAGAATCCATCTCATATTCTCCTATCCCATGAGTCTATTGTCTCAGGGCCCAGGGTTCTCAGTCTAACCAGACCTCAGCTTTCTCAATCTGACTCACAACCCTTTTTGGCATTACTATCTGTATTGTGAGATTTGGTCTGTAATAAATATCTGACGTATTTTAGGGTTTTTATTTCTTTGCAAGAAAACATCAGAGGACCTTACCTCAGGTGGAACTAATTGTATTGGGGAATACCAAGATTGTGGCAGCTCTTCTTGGCCAATACAACATCAAAAATCTTCAGATTAATAGAATTATAGAGCGCAGTCTGTACCTCTTGAATCATTTCACTGAGGTGGATCTCAGAAATGTATACATAGACCTCAACAAACCTGCGGATACACTGCCAAATGAAGCTATTGCTCTCCTGAAAGGCACTTTCAAACCTAGCAACAAAATTGATCAGAATCCATCACATATTCTCCTATCCCATGAGTTATTGTTTCGGGACCCAGGGTTCTCTGTCTAACCAGACCTCAGCTTTCTCAATCTGACCCATAACCCTTTTTGGCATTACTATCTGTATTGTGGGATTTGGTCTGTAATAACTATCTGACATATTTTAGAGTTTTTATTTCTTTGCAAGAAAACTCTCAAACCCGTTGTTTTCAGAAAGCTGAGAGATGAGCTTTATATGTTTTATTGTAAGGGTACTTGTGTCACCGATAGTTGAAAGTCTCATTGTCAATCGTGGCAACTGATGAGCTCCAGAAATGCCCTGATTTGCTCAACATTGTGTAGCCTTTTCCTTGACAAATGAACTCAATTCCATGCATTCCTTCACAAACATCTAAACTCGTGGATTTCATACCCTTTTGCCTACTTTAGCAACTCATAATGATCAGTCACCGAGTCGGGTTTTATGCATCAATTCCTTTCAATCTCATGTGTTGATGAATGGTTTTGGGAAATTTAAGTAAAATCTGTGAGTTTAGATGTTTGTGAAGTGCTAACGTTGTTGTTGCAGAGCAACATTAGTGTCTACTCATCATTGTTGCAGAGAATCTGACATTTTGGAAGTCTTTTTGGTCAGATAATTCAATTTGTAGTGTGCTGCAGAAACAGGTTTTCAACCACTATTGAAACCTATCCGAAGTTAAATCAAGTTTCATCAGCGATATGGCCAAAGAACTACTGCACCTTCACTTCATGGTTCCCTCCATTTATGCAGCACTCAACTTAGGGTGGATTGCTCTGTGAGTAGTGGAACCGTGAAGGACAATGACATTGCACTCGATCACTTCCATCCAAAGCCACTTTGATAGCAGACAGTTTTTGATTAGTTACTTTTATGTTTCAAGAAATGCATCTAGTTAGTTAGAAATCAGTTATCTGTTTGAAGTAGTGATTTCTCCTAAAATCTGGGAAACTACCCAAAAACCAAGAACAATGTATATAATTGTACAAGTTTTTGAACCATTAAGGGTTCAGTGAATGAAATTATTGAACAATCTGTGAATCCATTATGGAGCAATTCCTGTTGCTGCATTTCCATACTGTGATAGTTTAATCTAAGGGAATCATCTAGTGAGCTTCAGAGCAAGGGCCCACTCTTGTAGCACGCAATTGGATGCCTCCCCGTTCTTGTTTTTGTAGCATATTATTTCTGTTAAAATAATTAAAAAGTAGCAGGCAAGTGTTTCTCATCACCTAGGCGCCTAAGGGGTGAGAAAGTGCCTAATGTGGACCCTAGTCATTTAATTTGTGAGAGACAAATTAAAAGGTGACTTTTTGGACTTAGGGAAAGTGGGTAACTTAAGTGACTTTATCTCCACTATTGATCTCATCCAATCTCTACCATTGGATTGAGAGACTCTTCACCTTCCCTCATGAGGTCGATTAGGGTAGGAGGGCGCACCCATTCTTGGGTTGTTGAAGCATTTTTGAGAGAGCAAGAATAGAGGAGGTCGAGCCTGAGAAAGGAGGCCACATTTGCAGAGCTAAGGCATGCATTTCAAGGCAGCAAGCTAGCACGCATTTCAAGGCAAGGGTACAGCATTTAATGCAAGCCGTACAGTACAGATTTCTAGAGGCCGTACAGCTTTATTTATGCACAGAAATCGAGGACAATAGCTAGAGTTCTGAGGAGGTTGGAACTTGGCACGCATTCGAAGGCTGCCACACAAGTGATTAATTGCACAGAAATCGAGGCAACTGCTGGCACGAATTTCTGGGTGGATTTCCATACAGATTTGGCACAAATTTCAAGGGCTGTACAGTCTAGTTCTTGGGCACTGTTTTCGAGGAGAAAAGGCACGATTTTTGAGGTGTTGTTCCTGCAGCATATTCCGTACATAAAACTCAGAAAAGGGCACAAAAATCGAGACAGTCCGTACAGCATTTATTGCTGGGACAGCCGTACAATGTTATGGATTTCTGGCACAAAAATCGAGGAGCTTATCCAGGACTGTTCAGAAGGAGTTTTGCTGAAGAAATTCTGAGATAAGTTTGTGTAATTTCTGAATATGAATATGGTGTAAAAGAAATTTCTTTGAAGCTCTCAAATAATAAAAATTCCCTCTCTCACTGGTTTTCCCCTCCTGGGTTTTTCTAGGGTCGTTGTTAGACCAAAAATCTGTGTAAATGTTCTGAATATTGTGCTGCTGATATGTTTTTATTTCAGCATTAAAGATCATTCAGAATCCTCATGTTTCAGTTTTGAAAAGTTGTTTATATGCTGAGTTTATTTGACTGTCATAAAACTGGGTTTGGGCATTAAACATTGACTGAAAATCAACGAGACTTGAAACTGGGTGGGGTCTGAAATTTTACAATTTCCAGTCTTCATGTTTGCTGTTGAATATTTTCTTGGAACAGTTCTGTAGCCTAGTATTTTCATTCTGTAATTTATTTCTTCTTGTGTGATTGATTAGATTTCCGGTTCTGCAATTTAATTCCTGTTGGGTGATTGTTCAGCTTTGTTATTTCTGCACTCTTGATTCATTCCTACAAGACACAAGAATCCAGCAGGGCACGCTGTTGGTTTGCCCTGGACTCTATCTTGCAGTGAATTCAGTTGATAGTTATTCTTTGCAATTTCTTCAGCCCTTGCAAGATCAGCACCAAATCAAGAAGCAGAAAGGGGCACCTCACAGGTGTGCTTCTGGCCTAGCCTTCTTGTCAGGTTTCCATTCATCTTTTTGCAGTTAGGATAGTTCTCATTCCTGCAATAGAGTAGCTCAGTGTTTGTCAGAACATGCTTAGCATTCCCAGTTGGTGAATTGTTGTAATTGCATACACAGAGCAGGCGTTTTTGAAAATTAAAGTTCTCAGATTGACAAATCAAAAGTGTCCTGTGATTTCTGGGTATATTTATTCCACAGAATGCTGGAAGCCGTCAGCAAGTTATGAGCCAATTATGGTGTCAGGACCTTTGCCAATTAACATATATGTAATACTCTGTTCTGAAAGTAATCAAGTATATTCATGTTAAAAAAAAATTGGCCACATCAAAATATTTCACAATGTCAATATGTTGCTAAAAAGGGTAGATTGACCCTTCTGATAAGCAATAGAACTATCTATGTGTGATCTGAGTACATATGTAACTTTCATGTCGAAACCATTCTCTGTCAGATGAGACCAGACCAACCTTGACATCAAGAAACCAACATGACGACTGTTGATAGTAAACATGGGAAACAAACTTTCAACATCAATGCAACCTTGCCATTCGACTCAGCTCAGGGTCAGACACCCGACTGGGTAGACCAAGTGACAATTGTTACATATCATCCTACAACAGACACCTGGCAATAACAGTTTCCAATTGGAAATAACTAATCATTCATGTACAAGTACTTGCTGTAACACATTGTACTACTTCCTGGCTTTTCTTCTCAATCATTTCCAACTGCCTTGTACTTACACATTCGACAGTATTGTACTTAGCAGTCCAATTGACCTACTTTTGTTGTCAATTGTTGGAACATTGATAAAATTATCTTACCTTATCTATCTTATCTTAGCTTCTTAACTTGGAGATGCCTTCTTCAGTTAATCTGCAATCCTCTTAGGCCTCAGCACAGATTAGAGGTACCAAAGTAAATGCAGCTTTAATTCTTCAAATGAGTTGGCTGCAGAGTTGGAGAAGCCATATTAGCTCACCTCACACTTGAGCATTGCATCGCTACTGTATTACCTGTTGAGATTTGGGTACCTTGGAAAGTGGTCCCCTTGTGGTTTTGGGCCTCTAACCACAAGAGGGAGATGTTTGTACCATTGTGCTTTGTACTTTATGTCTAATTTCACTTTGACTTAGGAGATTTAAGTCAAAAGTGAAATTTTTGTCATTTTAGCCTAAAGTGACTAATTATTCACCAAGTGGGTGAATGAGGGAACATAAAGTGAACTTAGGGAACTTAACCCAAAGTGGGTTTTGAGTTGGGATTCTTTTGGAGAGATCTCAACCATTGATTAGGGATGGCATTGGGGGGTCCTAGCCATCCATACTTTAGGTTTCCTTATGGAGGTTCAAGAGGGGCACAAGGGGCAAGGAGAGGCTCGTTTCCTTTGTTTGTTCAGCAAGAGAGTTGGGAGAGGACCAAGAGGATGAGGATGGAAGCATTGAATGAGGGAAGCTTGGGCGCCTCCTTCCATGGAGAGCTCATGGAGGCTTAGACCCTCATTTATTTGTGGGTATGCATTTGCTTTCAAGAGGGCGCACTTGAGGAGGAGGGCGCTTGCTTAGCAGGCACTAGCAGTACTTGGACGATCACAGATCTGTCAGTTTCAATGGAGAGGCAGCACACAAGAGCTTCTTTGTCTACAAGGGATTCTTCATCAAAGCTCAAAGGGTCAAGGGCGCATTGTATCAGTGAGATAGGCAACAAAGGAAGAGGACGCACTAAACTTGAGCGCATATCTCTTCTTGGAACTCCAGAGCATCTCGAGAGGAGTTGCTATTGTATCAAGTTCCATTGTATTTGCATACTTGTTGTATCTCATGCTTTAGACATCACTTATATATACTTTCATTCTAAACTGGTTTTCCCAAGGGGGTTTTATCCAGGGTTGTGTTGACCAAAAATACTTGTGTCCAATTTTCATGCATGCTTAGTTGTTTAGATCAGCATTTAAGAGTTGTAAAGATCTAGAGGAGTGTTACTTGTTTTGAGTTATATTTCATGTGCTAACCACCGGTTCGAAAACACTTGCAAGGTCACCTCAAAGAACACTTAACCATCAAGTTATGAGTAGAAAAGTACTTTACTGTTTGTTGTCCTAAAATAGCAGCAAAGGACAGTTTTGGAGACTAAACTTAGAGCCCAACAAGACATCAAAGACAAACCTGTTGGGCAGCCTCATAGTACCTCTGTTTTCTTCATGGTATCAGAGACTTAGTGGCAAAGACTTGTTGTTTTTAGAGCATACAATGGGCAGTTTTGTGGGACTGTTTTGGACATTTGTGGACAGCCTCTTATCACACCTATGTTGACAGGAGTGAGGCTATAGTTGGACAACCTCTTTTCACAACTGTGTTGACAAGAGTGAGGTTGTAGTTGGACAGCCTCTTTTCACACTTGTGTTGACAGGAGTAAGGTTGTACTCTTGTGTTGTTTTAGCATCAGTGTGAGTTTCAATGGACAACCATGTCGGTGTCTCAGATGAGAGCAGAGGATAGGCTAGCCGGAGCTAGCAATTGGTCCCCTTGGAAGACCAGGATCATATTCGTCTTGGAGGATCTTGAACTATGGCATATAGTTCAAGATCCCGTGGTGATTCCTCTTGCACCTGCTCCATCTCCATTGTTGGATGCAGATTTCAGGAAGAAGAACACCAAGGCGAAGAGGACTATTTGTGATGCGGTGAGAGATCACGTCATACCCCATTTGACTGGGAAGGACTATGCCTTTGAGATGTGGGCCTCATTGTGCAAGTTGTACCAGAGTCCAAATCAAAACCGAAAGATGGTTCTGCAGGAAAAACTCAGGGGCATTCAGATGCTTGATTCAAAGTCGATTACATCATACCTTGGCAGATTTACACAGATTCGAGATGAGTTGGCAGCGGTCGGAGAGATTGTTTATTCTGACTTTTTGGTGAGAATAGCTTTAAACAGATTTTCCAAACCTTAGGGTTCATTTGTACGAGGAATTATGGCCAAGGAGGTCATGCCTACTTGGGAGAGACTTTGGGACGACTTCCTACAGAAGGAGTTGAGATGCAACTTAGGATCTTCAGGACAACAACGTATTTCAGAGGGTGATGAGGATCTTGCTCTTTGGACAAAGGGAAAGAAAAAGACCGACAAAGGTGCTAGACAGGGTCCCAAGGGAGGCCAAACCACAGCAAAGTGGCGGTGGGAAAGAGAGAGACATGAGCACAGTGAGATGCTTGTGGAGAGATGGGGCACTATGTTGAACAGTGTCCCAAAAAGAAGAAAAAGCAACATGATTGTATGGCAGCGACAAAAGAGGAGGAGGAGTTCGCTACTCAGTTTGTGAGGGAGTGTGCTTTTGTCAGTTGTTTTTTATTAGTTGATACACCATCCGGCGGTTGGTGTGCAAACAGAGTTGAGGAGATCCCACAGATTGAGAGTGTTGTATCTCGTGGGACGCAAACTCAGTTTTCGAGGACACCATCTTCAGAGGTGACTGGTCCACCTGGGACAACTTCAGTTTCAGAGTTTCCCAGCAGACAGATGGTTGGTGCAAAGGCTTCAGAGCATCAGAGATTGATGAGTGGGAGCAGAGGGCCAGAGAGGTTTGACTCTCACTTGGCTATGGAGACGAGCAGAGCGCCAGAGAGATTCCACTTCAGGTGGAAGTCACTTGGTGAGAGACCAAGTTGAGGATCTTGGTAAGATGCCAAGATCTAGATACTCTTGGTGAGATACCAAGAGAGAGACTCTGGGTGAGATGCCAAGAGATGAGACTCTTGGTGAGATGCCAAGAGTAGAGACCTTTTGTGAGATGCCAGGAGGTAAAAAATCCTTGGTGAGATGCGAAGGTTGAGATCTTTGGTGTGATGCCAAGATCTAGGTAATCTCGGATAGGTGGAGATGTACTTCCATCTAGAGATCATGCAAGTCGAGCAGATCTGTGTCAGAGACCACTTGTGATGATCAGGGTATAGCCATACTCATTGAGTATTTTCCAGCAGGCAACCATGTCCACTGCAGGGATGAGATTGGAGGGTGAATGACATTTTCCTCGATAAGAGGGAGACTTGAGATTTGGGTACCTTGGAAAGTGGTCCCCTTGTGGTTTTGGGTCTCTAACCACAAGAGGGAGATGTTTGTACCAATGTGCTTTGTAATCTATGTCCAATTTCATTTTGACTTAGGAGATTTAAGTCAAAAGTGGAATTTTGTCATTTTAGCCTAAAGTGACTAATTATTCACTAAGTGAGTAAATGAGGGGACATAAAGTGAACTTAGGGAACTTAACCCAAAGTGGGTTTTGAGTTGAGATTCTTTTGGAGAGATCTCAACCATTGATTAGGGATGGCATGGGGTGATCCTAGCCATCCATACTTTAGGTTTCCTTATGGAGGTTCAAGAGGAGCGCAAGGGGCAAGGAGAGGCTCATTTTCTTTGTTTGTTCACTAAGAGAGTCGAGTGAGGAGCAAGAGAATGAGGATGGAGGCATTGGATGAGAGACGCTTGGGAGGATCCTTCCATGGAGGGCTCATGGAGGCTTAGACCCTCATTTATTTGTGGTGTATGCATTTGGTTTGAGGAGGGTGCACTTGAGGAGGAGGGCACTTGCTTAGCAGGCACTAGCGGTACTTGGACGATCGCAAATCTATCAGTTTCAATGGAGAGGTAGCACACAAGAGCTTCTTTGTGTGCAAGGGATTCTTCATCAGAGCTCAGAGGGTCAAGGGCGCATTGTTTCAGTGAGATAGGCAACCAAGGAAGAGAGCACACTAAGCTTGGGCGCATATCTCTTCTTGGAACTCCAAAGCATCTCAAGAGAAGTTGCTATTGTATCAGGTTCCATTGTATTTTCATACTTGTATCTCATGCTTTAGACATCACTTATATATACTTCATTCTAAACTGGTTTTCCCCGAGGGCGTTTTATCCAGGATCGTGTTGACAAAAAATACTTGTGTCCAATTTTCGTGCATGCTTAGTTGTTTAGATCAGCATTTAAGAGTTGTAAAGATCTAGAGGAGTGTTACTTGTTTTGAGTTATATTGCATGTGCTAACCACCAATTTGAAAACACTTGCAAGGGCACCTCAAAGAACACTTAACCATCAAATTATGAGCAGAAAAGTACTTGACTGTTTGCTGTCCTAAAACAGCAGCAAAGGACAGTTTTGGAGACTAAACTTAGAGCCCAACAAGAGGTCAAAGACAGACCTGTTGAGCAGCCTCATAGTACCTCAGTTTTCTTCATTCCCATCTAAACCAGGTCAACTTACAAGCAACATGGAATTCAGCCTACAACTCCAACCATGGAATTCAGCCTACAATTACCCCATGCCATCCCTCCTGCGTGCCCATCTACTCAGATGGCTACTTGTCATAAAACTCGCCCTAAGGACACTAATACATGTGTGTCAATGCAAACAATGATTGAAGAAGTATTCCAGATTCCAGAAGCAGCAAAAATAATTATATGCACAGTTTGCTCAACTTATGATGTGATTGAAACCATCATCATTATTGGCATCTTAAAATCCAGCGACTCCCCCTCTTCCTTTTGGTGGTTGAAGCCCATTTGAGTTAAAGTCAACCTTGACATACCTCTTTTCAAAGGAAACATCGATGCAGAAACTTTAAAGCATTGATTGCAGCAACTTTAAACCTATTTTCATGTCAATCAATGCTTTGACAAAAAGAAAATTTCATTTGCAACTCTGAAGTTTGTCCTGAACGCAGTCTGTTGGTGGGGAAAATATGTACAACACAATGATATGAGGCTTGTGAGGAACTAATTTCCTGTTTGTTGGATCTCAAGGAACTTATTTGGAAGAATTTCCAACCTGTCAGTTACTATGAAGATCATTACATGTAGTGGCATCAACTTCATTGGAGACAGGGTCAATTTGTGGTGGATTACATGTCAGAATTCCAAACCATGTCTATTTGTCTAGACATTCAAGAACCTTAAAACACAAGATTCTTTAGTATAAGTTGGGTCTATATTCATATATCCCCACTGAGTTAAAGTTGGGCAAGTCCCAGGGTTCAAGATGTTGTACTTATCACCACTGAAAGCCTTGTGAACATGTCAGTCTGGGAACGTACACTCCCAACACAGTTGTCAACTCACAACTCTATGAAAGAATTGTCAGTGTCGTGTTTTAGTATTTTTTGCTTATGTCATTGCAAATAAAGTAAAAACTGTCTCACTACTACAAAGGAAACTTGTTGCGACTGTTACAGTAACATTCCATATATGGAACATCAAACATCTAATTACCGAAATCAGAAAAATAAAACTGCACATTTGTTGAAATTAATGAAAATAAAACGCTGAAAATGAAACAAACCCAAAACTACACACTGAGAGGAAGAGGGGGTGGGCTGCCCAGTGTCACAATGGGGGCTCATCAAATTGACATTCCAAGCAAGTTGCACTTATGCCAAGATAGTTTACTACACACAGGAGATAACCTGTAGAAATCTTATATTCAAACCTGCACTTCTTTACATTCCAAGAAGGAAAGGGAGAGGATTATATAGTAAATAGTCATGATGGTTTGAAGGGTCATATGTCCCTTAGTTAAACATAACTAACTACTATAATCATTAATAACTGCTAATTAACTCCACCTTCATGGTTTTGGAGAAGGTGAAGGTGAAGGTAGAAAGAGAATGTGGAAAACCAGAATGTAGAGATACTTAAAGCAAAGGAGGAAAAACTGAAGGCAGAGAACCTAAAAGTGAAGGTGGACTCCACCCAAATGTGAAAGTCAAGGTACCAACACCTCAGAAACCACCTATATGATACCAAATGACTTCAAGTAATGCTCTATTGTCCAAAATGTGTATAAGAGGAAATCATCCTTTTGCATTAAAATATGGTCTTTGTTTTGCAAGAAGATGTATAAAGATAGTGGAATAATGGTGCATGATGATTCCTTATAGGGTCCTATCAAATGTGACAAACAAGACCCTTGGTGATGCATATCGACTAGCTAATAAAAATGAGGAAAAGTATCAAGTCCAAAGATGTCGCAGAACTCATCAAATTCCAACCTTCAAGGCATGGTTACCAAGTTCGAATTTGAATTCGGTACGATATGAAAAAAAAACAGATGGAAAATTTTCAGTTGGATAAAAATTTGGGAGAATACCTCTTAAAGACGTTGTATATACTATAAGTTTCCTTCAAATTGCAAAGGTTTGGTACCAACTCTTCATATGGTAATGGTTGATGGTTCGAACTTTGAACCCCATGCAATGCTGAAAGTTGGATTCCATCGATTGATATATCAAGCCATCTGTATTCACCACCAAACATTAAGTAACACGTTCAATAGAAAGATCACCCAAATGAGCAATACTTTTCACTTTTATAGTACTTGTTGACATGTAATTTGTACATGCTCGGATATCAAATATGGCCTATCACGGATTTCGTCCACTTTTATTTGGGGTTGGTTGACAAGAAAATAAGTAGAGAAGAGGGAATTGATAACATGCACGTATAAGATAGGCCTCCACCTCAAGCCCTGCATCTACACAACACCAACTTGACTAGGCGGTTTCTTTTTCTTCTACCAATAATTTGCATCTAGGACTTTCTTCCTTCCCCATTTTGCTCCCCATCCATGTCTAATTAAGATTGCAACGCAACTGATCCTTGTGCTAGTAATCTAAGCTTGTTGCATGGATCAAAGTGATGGTAATCACACCACAACGGAAATGTTCATTCAATTTTTACCCTAAAACCCTAGGCTTCAAAAATGTACAAACGACATGAAATGTGCCCTAGCTTCTGCTACAGAGGACAATGTTCTTCCATTATCAATGCTGGTCTTCACATTTAACAAGCAAACCAAACCAAATTTCCATATTATTTGGCCTAGTTTGGACGAATTTGGTAACTATGCTACAAGGTAAGCCAAAAAAACAAGCATAGTGACATCATGTTTTCAAATGACAAGTTTGATCGACAACAACATCAACAAGGAAGTAAACAAAAGCACTAACCCCAATGGAGGTAGAGGCATACACGACCAAACCCTTGAGCTCAAGATCAAAACAAGCAGCCCATGTAACAAAACCAAATGTAGAAGAAGCAATCTAATGAATGGTGTGAGTGCCACAAATCAACAAGACATGACACTCATGAATGTATGGCCTTGAAGACATCAACTACCCAAACAGTATTTCCTAAGACATTGGAGTTGGTCCAGATCAAACCTTGAACCTCTAACTTATCTCAGCATCACTTCCCAACTGGCTCAAGCACCAACTAAAACTGCAAAGACAGTATGAGACAACTCCATACTCAATATGGGTAAATAGAACTCCTTTGCATGTCATTGTCGACATTTAGAAGAACACCATTGTTGTTGACACTATAAGAAAGCTGAAATTAGTCACTTCAACCAATCCAGAACTATACTCACTTGGTAGTTATAATAGGGGGAAGGCTTGAAGGTTACCAAATAGTGCACTTTCCAGTCAACCATCAAGCCTCTAAAGGAACAAGTCACCTATGACATTGCACCATTGGACATATTTGATATTTTATTAGGTCAACCCTGCACCTTCGACAAATTCAAAATCTACAAATCCTTATTTCTAACCACAACAATGGAAATTTACTATTGGGGGGCAAAAGTGCAACATTTTGGAGCACTTCTCTTAGGAGAACATTACTCTCATCTCTACTAAGCGATGCCAAAGATTTGACAATTTTGAGTACTTGTCAAAGAAGAACATTACTCTCATCTCTATTAAACAATGCTAGAGATTTATCTCCCACACTCTGAAGTTTGTACTTCTATGGTTTGGACCTACCCAACCAAGTTTTTGTAGTTAATACTAGACATGCATCCTTAGTGGAAGCACCTCAACAACCTTCTACAATAGCATGGTAATGTCTTTCAAGAGCCTAGAGGCATCCCGACACATATTTCGATCACACAAAGTATTGACTTGATTTCAAGGTCCTCTCTACCCAATAGTCCATTACCACAAATTGATATAGGATAATGACGAGTTCCAATGCCAAATTCAAGGATTGACCAACCAAGGTTGTATTTGGCCCAGTTCATCACAGTAGCCATTGCTCTAAAGAAGGGGATGGTTAATGGTGCCCATGTATCGACTAGAGGACCCTAAACAAAATCAATTTGAAGAATAGATACCCTCTTCCCCTATATGACAACCTCATCAACCAAGAAATTTGATGAGGAAATCTATAAGAAGGTTGAAGAAGCCCTAAATAACAAAGAGGTAAAATCAATACTACAAACAAGAATTGAAAGAGGACGGAAGAAATTGATGGATAGTGTCCCCCTTCAGCTTCAAAAGGAGAAGGAAGAAAAGTTCCAAGGTCGTCAAAAGATACTTGAAGAAGCGAAGATCAAATTAGAGAAGGTGAAAGTCAAATTGGAAAACTTGACACAAAAATTTGATAACATTCTCTCCGAGTAATTACAATCAAAGAACATGACATTTTACTCTACTAGAAAAGAAGATGTTGCAAGGTTGGTCAAAGGTGATAGAGAACCATCTAAAGAGAAACCATATCAACATCCTCATTATAAAGTCTATAAGAAAGACAAAAAAGTGCATAACAAGATCCAAAAGTCCAAAGAAGAAGATAGCAAAATCAACAACATTTTGGAACTAGAAGTCAAAGATAGTTACACAACAAGATATTATCCAAGACCAACAACTACAATAAATTGGCAACGAAATTACAGCAATGTAGGGAATGAAAGGAAAAGAAATTATGCAACATCAAATAATCAAGGATTCACACTAACAATAATTAATTATGGATGGATGGATAAGCAATAGTGGAAATAAGAGAAAAAAATCCAAGGAAAGCATATTACTTGGTTTCATCATAAGTAGAAGCTTTAATTACAAAGCTTTGAGGGCAAAGTTTTTCAAAGGGGAGTACTATGTAATGTATGTAATGATTCCAATGGGGGTATATATGGGGTTAATAGATCAAATGTACGTGTAAATAGTGGGGGTCGACCTAGTAGTGAACCTACATGGGAAGTGAGTGAGCACAGAGAACTTGTATATATAAGAGGTTGATAGAGTCATTAATACACACATTGACTTATGATTCTTGTACTTGGATGTATTTGGGTTATTTAGGAGTTCTCTCTAAATATATTGGAGCTATTATGTAACTTATAAGTTATCAATATAATACTTTTGCAAGTTATGCTCCACATCAATATCTGGTTTCCATTATGTATGCAAGTTTATTTTGTTTTATTAAGTTTTTTTTTTAAGGAAAACCTCACAGGAAAACCCAAGGAATGCTTCCCCACAATCATGAATGGCATCCCTAGTAAACCTGTCAGCTAGACTAGTGCACCTCACCCTAGGGGAATCGAACCGAGCACCTTGCAACACAAAACTAGCCAAATGCCCAATAATATTAACGATAACCTATTGAGCTAACCCATGGGATATGCTTTAATGTGTATTATCATCCCTTAATGTATATTATGTCCATTACAAGTTAGGAGTGGCTAGTCATGCCCTTTGGCATGATAAATGCACTTGCTAAGTTCATGTCTCTGATGAACAATGTTTACAGACCTTCCATTGATAGGTTCATCATTGCCTACCTGGATGGCATTCTAATTTTCAGCCAACCTAGCAAGAGCATTTATAACATTACCAACAAATGTTGGATACCCTTTGTTACCCCTCATGTTGTATGAGGACCTATCATGCTCAGTGTTATTAAAACCGGCCAGCCGGACCAACCTTATGAGCAAAAACAGTCGAATCGACGATCTAGAACCGTTTTTGGTTGGTTTTGTACCGAACAAAACAATTCCATTATGGAACCAGCCAAAAACACAAAACCGGCCGATTCCATATCGAAACCAATCTGTTCTGTACAGTTTCATACAACACCCGTACGACGCACTTAAAGGGGCGGATTTCAAATTTTTTTAGGGAAAAAAAACAAATTTTAGGTTGAGGGGGCCTAGGGTAATGGTAATGTTAAATTCTTAAATTTTCATCCTTTTACTTAAATTTTTAACATTATCATTAATTGTTTCAAGATGTTTGAGAGTGGTTCCAACCTCATTGGAATTGATATGGAGAAAGTAAAATTTTAGGTCTCATTCAAAATTCAGCAGACTTAACAGTTTTCAAGATTTCAAGATTGGCAGGATTGCAACATTTCCACTGGATTCTATCATGTATGAGGGTATGGAACTGGCATTTAATCAAGAGCACCAAGCCTTCTATGTACCTCAATGTTGGTGACATTGGTTGTTGAACTCTTATGTCATGACCCTAGTAAAAATGTACCCTTCACTCAAGTAAAATCACTTATTAGGCATGTTAAGCTTTTTCTATCTTAATTTAGCGCTTAGAGGGTGACACTGATGATGAGGATCCTAATATAAGTAATGATCTTCAAAATATGTAGTTATTTGTTGTAGCATGATTTTTTTTGGACTCTAGAGGCCATTTAAAGCCTTGTTGTTGATGTATTTTGGTTCAAAGATGGATTGCACTCGATGCTATTTTGGTTATATGCACTCTTGCTATATAAATGAGAAACTTTGCATATTTGTGCATAAATGGTTTGGATTCATATAAGGGACCATTTGTACATTAGAATATAACACACTAGAATGATAAAATAAATATAATTTCTCCTTCGTGGGTTTCTTGAGCATAATCGCGGTGTCCCTTGTTTTGCTTATGAGTGTATTTATTTGCATGCAAGTTGGCTATATGCATTATTTGGTATCAAAGCGATCAAAGCTAATGGGATGGAGGCCAAGTCTTTTAAAGAATGGCAATCATGAGGGTTCCATCCAAATAATAGCAGGGATTTTGATAATTCATTTGCTTCTATGCTTCTCCAGACTTCCATTTGCGGGTTCCGAAGATCGGATGGAGCTTGATGAGGATTTTCCCATGGAGGTGAGCAATGATTTCTTGCAGCGATTAAATGCCAGCATGGAAAGGAATGTGCTTCAATATTTAGAGGCACTTGCTGATATTGCTCATTTTGCTGCCATTTCACGCTCTTGGAGGCAATTTGTTGTTGAATGTGGATGTTCTAAAGAGCTTTGCATCAGATTATTTCCAGAAGTATCTAGGTTTAATTGTGTTGTCAAAGTTAGCCAAACAATCAATCTAGTAGGAACTAGTTCAAGTAAGGGTTCAGAATGGCAAAATCTCGAAGTAGAACATAGAATCTACACTCAATTAGCTCGTAACCTTATGACTCCTCGAACAGATAAGGGTTGCATACAACAGCCTATCAATGCATCTAGCATTGACAATTTTCCAGATGAAAGCATTATGTGTATTTTAGATCCAAGGCCGGAAGAAGATGACAGACCATCTTACTGGTCAAGTGAAGGCAAGAGCAATGTTGAGGTTCCTGAGACAGACTTACAAGTTGAGTTCAAGATTATGTATAGTACATGAAGTCAAGATACACCCATTCCAAGCCTACTTCCAGGTGGTACTTCCTATATATTCAGCAAAGGCAATTCATTCCAGGTTTGGTCGTTCTAGGTCATCAACTGAGATAATGTATCAAATGATTGATGGGCTTATACCAAGTGATGGATCTGCAAATGAAGACTATGTCTAGACATATGTATCACCTGAGTTCATTATGCAACAGGAGGATAGATTACAAACATTCAAACTTCCAAGGCCAGTTTTATGCATTAGGATGAATATAATGATGATGATGGAGTTTGGAGATGTTGGTAATGGCGAGGATGGAGAGGGAAATCTGGTGTGGCGTAGTGTAATTCAACAATTCAAAGGTTTTGCGTTTGAGTGTGCTATGCATTCAATGGCGTTTGAGTTTGCACCCCAATCAAAATCACAGGACATGGCAAACTGCCTATCAAGGTGTTAATTACCCCTTCAGGAACTGAAACCCTTCCAACTTTTGTGGAATTGGAGCTGAAGTTGGACAAAGAGGACGAGTCTGAGCCTGAGCATGGCGGACAAAGGCAAGAAGGGGAGTGCAGACGACGACCATCTTGACAAAGACCTCATTCTCGCCATCGAAAAGCTACAAGAAATTTAGAACAAGCTTGAGAAAGTTAAGAGGAAGCAACTGACAGAGTTTTGGAGGTGGAACAGAAGTACAATGAAATACGACATCTGGTTTATGAAAAGCAAAATTCTACCATTCAAGCAATTCCTGATTTTTGGCTCTCTGTGTGTTTAAGTCATCCAGCATTGTTTGATTTCCTGACTGAAGAAGATCAGAAGGTTTTTTAAGTATTTGCAATCCCCTGGATGTTGAAGATTTTAAGGATTTGAAGTCCGGGTACAGCTCTACTTTTACATTTCGTCCCAATCCTCATTTTGAGGATATTGAATTGGTGAAAATATTCTAGTTTTCCAATGAGGGTAATACATCGATATCAAGCTCTACTGTAAAATGGAAAGATGGCATGGATTTTACCAATGGGTTGGCCCAGACAAAGAGGGGAGGAAACAGCCACTTGAAGAAGAAAGTTTTTTTTTCAGTTCGTTCGATGTGACGCAGCGGAAGGATGCTTCTAGTGGACGCAGCAGAAGGATGCTTCTAGTGGAATACATGATGAGATAGCTGAGATAATTAAAGAAGATTTGTGACCCAATCCCCTGAGGTACTTCAACAATGAAGCAGATGGAGAAGATTACGAGGAAAGATTGCACAGCAAGAAGGTAATTAGCTTGACATCAATCATCAACAGTGGTCACTCTTCATGGTCAAATATTTGTTTGTGACCCTTTTAATTAGTCTGGGTTGTAGCGTGAGTTGTATCATCTTTAGTTTCCTATTTTATTGGTTAGAACATGTCAAGTTGAAAGGAAGAGCCTTATGAGAAATGCTATATTCAAGGAGCTAAACTTATTCTACAAGAACAAATGGCAAATTTTGAGCAAGGAAAAAAAATCAAGCAGGAAGAAAAATTGTTTCTCTCGAATTTGAGGAATTTTTCTTACAACATTCTACAAGGAAGAGCCACATAAGGAGGTGCTCAACAACTCGTGAAGAAATTGTGAAGAGAAGAGAGAAAGAAACATTTCTCCGTCTGGACCACAACATTCAGCGCAGCATAACGTACTTTCATTGTAGACAGATTTCAAAATAACGTACTTTCCACCTCATGTATGTGGATAAATCAAATGCCCAAATATATATATATATATATATATATATATATATATATATATATATATATATATATATATATATATATCGGTTGGAGCAGGTTGGAAGTTGTGATGGAATTGGTAGTGGTCTTGGTAATTACCCAAAAGGGTCAATAATGTATGAATATTGACAATTATCTCTGAAGGTTTTTGGAAGTGGTCATATAATTGTTGGATAGATCATTGTTAAAAGTGTAAAATATGCATTGTATGGCAGCACTATTATGAAAAATGGGCAATGTAATAAGTGCAAGAATAGTCTTTAAGTTGTTTAGAGAATTGGTCATAGAAAATTGTCACTTGGTAATTAGTCATTAGTGATAAAAATGATATTGTATTGAGTTCTTGTCCATACTCAAATTGTAAACAAGTTCAAAGTTGAAGCGAAAGTTTAAAGTCGAGTAAAAGCTCAAAATCAGGGAGAAGTTATTGATGTTGTAAGAAAAATGAAGAAGGGTGCATGATTGGTGTTACCCAACACCCCAAGTTAAATTTACGAGTCTAAATGAGATTTGTTGATATAAAGTACTTAAGTCAAGTGAAAGGTTGAGAGTTTATTAAGATCAAATTCAAGTGTCAGTTATAGATCCTGATTATGTCATTGTCAAAGTCAAGTTTAAGTCATGTGAATGATGCGTCAATTAAGTTTGCCAAACCATGGTCATAGGTTGTCTTGTTGGACATTGTGCAACCCAACAAGAAACATATTTGTATGCGTCTAATTGCAAGTGTAAAGAAAGAAGGAGTAGAATTGACAAAGACGAGGCAGTAAGAAGACTGATGCAAAGACAGAAGAAGAATTTGGTGGCAAGAAGAAGCCCTACAGCTATTGAAGAGTAAGGAGTAAACAAGAGCTTAGAGAGAAGGTCCAAGATGAATAACGACCATAAATATAGAAAGGTCAAGTTCAGAGAAAGAGACAACCTAGGTGAGGTATCTAGCAAAGTGAGAAGGACTTGCCGCAGAAGAAGGTGAGCACATTAAGGCTCAAAGGAAGGTGCAAGAGATTGAGAAAGAACATGAAGGGCTTAGTAGAAGGAAAATGCCATAGAAAGGTGAAAGAAGATGCAGACTTCATGACAGAAGCAAATGACAAAGGAAAGTACAAGCAAAGAGGAAAGTTCAAGAAAAATTCAAACTCCTAGACATGAACAGAAGAAGCAAAAGGCAAGGGCATATTGAAAAGGAAAGGACGGCAAAAGATGAAGCAGCAGGGAAAATGGCACAAGAAAATGAAGAATGAGGCAACAGAAGAAAAGCGCAGGAAAAGGGAGATGAAGACACAAAGCAGAAGAAAGAAGTAAGGCAACAAAACAAGGTAAAGAATAAATAGTACCATGTGTTGATCTAGTAAATCCATGAAAAAGACATCCCTAAGCAGTTTAATGGTCCTTGAATAATGTTTTGATGAGAAAATGGTCTTGATCATACGTTGTAAAATGGCTAGAGTAGCCTAAGATTAACATGAAATTGTATGTACTTGATGTAAGCCTGATGAGGCATGTATTCCTCATAATTTGTTGTGTTGAAAAGTTTGTGGTGTTCTAAAAACCACTTTGTAATGTATGGTTTGTGATCCGTTGAAACCACTATTGTAATGAATGTCATGAGAGGGAACCTGCTGAAAGAAATGAAGAAGTGGTGAATAAAGAGGAGAAGTTCGACTGAGGGAAGAACCGCCAATTTGAGGCAGTCCACAACTGGCAGAAGATTTGAGGCAATCCACAACTAGCAAAAGATCTAAGACAGCTAGAGAGATTTCAAGTCGTGAAAAAGGGACTTGAGTAACTGAGCATGAAAGGAAGATTGCAAGTCATGAAAAAGGGATTTGTGTAGTTTACTAATCTAAGGCAGCCAGGGAGATTGCAAGTCATGAAAAAGGGACTTGTACAAGCAAATTGTGAAACAGAAATTTGTGACATGGCAACTAAAGCCAGAGGAAGAGTGGATCAGAGGAGCAATCTACCAACCATGGCAGCAACGTTGATGAACTCATGGACAGGAGCCCATGAATAAGTTTTTTGTTCCTTGGTAGACTGATGAAGGTGCATTGAGAGTTGGTTCTAGGTAAGCCCAAGAAAACCTAGGATGATAACTGATGATGATGCAGGGGGAGTAAAAGGTACAAGTATGAAAACATGTGATGGAAGAATGGTTGATGAATCATGTGCGAGAAAAGGTTTCCTTGAGAACCGACGGTTACAGCGGCTGGCAACCCATGTATTCCGGTGGATGGTGATTTTTTTATATGGACTTCAACAAACATTGTTTATGTTTGCGGGTACAAGATAAAAAATGGAGAGGATCGAGGATGAAGAATGAAGAAGACCAAAGATCATTGAAGACTGAGAGCAGCGAAGGCAAAGACAAGGAAGATGAAAATGGAACTAATTCAAAGTATTATTGAAATCACAAGTATTCGTTAGAAGGGAGTATGAAAGAATAACTATTACTTGTGATGTTTAATAAATAAATTAAATGATGGCTTTGTAATGAGGTAGACTAATCCTAGAAGTCTATGTATGAATTAGAGATGAGGAGTAATGAGAGAAGTTAGAGATGAAGATTTCTTCAGAGATTCATGGAAATATTGTGGAGAGAGTTATGGAGATAGTTATGCATTTGGTTTGAACGGAATATCTAATTATGAATTAGTTGTTATGGTCACCTATCATTATATAAGGGACCATTTGTACATTAGAATGTCACACACAGGAATGATAGACTAAGTATAATTTCCCCTTCGGGGGTTTCTTGATTATAATCTCAGTGTCCCTTGCTTTGCTTATGTGTGTATTTATTTGCATGTGGGTTGGCCGTATGCAATAAGCGCTCACCTCTTTTGGCACATACTCCTAGAGCACTCTTCATCTAGCCCTTGTATTGAGGTGGTTAGATGGTTTTGCACGACATTCCATGCTATTGGCACATGTTAGTTGACTCTATATGCTTATTTTGGAGCACTCACCTTTCATGCATAGTTTCCCAAAGCACTCCACTCTCATGGCCTTGCTTAGAGGAATTATGATGGCTATGCACATGGATCCATGTTCTTGGCATTTTAATTGAGGTCATCCACCTTTGAAGAGGTTATTTTAACAACCATTGACCATTCTTGCACATTGTTTTAGGAGATCATTAGATCCACTTTTTGAGGAGGTTATTGAGTGCCCTAACCCTAATGAAGACACTTGGCATCATTTTGTTATCCCAAGGAAAGGTGGAACCACATCTTGAGAAGCGCTCAATTGACTTTGTCTTTTATTGTTACTTTAATGTGCATCATTGGAAGTGAGCTTATGGCGAACTAAGGGAGGAGGTTACATTTGGCATTCTTTCATTATCCCGAGGAACGAATTCACATCTTGAAGAGCACCCCTTGATTTGTCAATTAGTATTATTCTAATGGGAGTGGATGTGGAGAAGTTCAAGTTACCTTGAAGAGCATTCCAAGGAGAAGAAGCACACGTGGCCTAACAAACCTTCAATACTTGGTCAAATGAGCACATTTCAAGGTGACATTTTGCACAAAATAATGACAAGTGGCATCAAAACTCATTCCAAGCTTCTTCCATACATATCTTATTATTTGTTGGAGAACACCCACCTAGAAGAGACTTATTGTGCATGTAATTTAATGTTCGTTCTAGGAGATAAAAGTGGATCTAGAATTCTCTTAATATTATTTTATTGTATGAGAGATGGAGCTAAACTCTATATAAGGAGTAGCTCTCTCATTTGTTCAAGGCATCGTTGGATTAACGGGAGAGCCCCGATGAGCCTAGTTGAAGATCTATTGGGAGAATGAAAGTTTAAGGGTTTTCTTTTGTAATGTGAGATTCATCATTTAATCCATATTGTTGTTCTTTATTGCTGGAAATTCATCAAAAAACTGCTGCAAAAAGGGCTTGATACTAAAGGCAAAATCTGTCATTTGAAGAAGGGCTTTGGTTGAGGTGTTTCCTATCCATTTCCCTTGTTGATTTTTACTATTAATTTAGATAACTTTTTGCTGTCATTTCAGTGAAAGGTAGGGCAGATTTCTAGTTTGTAGTACAATCACCCATTTGTTGTCATGCATGTGTATTAAGGAGCACTTTTGTAAGGGCCCTCTAAGTAATTTTCTGCAATATGGAAATAGTATTCATAGGCTGATTTTAACATGCTGTAACAGCACTATCATGTCGTCCCCATTCATAATTTCGAACCCTCTACAGGTCGCCTCTTGACTCCATTTGCCCTAATTGGATGGGCACTAGTGGTCCTCCATCCCATTCTATTTCTAAATTTTATCTCATATTCTACTTAGGGAAAGCCCCTTTGTGCTGAAGGAAAGCCAGCCTAAAGTGAGAGATGGCATTGTTGTGGTGACAATGGACAACCCCTCTTAGTTCCCTTAAGGTTGCACTTGTGTTTTATGGCTTTACCACTTAAAGTGCAGGTTTGGGAGGTACATTTTGGCGCCATAGTCGGGGGCAAAGTCTATTTCCCAGAGATGCATTAGTTTTGCCACATTGATTGATGAGGGTATTTTTTTGAAGATCTCTTTCTCACCTGGCGATTCCATGAAGCAGCAAAACCCTGTTCCTTAAAGATTTTTGAAGCAAATTGTTGTTTGTAGAGGTCAAGAGTCAGGACATCCAATGGATGTGCAAGCATTGAAGACTCACCTGGCAACTCCACTCCATTGGTATGAAATGGTATGAATGTAATAGATTTTCAAATTTCATATCAGCATTTCATTTTGAAGATTTGGAGGGAAATCAATATGGCATCATTCCTAGAAGAGATGTATGCTCGAGTGTATGCCACTTTAGATTTCTCGAGTATTCCTAGGTATCCAATATGGCCCCTCCAAGATGGGCTGAGCATGTTCCAAGGTTTCATGGGGACAATCATCTAGCAGCACATCATGTTGCATCATTTATGGATTATAGTTCAGAGCTTAATATAGAACATGAAGCTGTTGTGATGAAAATGTTTTCACAAAATTTGGTAGGAGATGCAAAGGATTGGTTTAAAAAATTTGGCAAAGGAAAAATATCATCTTTTGCAAGTTTGATTGAAGCATTTCGCCAACGTTGGGATCCTAGCCGTGAAAAAGAAGAAAGGGTTGAAAATAGAGTTGGTGCTCGCGAGAATAGAGAAGGGGAGATATGGTATCTAATGCATACATATCAAAGTAACCCCTCAAATTCTCTCTTGGCTGAAATCAAAGATAGGAAGGAGAGGTTGACATCCTTGGTTGAATATATTGAAGAAACGTATGGTGTGGTAGACCAAGGCAAGCATGGAAATGAATTGCATGAGGGTGACCAGCAATCTCTCTCATCACATGAGTCATCTATGCATGATCTAAAGGAAGAGAATAATGATAAAGACCTTATTGTAGCATCTTGTGATTTCATTGAAGATCAAGCACTTTGTAGTGAGGATGTACAGTCAAATGAAGACAATGGTTTGGTAAGTTACTTGCCTCTTCAAATTTCTCAATTTCATAATGCATCTTTTGATAATTTGGAGAGGGTAGATTTTGTAGAAAAACCCTTGGAAGATGAGGATTTTTCAGGTATGCCCATCCCCTAATGTAAGGAACAACATGGCAACCAAGAGGATCTTGATGGGGACACTTTTCTTGTGATGGAGACATATATGGGATGTAGATCACCAATTTTTTCATGAAGATCCCATATATGGCACAGATAGTGAGAGCATGATGGGGAAGAATCTAAATTGGTACATTCCACTTCTAATCAACCTTGAAGGCCACCTCATGAAGCATCAAGAAGATATTCAAAACCCAAATTTTGATGCTCTTGGATTGCTAAATGTGACTAAGGTATGTAAAGCAAATTTTATGAGTTATGAACAGCCATATTTTCTCATCAATGGGGGGCCTATTTCTTGCAGCATATGGGGGTTTTCATGAAAATAAAAGTATAGAAAATTTCCAGCCATTAATATCTTCAGCTCTTGACAAATTCATGCATAAAATATCAGCAAGAGCGGGTGTTGTTGGGGCTGCAATTTGTATGGGGCAGCAGCCTTTTCAATTTTTGTTTTATGGCAGAAATTTCCAGCCACCCAAAATTATAAGCCGAAAATTTTTTCCAGATCTGATTTTTTGTCTCATACTTCATATACAAATGTGATAGAGGGCAGCAAAGATTGCAGATTTTTGTTGTAGCCGTCTTCTAAACCCTTAATGCTTGAGGGTGTGATGGACGTTTTTCATGGCAGACAAGTAAGGCAATTGGTTGAGCATGTAGAATAGGTTTTCGAGTTGCACGTGGTGGACCAAGGATATACTTTGGGGCTTGATGAAGGGCTGCCTCATTTGCATAACAGATTTTATAACAACTCTATCCAACATTGGATAGAGCAAGCATGTAGCGGCACATGCTTTCCTTGTGATGATTTTTATGTTTGCTGCCATTTGCATGACTTCACTTCATTTTTCAGCCATACTATGATGAAGATTCCAGCATATGTTTCCAAGGTGTTTGACATAGCCTTGTTTTGGTTTTTGCCAAACACAAGGGAAGACCTCATAATATTGATGAGATGTTAGCACGGTAGCATTGGCTACATGATTTCACCTAACATTTGCATCTTTCCATGTTAGAGTAGTGTAGGGAAGAATAAGCTCGATGTTGCGAGCATTAGCTTTTATTTATGCTATGTTCCCTTTGGCATCTGGCTTGTGCCTTATCTGTAAAGCCAATTTTGAAAAAAATTGTAGCTTCAATAAGCAGCTTGGATTGTTATGTGGGTTAAGGGATGAGAGTGTGAACCTATCCCGCCACATGTTCTCATCTTTTATTTGTGAGCTTTTAGTGAATGTATGTGGATTCTGAAGTTCTCAAACACCCTTCAGAAGAATGTTTGTCCCCACATGGAGCCAATTGTTACCCCTCATGTTGTATGAGGGCTTGATCCACACTAAAGACCCTGCCCAAGCACACCACATATTGAGTATGTTGGCTTGACAGCCATTTGTTGTTGTTTTTAATGTCTTTTTCTTCATTATGGATCATCTTTTGGGGCATTAGTTCACATATTTGGAAGCATAGTAGCACATGTGATCTTCATTATGGATCATCTTTTGGGGCATTAGTTCACATATTTGGAAGCATAGCAGCACATGTGATGCTTTTGGAGCCTTCATTCACAGTTTCATGCATGATTGTTCATTGGAGGGATACCTCACAAATCCTATGCACATTCACATATGTAGAGGCATGCCACATCCTCATGTTGAATTTGGATGAATGTCGGGTATTTTAGCCCCCACACTTGACTTTGCATTCCCACTTCACATGGATTGAGGGGCTTGGTGGTTAGGTCGTTTGAGGATAGGAGCCTCCTTTGACCACTTCCATACTTATAATGAGGAGTGTTTAGTCTATTGATGGATGACTTTCCACATGGCTACATTCACACGGGCTATAGCGCATGCTTTGAGTGGAACACCCATCAATTCAGGGATTCCAAGGTAATTTAGCACATGGTTTGAAGGTTTGCACATGTATTTTGAGGAGAGCTCGCCTATTTTGGCACATATTCCTAGAGCACTCTCCTTCTAGCCCTTCTATTGAGATTGTTTGATGGTTTTGCACAAGGCTCGTATTTGACTCTATATGCTTAGTTTAGAGGAGCACTCACCTTTCATTCATAGTTTCCTGGAGTACTCCAATCACCCTGTTTGAAAAATTATGGTGGCTATGCACATGGATCCATGTTCTTGGCAAATTCTTTGAGGTCATCCACCTTTAAGGAGGTTGTTTTAACAACCACTAACCATTCTTGCACAATGTTCTGCGAGATCTTCATTAGATACACTTTTTGAGGAGGTTGTTGAGTGCCCTAACCCTAATTAAGACACTTGGCATCATTTTTTTATCCCAAGGAAAGGTGGAACCACATCTTGAGGAGTGCTCCATTGACTTTGTCTTTTATTGTTATTTTATTGTGCATCATTGGAAGTGAGACTCTTGAAGGGCACACTAAGGGAGGAGGTTACACTTGGCATTCTTTCAATATCCCAAGGAGGAATGAGTCCACATCTTGGAGAGCACCCCTTGATATGTCAAATAGTATTATTCTAATGGGAGTGGATGTGGAGAAGTTACCTTGAAGAGCATTCCAAGGAGAAGAGGCACGCATGGCTTAACAAACTCTCAATACTTGGCCAAATGAGCACATTTCAAGGGGACGTTTTGCACACGATGACAAGTGGCGTCAACACTCATTACAAGCTTCTTCCATTCATATTTTATTATTTGTTGAGGAATGCCCTCCTAGAAGAAACTTATTGTACATGTAATTTAATATTTGTTCTAGAAGAGAAAAGTGGATCTAGAATTCACTTAATATGATTTTATTGTAGGAGAGATGGAGCTAAACTCTATATAAAGAGTAGCCCTCTTATTTGTCCAGGGCATGGTTGGATTAATCAGAAATCCCCGATGAGCCTAGTTGAAGATCTATTGGGAGAATTAAAGTTTAAAGGTTTCCTTTTGTAATGTGGCGTTCATCATTTCATCTATATTGCTGTTTATTTATTGCTGGGAAGTCATCAAAATTCTGCAGCAAAATGGGCTAGCTGTTAAGGGAAAAAAGGGTCATTTGAAGAAGGGTTTTGGTTGAGGTGTTTCCTATCCATTTCCCTTGCTGATTATTACTATTAAGTTAAATAATTTTCTGCTGTCATTTCAGTGAAAGATAGGGCAGATTTCTAGTTTGTAGTACAATCACCCCTTTGTTGTCATGCATGTGTAATGAGGAGCACATTTGTAAGGGCCCTCCAAGTAATTTTCTGCAATCTGGAAATAGCATTCATAGGCTGATTTTAGCATGTCGTAACAACACTATCATGTCATCCCCATTCATAATTTTGAACCCTCTAAAGTTTGCCTCTTAACTCCACTTGCCCTAATTGGATAGGCACTAGTCTCGGTCCTCCATCCCATTCTATTCCTAAAGTTTATCTCATGTTCTACTTAAAGAAACCCCCCATGTGCCAAAGGAGAGCTGGCTTAAAGTGAGTGAGGACGTTGTTGTGGTGACAAATGGACAACACCTCTTAGTTCCCCTAAGGTTGCACTTGTGTTTTAGGGATTTACCACTTAAAGTGCAGGTTTGGGAGGTAACACCCTCTAGCACCACAAGATGCAAACAAACTTGGGGAAGCATTCATTTTCCATGAAACATATTGAGTAATTGAGATATGTCAACAATGACATCGAGATCTATATCAATCCTAAAAAGAACCAAATCATGAGAGACTAGCCAATACACCACAATTTGACTAAGCTTCACAATTTCTTGGGTTGTCCAACGTTTATAGAAGATTTATCCTTGGATTTTCCAACATTTCTTAGCTATTAAATCAAATACTCTGAGGGAATAGTGGGAGACTCATGTTTTGGACTAACAAGCAATAAAAGGTGTTTGAGGAAGTAAATAAAACATTGTGCATAGCACCTATTTTGGCCATTCTAACTTAGCATAGCCATTTGAAATTGAAATAGATGCATCTAAGTGTGCTCTTGGCATTGTATTTGCATAGAATCGGCATCCAATTGCTTATCATTCGGAAACCTTAAGAGGTGTACATTGTAGTGCAAGCCATCCGACAACAACGACACTACCTCCTTGGTAAGGATGCCATTGTTCATTCAAATCACAAAACTTCACGATTCTTGCACACTTGCAATATGCTAAATATGAAGTAATGTAGTAGTGTCTGTATGTATGTAGTAATGTAGTAACCACATACGTGTTGTCCACTAGCAACATTTATCTCGAGCGCCACTCATGGAATGTGAGGAAGCACCTAGAGGGTTTTTGTAATGTCCCCCACCTCTTGATGAAGAGGTTTGGAGAGACTCAGTAGTCCAGCTATCCCCACTAGACTATAGTCTCAGGCATATTGGGGACAAAGTCAACCAGAAGACATAACATTGTATTATTAAGTTGACTTTGTGTGGAAAAGGATAACTCAATGAAAGAAAAGAAAAGGTGAGTTAAAGTTAAGAGTTAACCCTAGGGGTTAACTAACTCAATAGATGAATAGACTGGAGCTAAAAAGGAAAGGGTCAATAGTCCAGCTATCCCCACTAGACTATAGTCTCAGGCATATTGGGGACAAAATCAACCAGAAGACATAACATTGTATTATTAAGTTGACTTTGTGTGGAAAAGGATAACTCAATGAAAGAAAAGAAAAGGTGAGTTAAAGTTAAGAGTTAACCCTAGGGGTTAACTAACTCAACAGATGAATAGACTAGACCTAAAAAGAAAAGGGCAGGGTGCACTCCTAAGGCATTCTAGATTATTATCTTATTTTGCATTGGAGCTCTTGAGCACAAGCAGTTTTGAGGGTTTTGAGTCTAAAACCATAGAGATCAACTCGGTGGTGAAAGATCCCACCTTTCTTGATCCAGTCTTGGTCCCGGAGGTGAAATAATCCTCCCACACCATTCTATAGTGTTGCAGGGGTTGTTCTACAGGCAGAATTCAGGCTAGTGCGCAGCATAGGGGGGCACACCATCTTGAGGAGATTGATTCGATTTGGAGGAAGGAGAAGACTTTTGGGCAAAGGAGAACATGGGTTTTCTTCGTAGAGTCCCTAGCATCATTCTTGGTCTATTCCAGAGGAGATTTTCTTGACAGTTTATTTCCTAGAGCTTGGCACGACTTGGAGAGACGGGTGCATTGCAGAAAGGGATTATCATTGTTTATTGGCTCAGATCTTCATAGATTGTCTTGAGACTTCATCATCTTGTTAGCATTGGCCCGATCTACAATCTGGGAGATTTTGGTGGCAATTGGAGGCCCCTAGAAGGGAGAACAAAATCTCCATGATTCAATCAAACCAGGAGGGCGTAAACCAAATGAGGGTTTGCTCAGTTGGAGGAGCAGCACTTCTCAGTTCAGCTTGAAACTTGGCCCAGTGGATTCTACTAGCCCGATCTACATTCCAGGAGAGTTTGGGGAAATTTGGAGCTCAGAAAGAGGAGGGCTGAAACTCGAGGGTTCATCAGCATCCAGAGCAGGGCGCAACTCAGCCAATTGGAGGAGTTTTGCAGTGTACTGACAGGGTCCTCTAATCTTCAATCTTATCTTTGCACGCTGGTAGCCTTTGGAGGCTTGGATCTCTTCTCAGACAGCCTTTGGGAGGCACTTATCTTTGTATTGCTTATTATTTTATCGGTTGGCAGCCCATTTTGTTATTATTGGGGTTTCCTTCCAGATCTGTAGATCTCTTGTATACGGGATCCCTCTACTATCTAAATAAAGGTCAAATCTGACATTATTGGTTCTCTACTGGTGTCCTTGTATATATTGTCTTGTTTATGATTATATGCTTTAGATCTATTGCTCATTCAACATTAAGTAAACCCATAATGCGCATCTTCATGAGTAAACCTACAAATACATAAACAAACACAGCAAACAATAAACAGTTAGTGTTCCGAGCGAAAAATTTGGCTTGGGAACATTACAGTTTCCTTGAGGAAGTTTGGCGCCTGGAGGGTTTACCCAAGGAAGTTTTCCATGGATATATACATATATATGAATGGCACCTAGAGGGTTTCTTGCTTAGAGGAAAACCCTCCAAAGGCCATTCAAAGCACCATTTTCCTCGAGGAAACCTTCTCAGCACCATTCAAAGCACCATTTCGAAAACCCTCTAGACATCATTCAAAGTGCCATTTGAAAACCCTTTGGGCACCATTTTACCAGGGGACACCCTCGAGGCACCATTTAAAGCACCATTCAAATATATATATATATATATATATATATATATATATATCTTCCTTGGGGAAACTCTCCAAGGACCATTCAAACTTCCTCAGGGAACCCTCCAAGCGCTTCCTCGTGGAATTATTGAATGTTACCAATGAACAACATGTACGCCTAACCCCGAGGGTCCTAGGTAGATTTGAGCTCGTGGCCTCCTTAGCCATTATGGATTCAACATGGCAAGCCAAACCACTTGAGATAACCCTTGAGGTTTTGGGTGTTTGTGTATGTGTGTATATCCTTCCTATGGGGATTTTTCAATGGGGCATCAAGAGTAAACCCATGTGTCTATGGGGCTGGAGGATCTATTTACTTTTTTGACACTCACTAGTTCTTGTTCTGTTGTGGACTAGGGAGAGGAACAAACAATTGGTCTTAGTTGAAGGCAGTATTCATTCTTCTCATAATGGTAGTAGAAAAAAGATTCAGTAACATCTTGATATTCAGGGATTGAAGGCAAGATGTGAAATGGTTAAATGGTGGATTCTCAAACAACATTTTCCTACAGGATACAATCTCACAAGAAAGAGAGGTGCAATCATCCTTCAATAATATTTCCTAAGTACATCTTTCAAGAAAACAAAACTCATGAAGATGACTTGGCCAAGAAGGGGATAGAGTCTCAAGCAGGTATGCCTTTGGTCACTGAACATAGGGGAGATGAGACCATTTCCTCTCCCAAGCAAATCTTTGCATAAGTCTTTTTTTTATTGTTGAATCTTGTCCATGATGGATAACGTCATATCTATAGGTGCTCCATGTCGAAGTTGTCAGGCATTCTCCAGATATGTAAAGAATCTGTGGTTTTTTCTTTCAATTTCTACGGTGATAGTTGTTAATGTTTAAGCCATTATTATAGATGTTTACATTTCATTAGATAACAATAGCATAATCCAAGATCACTAAGAAATACACAATCACAAGAGACACAGCGTTTATCCTGGGAAACCCTCTAGGGGAAGAAAACCCAGCAAAACTTCCTTAATATAGACAACCAATACAATGCCAAGAGATCTCTTATGCTAATACAGAAAGTCCTCTCCCAGATATGAGCCACTTTCTCTCTCCTTCTCCGATAGCAGATCTGAACTTGTCTCTAAAAATGAGCAAGTGAGTTGTATCTAAGTGAGGCGCTAGCCTCCTTTATTTATACAAGTCTAGCACGTTTGAAGTGTCTCTTCACTTGCAGGGCCGACTTCTCAAACTGGGTGGGTAAACCCACCTTTATTATATTTCTGGGTCTCTTTAATATCTGTTGGGGCCAACTTCTTATTCTGCCTATTACAATTGTCTTTTGACCAATCCGCAAAAGGGGATTTGGTCCTATTACAATAACCAACATGATCAATCCACAATGGGGATTGATCCTATGAATAATATATTAATAATCACAAGAATACTCTTTGCAATTATATTATTTCAACACTCCCCCTTAACAAGAAGGGTATTCTTCAGCGGCATCATGCGAGAGAGAGAGGACAACATCATCAACAGCATCAAGTGGGTGAGAGGACGGCATCATCAATATCATCTTGGAACACTGACTGGCATATCTATAAATCATCGGAAGTTTTCTTCATCGGCAACATTGTCATTCTCAAAGGAATGCCATCATCATCTGCATCAATATGTATTAGTATAAAAACTGATACATCATCATCATCACAGCATAAGGCTAGCTCATCATAATACAAGACTGGCTTTACGTCACAGCTGTCAAGCTGGAAGCTCAGTACTTGTCTCATCTCAATGTCTTGCTTTACGTCACAGCACTCAAGTTGGAAGCAAGATACTAGACTGGCTTTATGTCACAGCTATCAAGTTGGAAGCACAGTACTAGTCTCATCTCATCGTCTTGCTTTATGTCACAGCACTCAAGCTGGAAGCAAGATACTCGTCCTGCTTTACGTCACAACCATCCGGTCGGAAGCAGGATACTAGACTGGCTTTACGTCACAGCTATCCAGCCGGAAGCTCAGTGTTAGTCTCATCACATCATCTTGCTTTACATCTGACAACTCGGTCAGAAGCAAGGTACACATCTCATCTTGCTTTACGTCTGACAAATCGGTCAGAAGCAAGGAACACATCTCATCTTGCTTTACGTCTGACAACTAGGTCAGAAGCAAGGAACACATCTCATCTTGCTTTATGTCTGACAGCTAGGTCAAAAGCAAGGAACACATCTCATCTTGCTTTACGTCTGACAGCTAGGTCAGAAGCAAGGAACACATCTTGCTTTACGTCTGACAACTAGGTCAGAAGCAAGGAACATCACATCTTGCTTTACGTCTGACAACTAGGTCAGAAGCAAGGAACATCACATCTACTCCCCCTTTCGAGAAAGGTCCTTTCGGACTATGCCAAGCTTATCTCGGAAGTACTCAAACTTCACACGAGATAGGGACTTGGTCAACACGTCAGCAACTTGTTCATCCGTGCTAATGTACTGGAGCTTCAAGGCTCCTCTCTGTACCATGTCACGGATGTAATGATAACGGATCTCTATGTGCTTCGACCTGTCGTGGAATACAGGATTCTCTGTCATCTTTATGCAGCTCTGGTTGTCACATAGAATCAAGGTTGCTCTCATCTTTAAGTCAAATAGGTCGGTCAACAACTTTCGAAGCCATATAGCTTCGCAGCTAGCAGAACATGCAGCAATGTATTCTGTTTCCGTTGTGCTGAGAGCAATGCTAGATTGCTTCCTACTCTGCCACGAGATCATAGTTGATCCCAAACTGAAACAACATCCTGAAGTGTTTTTCCTGTCAGAAACACTTCCTGCCCAATCTGCATCAGTATATCCACTCAATGTGAAATTATGATCTCCATCATA